>SEMN01000528.1:0-363964 GCA_005408345.1 Macquaria australasica | reverse complement strand
TAGCAGTAGATGAAGTATAGTAGTGAATAGTCTGCACACTGACAGTCAAGTGTAGATTACCGGGAGTTGTACTGATTATAGAGTCTGACAGCAGCAGGCAGAAAGGACCTACGGTACCTCTCCTTCAGACACCGCGGGTGGAGCAGCCGGTCGCTGAAGGAGCTGCCCAGTGCTGAAAGAGTGACATGTATGGGGTGGGAAGTGTTCTCCAGTAGTGATGATAGCTTGGCCACCATTCTCCTGCCTCCCACCACCTCCACTGGGTCCAGAGGGCATCCAAGGACAGAGCTGGCCTTCTTAATCAGTCTGTCCAGTCTCTTCCTATCCCTGGAAGAGATGCCACTGGCCCAACAGGTCCCCCCATACAAGACAGCTGATGCCACCACAGAGTCATAGAAAGTCCTCAGGAGCGCACCCTGCACTCCAAAAGATCTTAGTCTCCTGAGCAAAAAGAGACGGCTCTGGCCCTTTTAAACAGAGCGTCCGTATTGTCTGACCAGTCCAGTTTGCTGTTCAAGTGAACACCCAGATACTTGTACGATCTCACAATCTCAATGTCCGTTCCCTGGATGTTCACTGGTGTAGGTGGAGGAAGTTTGCGCCTGCCGAAGTCCACCACCAGCTCTTTGGTTTAACTCGCGTTGATCTGGAGGCGGTTCTGCTGACACCAACCCACAAAGCCCTGGGTCAGTTCTCTGTACTCCCCATCATCCCCGTTGGTGATGAGGCCGACGATGGCAGAGTCGTCAGAGAACTTCTGCAGGTGACAGTTCAAAGTGTTATGGGTGAAGTCCGCTGTGTAGAAGGGGAACAGGAAAGGCGCCAGAACGGTTCCCTGTGGAGCCCCTGTGCTGCAGAGAAGTGTGTCAGAGTCCTGTAACCTCACATACTGTGGTCGGTTTGTGAGGTAGTCCAGGATCCATGTTGCCAGGTGATGGTCCACCCCAGCGTGCTCCAACTTGTCCCCCAGAATCCTGGGCTGGATGGTGTTAAAAGCACTGGAGAAATCAAAAACATGATCCTCACAGTGTTTCCAGCCTTTTCTAGGTGAGAGAGGGATGTGTGAAGTAGGTAAATGACAGCGTCATCCACCCCAATGCGGGGTTGGTAGGCAAACTGCAGAGGGTCCATACATGGGCTCACCAGAGGACGCAGGTGAACAAGGACCAGTTTCTCCAGGGTCTTCATCAGGTGAGAGGTCAATGCCACTGGCCTATAGCCATTGAGGTCCTTGGGGTGTGGGGTCTTCGGCACAGGAACCAGACACGATGTTTTCCACAGTTTTGGCACCCTCCCCAGCTTCAGACTCAGGTGGAACAGGTGCTCAACAATCCCACACAGCTGGTCCGCACAGGACTTCAGAAGTCTGGAGCTGATGCCGTCTGGGCCCGCCGCCTTCCCCACCCTTATCTTCCTCAGTTCGTTTCTCACCTGGGAGGTTGTGAGGAACAGCCTTGAGCTTGTAGGGGGCATGAGGGCTGAATGGGGGGTGTTTGCGGGTGTGAAATGGGGAGATGGGGCCCAGCCCAGGCTGTGGTGTGGGTGTATTAAGTGGCTGTAAGCTGAGGGCTGTGGGGAGTGATGAGTGGTGAGATGAGGGAGGGGGAGGGCTGTAGGCAGGGAGGGTAGATGGTAATGATGGTTGCAGAGGAGACGGGCAGGGGGAGGGGTAGATGCCTGATCGAATCTGTTGAAGAATACGTTCAGGTCATCTGCCCACTTCTGGTCCCCCGCAGGCCGGAGCTTGGAGTCCATATGGCCCGAGATGGTTTTAAGGCCCTTCCAAACTCCTCTGGTGTTATTTTTCTGCAGTTGACTCTCCAACTTCCTCCTGTAGCTGTTTTTCCCCTCCCTGATCCTCCTCCTTAGCTCTCGCTGAACTCTCTTCAACTCATCCTTGTTACCCGATACAAAAACTCTCTTTTTTTCCTTGAGGAGAGCCTTAATATCAGGAGTAATCCAGGGTTTATTGTTAGCAAAACAACGTACAGTCCTAGTGGGGATGGTGTTTTCCACACAGAGGTTTATGTAGTCCGTCAGACAGTCTGTAAGGTTGTCAATATCCTCCCCATGAGTGTCACTAACAATGGCCCATACCGTAGTGTCAAATCACCAGAGATGACGAGGAGGGCATCTGGGTGTTGTGTCTGCAGCCTGCTTACTGTTGAGAGCAGGACATCACAGGCTGCCTCAGCGTTAGCAGAGGGGGGACTGTAAGCTACCATCACGATGGCATGCGAGAATTCCCTCGGTAGATAGTTTGGCCTCATGCTAACAGCTAGCAGTTCAATGTTCTTGTCGCAGGTTTGCTCTTTAACAGTGATGTGCCCAGGGTTACACCATCTGTCATTAACAAGCACTGCCAGCCCTCCTCCCTTCCTCTTACCGCTCTCCATCATCCTGTCCGCCCGAAGTAGTTGGAAGCCATTAACTGAAACGTCCGTATCCGGAGTTAGCGCGGTTAGCCAAGTCTCCGTGAATAGCATGATGCTACACTCCCGGTATTCCCTCTGATGCCGGGTCAGCGCCGCCAGCTCGTCCATCTTATTGGTGATAGATCTTACATTCCCCATGATGATCGATGGGAGGACGGGTGTATAACGTCTTCTCCTGGCGCGGCGCTGAGCCCCCGCTCGGCTTCCCCGTCTCCTCCTCCTCAGCTCGCTGGGCACATCAGGTCTCTCCCCGGGTGGTAGCACTGCTGTATGGCGGAGAGCTAACAGCTGATCCCTGGTGTAAACAATGGAGTCACCATGGCTGCCGGCGGTAACTATGGACGCCGTCTCTTAAGGGCATCAGCAGTCTTGTCTCCACAAACGACAAACAAAACGTCCAAAAAACTCCAAAGATGCCAAAAAATAGCAAAATAACAAGTACTAAAAATACATAGCAAATACATACAGATATATAGCAAAAAAAAGAACGAGCATACTTCACTAGCAAACTAGTAAACTCAAAAAAACTCAAACCGCGAACGGGAGCTGCTGCAACAGGCTGCCACTCACAGCGGCGCCGGAACGAAAAAAAAAAAAAAAAAGTCAATATGTTGACTATGTTATATTTATGTTTTACGACAAACTGACTCTGGATCTGTCATAAATGATCCAGTTGCATCTTTGCTGCACTCGACAGCCAAAGTAGGCGCTCACAGCCTCTAATAAACTCCTTGTGCCTATGTTTCATTTGGTTTAAATATCAAACTGTATAATTTGGTATTGTTATTGTCATGTTTTGTTAAGTTTATGGTACAAAAAATCAGCTTACATGCTAGAATGGGTAGTGTTTCCTGTAGCCGCCATAATAAACGCTGGCCTGTAGTTGAGAGTCCATTGCAGTCAACTTGATGAACTCATGGATATATTGTATACATACTGTATACAGATCTATGGCACATATTCATATATGTTGCAGACTCAGTTTTGAATGTGCGCAGTTTGGATTTGAATATACGATAGTTTGTGCCTGGAATATGATAATTTGGGAGTCTTTGTAGAACGATTTGTTTTTCGACTTTTAGAATAACGCCAGCCTGATCCTTTGAAGTGGCAATAGCAGCATTTACCCCCCCCCCAATGTTTCCAAGTGCTATTACTGTTGGCGCCGCTGTTGCAAAGTCAAGCGGATTGCTTTCAGTTTCCTTCAGAGCCTAGCTACTACCAATAACACAGAACACACTGCATTTGTTTCTGTGAAGAAACGATCAGCACCACTTTGGAAATAATAAAGAAGAAAGAAGCATGTTCACTGAAGAGGTAAAGTGAAACTGTCATAATTTTATATTGAGTAATAACATAGTTTGAGTGTACGTGACTACAGTGGGTTGGTGGAGGGGGGAGTAGAAGAAAACACTGTTGTCTAGTGCTTGCTCATGGTGGAATCGTTGGGTCTGTAAATAATAATATAAAGAGAGATGTTACGGTCTAGACCTGCTCTATAGTGACCTGAGATAACTTCTGTTAAAATTTGGTGCTGTATAAATAAAATTGAATTGAACTGGTCCATTTTCTGGCTGCTAGCATGCCATTTTGGACAGTAGCCAGGCTGGTCCAAAGCAAGAAATAACCGTAAGAATCCCTGATCTCATTGCTATGATAGAGGCAGAGTAAAACACCCGGTAGTCGGTTTGGAACCCTCTCAAGTCCTGCAGCTCTCTCCATCAAGTGAATGCCAGTCTGAGGTTCACTCTTGTTTTTCCTCGTTTTTTATCACTCTCCCTCTTCACAGTTACTCCAGCTGTTCCACTATCTGTCATTTCCGCTAACTGGGGATAACTACCAATAGTTACCAGGAAATAAAAGTCCTATTCCTCTTCTGTTTTGGTTGCGCAGTACAATGGTTGACCCGTTTCCTTTGTGCTGTAAATTCAGTTTTTTTCCTCGGCAGATCATACCCAGAGGCAGACAGAATTGCACAATGAAAGCGAGGCTCATAGGAAACCAGTCTAAAAGGTTATTTTATTGCCATTGCACTGTGCAATCAACATTTACTTCATAATGATAAGTTAAAGCAAAAAAGTTGTCTATTGTCACTTTAAGTGGTCTTGAGTACAGCCCTAGTTTGAACTAAGTGACAGTCTATTAAACCGGACTGGTGCGTATATAAGACTGTTTCCTCCTTTACAGCCCAATGTAAAGACAAAGAGGGGAGCATGAAAGCTCAGTCTCAGATGATAATGATCATGTGTGCTGGTCAGAGTGAGGGAGCTGGAAATGTGTGAGTGTGTGTCTGCAGCAGGCAGATTACCTACAGTGTGTGATCCTCTGTGTGGTGATGGTGGTATAAATGGTTGAAGCAGCTCCAACAGGAGGCAGCTGTGTTGCAGTAAGATAGGCCTGCAGTCTATCCAAGTGTTCTTGGCACTGACAGACCAAACACTGCATCTGGGAAGAATAATATTTTGGCTGGATGAGGACACTGTGTTTGAAGAAAGGTGTTTCCGCTGGCAGCTGCAGCAACACACAACCTGTTAACTTCCAAATAATTACCTTATCTGACTCTAATAGACACATGAAAAAGATATCAACAATACACTGTATATTATTACACAGTAAAACAGAGTAAATTCAAACCACAAGGTTCTAAGCTTTCCAAGCTGATAATGAGGATAAGACTGAAATAGGGGTTTACCAAGATATTGGACCTGATGTCACTTGTCCAGACTGAAACTGTCATGAATAATGATGAACAGGTAGAGACAGGACAAAAAACAGAGTCGTCTTGTACCATCTTGTGAATTCATGCTAAAGTCAGTTATCTATAATCACAAAATCCTGTGGTTCCTTTCACACCACAACAAAACAGCACCAAAGTGCAGTTAGAACATAATCACCTGAAAAGGTGGGTCTCAGTCTGGTTTAGAGTTTGATTGACAACTTTAACATCAGCCTTAACAAACCACACCAAACGGGCAAACACACCAGACAGGTCAGGTGTGAAAGCACCTTAAAAATAAGTGGATTGGATTTCCCAGAGTGTTGAACTATTCCTTTGAATCGGAACTCCACTGATTTTACATATCAAAGTCTGTTTCCAAGTGATGGGGAGTACTACTGCATATGTGGAAAAAGTTGTATAAGCCTTTTGTGTCATGGATGTATTAAGGAGAACTGGATACCGTGTTCAAAGATGGCACCCCATTCAGTCCTATGAAAGTTGCAAAAGCAGCATACAGCCATTTATCATTAATACAGTATATGAATAATTTCCACTCTGCCTCTCGAGCTCCAGTATGACAAGCAGTGAGTACAGAAGTGTGTCAGACACGGAGTGAAATATAAAGCCCATCTGCCCCAATTATCACGCCACGCTTCACTGCTGCTGAGCAGACTTCGGTTGGAGGCAGCATCTACAATCATTGGCACATGAACTATTGGTTGAGCAGGGCAGTGGAAGATTAAACAGCACTTTCTTTAACCTGTCATTTTCTGCTGAAATATTCAGGTGGAGGAACGGGCAGCGAGAAATAAAGATTATGTAAGGTTTGGTGGAAACACAGGAGGAGGATCTGTGTGGTGCACAAAGACAGAAATTAGTTCCAGCATCTGTGCAGAACATGGGCCAAGTTATGTAACAGTTTGGAAGGAATACAGCTGCATTTACAAATGACAGCTGGAATTGTATTAGGCTGCTTCTAATTAGCCTCTGCCTCAGTGACCGTGTGTGTTAGCAAAACAAAGGTGAAGGCTGGGGTGAAGCAACCTTCACAGAGCAGAGCAGTCGAAAGAAAAAAACTGACAACTGTTGCTAACAAGATAACCATTACAACTTTATAAGGTGATGATGTGTCAATGTTGTGTTTACAGCTTGTTATGCTGCCAACAAATGCCAAAGAAATCAGTTAATGCAGGTTTATAGTTTTACTTTGTAACCTTTGATGAAATGTGTGAATATGTATGTATATGTGCATATTCATATCCATGTGGATGTGTATGTACTGTAAATACACATACTGTAGGCAGCATAGTTCAGCCCATGTCTTGTTACCTAGGGAGGGAATAAGGATTTTGTCTTCCATCTGTCTTTGTTTGTATTCCATGTGTTTATGTCTTGTGTTGCTCAATAATAAATATGTAATAAAAAATAAACTTTTGGTGCGCACACTGTTTCATACCTACTTTACTCCCTCTGAGTTTATTTTAGAGCAGTGAAGCCTACAGAGTCAGAGCAGGACCTGTGTTCTTCTGTTTTGTCTAAGGAGGGTGTGTTAACTTCACTGAGCTGCAGAGAAGCTTACACTGGGCCAGCAGGAAAAAAATCAGGATCAGGGGCCAACTGGGATTACATTGAAACAGCGCTCAGTTGAGACATAAGTGGCAAATTAGTTACAAACTCTACCCTATTAGGTCTGTGGGAGCTCATTTCTGCCAGGAAAATAAATAGAAGTAAAATTAGGAGAAATAAAATGGAGAATAGGTCAATCAAAAATGACATATTACATTACATTTATCTGGGTTATTAATACAGTGCTGATATGTGTGCCTGATAATATCTATTATTTGTGATCTGGTTGGCTTGGACAATCGCTGTCATTGTTGTGAAAGTCAAAATGGCACACTAATAGCATATGCACATTTACAGATACATGCCATTTAAGTGCTTGTTGTATGCAACAGTAATTTATGAACAACCTACATCTTGATAATGGCACAAATGGCACTTTTTCACTGCAGGAACATAATGAAACATAATGTAACCATTGTCACAGGTTCTGCTGTATTACAATAAATATTTATTTGAAGTATCCAGTCAGCAAAGTGTATATAAATGGCTTATTAGGAGCTTAGTAGATATTAAAAAGTAAAAATCTGTATCAGTAAAACTCAAGTTCAAAAGTGTTATTGATGCTGTCTACTGTCGATTATGTCTACTAATTCTTTATGAAGTTATTATTTCTGCCAATAACGAAATTACTGCCACAACTGTTAGTTCTGCTATAAATTGAGTTTTACCTCAGTTTTACAGGGTTATATTGCTAACCTTGGTTTTAGTCAGGGACAAACATTCATAAGCCATTTTTAACCATTTAAGATACATCACTGCACTCCAACCAAATTTTGTTGAGTCTATATATTTCTATGTGATTATCCTTGTGTCTCACTGATTTTTTATGGAATCCCAAGCCAGGAAAAATACAAAGAAAAAACATTTTAAAAACTCAGGGTAAGTCACGATTTGGAAATTTTAAGTCAACTTTCGGACTCACTCAAAGTCCAAGTCATGACTTTCTAATTAAGAATGATGAGAGATAGTAAGTCAAGATCATTTTTATTTGCCATCTCATAATCACGGGCTTCTATCAAAATGTTGCCTCATATTTTTGACTTATTATGAGTATTTATATTTTTTTCCATTCCTAACTTTTGATCATTTATTTTCCTTTTATCGCATGTAATATAACTGTCCAATTGCATTGATAAAGGGTTAAAAACTGCCATAGTTGAATTCCCTCCAAAGTGTCAAAAATATATATATTTTTAAATAAATAATTTCCTGTGAGATCGGGCTTAATGCCAATGTGTACATTTTACAAGATCCTGTATTTGACTGAACTGGAGGTACAGTATCTGTTCTCATTTGACAGTCTGTACACACAGATGCTGCACTCACATACCAGTACTCAATTTTTCATCATCAGCAAGAAATGTGGACAGCAAATCCAAATGTCATCTCGTCGACTGCACATTAAAAAGACCTTAATAATGTTTAATTACAGATAGAATGTCTTTGAAGTGAGAGCTTCACTGAGGAATACCAACTTGAATTCTGTAAATGTGGCGAGTGTGATTGCTGACACACAGATAACGTGGCCTTTTGATTACAGCACAGAACAAGGTTGTGTGTTACCCGGGACTGTCACAACTCTACTCCCATGGCTGTCAATTTCATGAACCCCTGTTCCTGAACGTTAGGGAGAGACCTCCCTCTTCCTACTGAAAGACTTCGAGGCTCTCAGCAGCACAATTCTCCTTCCACTGCGGTCAGAAACAGCCTGTCTGGAACAGGTACAATAAACAAGCAGGGCAGTTAGAGGTTTCTATGAAACTTCAAAAGTACCTTTGATTTGCGTTAACTAGAGATGATGGCTGGTTTAAACAGAGATAAAAGAGCAGCAGTGAAAGGGCTTACAAAGGTCAGGATTATGCAACAAGTCCCAGTGCAGGCTGCTCCCTGCTCTCTGCTGATGTTTGGATGTGCAGCGTTACTTAATGACACAGCTGGTCAACATATGAAGTTTTAATCATACTTGGAATGAGTCATGTTTTGCTTTGCTCTAACTAATCAGTAGCAAGTGGCACATCTGTCCCTCAGTCATAATTTTCCATTGTCACAGAAGCTGTGGTAGTGGTAGCTAGAAGCAGTTAACATTTTTTCACAACAATCGAAGAAATATGTCAGTTTAAGAGTTTTTATTTCTGTAAGTCAATTTAGAGCAACCTATACATCTGCGTCCATCTCATCCAAGTGTTTTTCCATTTTTGTGGTCCTTCTGTTGCTATTTTTCACAGATGTAGCTAGATAGCTAGCTAGAGCTGTAGAATGATGTTACACATTTAGTATTTCTTCACCAGAATTTTAAACCTAGCTGCGTGGAGAAGGCTATAAAATAATGAGATCCCAGGAACATCCCTGTAAGGAACCTTTTAATCTTGTACTAAAGAGGGAAAATAATTCTGAGACAGTTATTTTAATTAGAGCTCAAATCTTGCATACATTCACCCCCACACACACCTGGCTAATCGCTGTGTTGTAAAGGGGTCATGCTTGCTAGATTGTCGGTTTTGGAAAGTTAAAAAATTGTTGCACACAACATTGGGAGCAGTTGGGCTTTAAGCCATCAGTATGCTTCCCTCAGCCTTCCAAAGGCTGCAGTGTTTGACGAATAGTGATGGTTTAGATTCTTATTTAGGTTCTGAGGATCCTACAGGAAAAGTCCTCTAGGGAGCATGAGTACTCAGTAAATTTCATTGCAATCTACCCACTAGTGGATATCTTTGACTTCGGTGGACGAACCAACCAACCTTCCTTCCAATGGCAGTAGTCTCCCTCCATCTCTCTATCAGTGTTTAAGGGTTGCATTAGGTGGGGGTTGGGGGTGGGGTTGTGGTGGCAGACAGCCAGGCTCTTCTCAGGAAACTGAGGCAGGCAGGGAGTGGTTCCTCTTCCCTTATCACCACATCCCGTCCTCCACTCTAACGACCGCACTGTTTACACCCTTCACAGCTCACGCTGAACAGGGATCAGATTAGCAGTTCACACAGTCATCAATCAGCTTGAACAAACCCCACAATGCTCACACCCCTCCTGCTGAATACACACTCTTCAGATGGATGGTTGTGCTTTCAAGTCCATTTCCTCAGCTGTAAGAAAGCGAGGGATCAAAGACTGGACAACTGTATGTGACTTAAATACACAAGCAGATTGGAATACATGTTAGTAGAGAGGAAAACTGCAAGATCCTGTTGTTTCTATCTTTCTGTCTTTGGAGACAATATTGAGGCTACATTGTGTTTGACTGTCAGGAGTAGTGGAAATTTTTGTAAAAAGCTGTTGTAAAAATGAAAAGTTTCGGAGTCCAGATCTGCTCCACATTCCTTTATTGAAATATTTAATGACCATGTGCTTCAGTTTACATTCTACAAAAGCTCTAATGTCGGAGATCAAGCAACATACAGTGGAATAGCAGGACCTGGGACAGGGGTTGTCCAGCCTCTGTGGGATTCTTAAGGCTGATACCAGCACTGAAGGTTTTGGCTTAAAGCTGCTGTCATCTGCTTTTTTGTAGATACCTGTCAGTTTTGATGCATTCTATCATTTGTATTGCTTAATTTATGTTCTATTTTTGTTCCTTCCTTTTATCCCTGCTGAAATGTAAACACTTGAATGCCACAAGGTCCAGTTCCTCTATGGTAATTAATAATCTACTAATAAATCTACTTTGGCACTGCTTATCTTGATGCCTACAACACTGACTTTTTATCCTTATTTTTGACATCATGTAAAACTTGTGTATGTGGTTCTTGTGCTTATACTCAAAACAACCTGCATTTGCATGACACAAAAATCTGGGCCTTGTACAAATGCACCCTCAGTGGGCTCTGTGGCTGTTTCTCAAGCTAACTAACTATTACAATGTTAACTTACCATCCATGTTACCTTTCTGAAACACAGCCAGCAAGTTCATGTGTTCATTCACCTTTCTTTTCTGATTGTTTTCCTTCTCGCTCCTGTCTTTTCTTTTTTGGTCGCAGTGACTGGAAATATATATCTATATAATATAATCTGTGTGTTTAGAGCAGGGGTCTTGGGGGGCACTGGTTGTTCTCTCCAAATTGAACACTGAGCAGAAAAAAATAGAACACAAAAACAAACAAAAACAACAATTCATTTCATTCATATACACTCCAAAGCACACTGCTCCACGTGTTAAGTAGAGTAAAGCCACTTGAGATTGTATTCCTAAAGAATGGCAGCCTTCTGTTTGCAGATTAGAAGAAAGCAGTCACATTTAAGTCACACAAAAAATATATATATTAATTGTTCACCTCTCTTGAAATTGTCTGTCCTCCAGGTCAACTTTTCTTTAAGGATTAGAAAGAGACATTTTCATCAGAGTGCGGTCATATCTGAAGTGTTTATGTTGCACAGATAGGCCAAGCTTGCTAAATGGTAAATGTGAAATAAAAAGAAATTTTTTATGGTCTGATATTGCAGCCTTGCTACAAATGAAATGATTACACTAATGTAAAAATGAAATTGCAAAAAAAATGAAGACAAGAGCTATAGTTTGAGACCCCTGTCTTTGGATATCTGCTAAAGTGACTTTAATCAATCTCTGTCAAATGTGTGTCAAAAACAGAAATGAAATCGAAATTGATTTCATGTGTGTGTTTCCCCCATGTACACCTTGATAATGCATTTATCATGTGTTTCACAGGTGAGCAAAAAAAAAATCAGAACTGGCTCTTTAATTTAAACATAGGGATAGACATAATCTTCATTCATTTTGTGTGGAATGATAAAAAAAAATATCTGTTTCAAATCAGTCCAAGTTAAGAGCCTCCAATATCTGACACATTTAAGGTGGACACTACAGACTGGACTTGGGGTGCAACACAAAGCTACTTTCTACTATATGTGTCTGTATCTGTTCGTTTCACCAAAATATCTGTCTTTGTATCCACATTCAGATTCACTCCAGAAGTGGACGGGGCCTACTCTGGTGGTTGTTGGAAAATGCATAGACTGCCTCATTTTCTGTGTTACATTGTTTTCTACTGCCATTTCTATACTTCATACAAACACAAACCACATTTTGTTTTGTTCAAAGTGCGTTCTGGGTGCACACGGTCTGAACTTGAATGTACAATAGTTTGCTATGGAATACAACAATTCTGGAGTCTTTTTATGATTATGTGGTTTTTGGCACCTGGCAACACTGGTCACTAGCTTGACAGACTGAATGAGTCCAGGCATGGCTGTAATGATAGCAGGACAGGGAGGGACGGCTAACGTAGATGTCGGCAGTGATTATAGCTAAAAAGTTGTAAAGATATTAGAAGAGTGTTGATGGATATCACTATTACTCACGTCGGTGTATTTGTCAATAATGATTGATTGATCTAAATTCTGACATTTCACTGAGTCAAGTTACATTTTATGCCATATTGAGTACTGGATGCTGAAAAAGTGTTGAGTCATGTTCCTCCAGGTATGTACAATATTAAATATTAATTATTTTTTGTAATGATGATAGATGTTTCATTTTTTCTATACAAGAGAGAAAGAATGTATCAGGGCAACACATTCTCCAAACCCAATGGGATCCTTTAAAGTTCCTTAGAAGCACTTTTGCCTCAATTGTAAACTTCTCATGAGCTTTGTCCACTTACTTACCTTGAGTTAAGATATTTTTTAATTGGTTAAAGTACCATGTCAATATTCAACGTCAAGAATGATCTTACACAATTAACATTTTGAGCATGGAATAGTATGTGTAACAAAATAATCTAAGCTCAAAGGTCCACTTACTAGTATACAGTGTTTCTCCCTCATTATCTTTCATTTGAATATTCATAATGATGCAACAAGCTCAAGTTTGGGGTATTGCGAGGTTAAACTGGTACACAGTCTAGAAGAACATGACTGCACACATCAGCTCCAGTACCTGCAAAGGTCACTGGTATCTGTATGTTCCGTTTAACCAAGAAGGGCCTCTTTTCCCTTAGAAAGCAGCCTTGAGTAACCGTTTGCTGTGAACAGTTTCTCAGTTACACATAAACCAACGAGTGGAGAACAAACCTGCAGCCTGGCTGGTGGACTGTGCTCTGAACTGATCAGCAGCTACACTGATAAGACAAACGAACAAAACACCAGGTACGTCATTGTTGCTTTATTCCAAGTGAACAAAGTGGATCAAACACATAAATATGAACACCCTGCCAAAGAGAGTGAAAGAGCGAAACCTGGCAACATATGTTTCCAACATATTCCTATTATTCTGCTTCTTTTGAAGCAATATTTCACTTCTTTCAGTTTCATAATGATACAGAAGTCTGTCCTTTCGAAAGTCAGGAAAAGGACCATTAAAGTGCATTCGGACACTGGCTTTACTTAATATGCGAGTGTGTTGTCAGATTTAGGTGAGGCTGGCTCTGAGGACGGACGCTTGTCAGGCAGCCGAGTAATATTCCCGCTGAGCCAACTGGGCCTGTCAATCAACAGGACACAAGACACATCTACAGGGAGCGATGTTGGTGATGAAGTCACAGCTTCCCCCAGCCATAGAGCCTCCTGGACTGTTAAAATCATCCATTTTGTGATTAATTATTTACTAATTTGGTGTATCCACTTTCTATCCATTTGCTCCTATGTGATTATGCTAAGTAGCCAACTATGGAACCTTTTATCATAGTTAATAATGCATTACATGACATGAAATATCATGCTCACAAGTCATAATCAGTGAATAATGACTCAAACTGAGACTACAACTGAAGAAAAAATTGTCAATCTGAATCTGTGGTTGACAAATAAAATTGAATTAGCTTGACAAGAATAAACAGACAATAACAGCAACAGTATCTACCAAGCACGATAGCCAAATCATTGTCAGCAACAGGGGAAAGCTATGCCAGTGTTAGCTAGTGAGCCAGCAAATCAATGTTAGCTCACTAAGCTAACATTACAAGTATAAAGTGTATTGTGGGTGATTAAAATGTTTTAAAAACACTCCAAACCGTCCAGCACTAACATTTGTTAGCTAGCAAGGCTGAGCATTGAACCTCAAAGCTATTTTGCATTGCCATTTTTCAAAAACTTCAGTTTTAGATATTTATTTAGGCCTTGTATAGCTGCTTGTGTTGAGACATTTAACATTTGAGCACTTTGGCATCTTTGGTTAAATGAAAGGTTTTAGTACAAAACCATGTTTCAAATTAAGGAATTGAAAAGGTATTATTGAAACTCATATCGTTATCGTATCGGTACTTGTACTGAAAAAACTTCAAATGATGAGCAAGCTAACATTCCTTAACCAATGTTAGCTAACTCGTAAGTTCCCCAGGTAACAAGCAATAAAGACTGGGTGACTCGATTAAATAAAACAAGTTTTACTGCTAGAATACAATACATAACATGGCAGAACTGATACTGGATTTGAGAAGGCAACAACGATATTGATATTTGTGAGTTTAAAAAATCCAATAACAATATAGCAGATGATAGTTACTTTTTAACATAAACACACATTTTATGTTTTCTCTAAATTACCTGAATCATATCTTTGGCATATATGTACTGAAAGTGCTTGTTACTTAACAAATAGCTAAAATGACAAATTCACTGATACTGATATATCTGCAGTTAGCTAATATGGGACAATTTATAATGGGCCAGGCAGATTTATTGGTCTAGTTCTAATTGATAATCTTAAATTTGATTTAATTTTAATGTTTACTTCAAATTATTAACTTTTGTACAATCAGTACATGTAAATTACAGCTGAACATGTGTAGTAGAGGTAATGCATTAATCACTGTTACAAAGGTCCCAATCTGGCATGGAGGAACAATCAGCCATGCCCTGTACTGTGCTCAAAACACAGTATGTGTCTGCACTGCATTCTGGTCTTTTGAGGATACTGTCAGTGGGGGAACTGGACATCTCCTCAGTTCTGCTGTTGACTTCATGTTGGTATAAAGTGACAGCTCTAGAAAGAAGCCTTTGCTCTCTTTCATTCAGAAGAACTGACACCAACACCCAATTTTCTGCTATCAGTGTGGCTGTGCTCACAATATCTTGGCTTGTCATGGCTCAATATCTGGCCACAGGAAGGTAGGTACACTACCAAACAACTAAATGATTGTTTCCATCATTAACAGCCAGTTTGAAAAGTGTTTACGTGTAGAGCCATTGTGCATGCTGTTCTTAGTGAATCATTAATCTTCATGTAAACTTCTGGACCATGATACAAAATACTCACTATACTGACATACGCAACTTTGATCAGTTTGCTCTAATACAGTCCTGTCTGCATCTCAACACAAGCTTTGGTACAATAAAAATATAAAGACTGATTGGTTTTGAACAGATAAGCAGCACATATTTGAACAAATACCATAAAATAGACAAGTCAGCGCTCATTGTCCACTTCGGAGTTCGGTGTAAACTTCATAGCTTGTTGCTGTATAGCATAATACTGGACTTCCTTTAGAATCACTTGTTGTTGACAGGATTGCTGGCATCCAAAGTCCACGGGGCAAAATCAATCCCACTGTCCTCTGTGGCAGCCAAACTTTGGCTGACCTGAACAAACAGTTCCACTGGAAGGATTGTACGCAACTCACAGTAGTTCTTATGTAGCTTTATTTCCAGCTCACATTTTATAGATCCCCGTTAGCACATCATCTCTTCTTCTTCTGTTGACGCAGCGTCTTTCTCCTCTTCATGATCATGGCGTGCAGCTTCTCCACACCTTCCTGCAGTCCCTCACCGATGATAGCACAAGCAGGCTGAAGGTGCCAGGGTGTGGCGGTGCTGAGCTCGCCCAGAGCCAACATGCTTTCCATCTCAGCCAGGCTGAGTGAATTTCTCAGGTCCTGTTTGTTAGCCACCACAAGAACTGGCACGCCCTGGTTCTCTGCCAGCCGCGTGATCTTGTGCAGCTCTGTCTTGGCCTCCTCAATGCGCTCAGCATCCACCGAGTCCACCACGAACACAATGCCATCAGCACAGCGTGTGTAAGAGCGCCACAGAGGCCGCAGTTTCTCCTGACCACCCACATCCCAGAAGTGGAAGGACGCTGTCCGTTGGCTACCTCCAAGTGACACTTTGATCTTCTCCGTGTTAAAACCCTTAGTTGGGACAGTGTTCACAAACTCATTGAAGCGCAGACGGTACAGTACAGTGGTCTTGCCTGCACAGTCCAGTCCTAGAATGACAATGTGGAGAGCCTGGAAGGATGGCAGGCAGGGGAAGAAGGAGTGATGATCTGATAATCTGTTCCCCATCTTGGTATACAGAGCAGGAAGAGTCCTCACCAAATATTGAGCAGGCTGCTTTTATTCTGGGGCTGCAGCAGGAGCCTGGGGGGTGGGGGGGTCAACACAGTATGCATAATGAGTCAAAGCACACAAACAACCAGCATTACATTGCTTTACAAAAGACCAAACACATTTGAATATATCCCCCTCTCCCTTTGGACTAACATCCTCACATTATCCTGGCAGCAAGAGATGAATGAGAAACAAAACAGCAGGGTGGATAGCAGCCGATTTGCACATGTAGCGCCACAGCAGCCAGCAGGGATTCCATGGCTGTTCCTTTTCAGTGCGTGAATCAGTAAACAACAGGACGAAGGCTTTTGAACTTGACCGAAATCCCAGATTGTCCTGTGTTCAGTGACGGGACAGATCGAAGAAGGGCTATTTTAACAACAAAGCAGACTGACATCGAGATATAGCTTCAAAAAAGGTGTTGCTCGGCAACATAGACTGATTGCTCTTTTATGGTGAAAGGCCAAGACGAATTTCAATTTCAAAAACTGTAAATTAATAAAGCCTTGCTCATTAACAAACACGCACAAATCGCAAAACATGATTTAACACTTGTAACAAATCATAATGATGTTCCGATAAAGTCGGCATACATATGGACCATTCAGGCATTAAATTGCAATAAAATCGCGACTTTTATAATTGGTTTGTAGCGACCGCTCCCGCCCTGCCCACTTCATATTGGTGGAGGGTGACTAAGGACACCGTAAACAGGTGAATTGTCACAAAAAGTGGACATTTAATTGAAATTCATTGCTACATGGTGTATTAGATTTGACCCGAATTGAATAGCGGCCACTAAGGGTTCAGGAAATATTTCTACTCATAACAAATACGACAGGTAAAGCTAGCTTTATATCTAAAGAGTCAAAGATGCATTAATTTGGGAGATTTTTAAATGGAGAATGGCTTGTAGTTCTCTCTCAGTTCTATGCTAGACCAGACCAGACTCGACTACAGGCTATCAATGCCAACAAGTGTTGAAAAATCATAAAAGTTAAATTGGCATTATTGGGCCCAGTGTGGCTGACAGCCAGGCCTGCACGTTTACATTTAACGCCAATCAAAACGTAACGTTAACGTTACATGACACAGAGGAATGGCCAAGTTAACAGTATTTGTTTAAATGAGGTGAATTTTATTTCAGCTACCCACTACATTAAATGTCATTCTGACAGCAGTTACGGTGTATTCTACACTGAAAAGCAGCAATCATAGTACCGTCATAGGAAACTTACCTTCACAAACAATCTTAGTCCATTACAAGCTGGCAGTATGTCCATGGGAGCTGTGTTCTCGCTTCATGCTCTGATCATATCCTTAGACCCAGAGACAGACAGCTAGCTGAAAGCACTCCCTATCCATTCAAGCCAGACAGAATAAACAATACGATTTCCGCCAACATTTTTCAAAATAAAGCCCCTGCTGAGCTACTAAGCAACTCATTTTTAAATCCTTTATTAGAGTTTCAAAACAACAGAAATTCATGCGATTTTACAACATTTTGACAGCTTTTTGTCAAGTCAGCAAATTCAATCGCTGAGGAAGTCCATGAGAAAGTTCAGAAAGTGGATCCTGAGTTAATGTACTGTTTCCAAAGTAAAGAATAAGATAAGATAAGATAAGCCTTTATTGTCCCACAGCGGGGAAATTTTTAGCGTTGCAGCAGCCAGCAAAAGTGTCATATATAGAAATACAATAAAAATAAATAGAAAAATAGAAAAATAGTCCTATACACAGTATAGACAGAAATAAATAATAGAGTGACCGAGTGCAGTTGTAATGTAGCCGTTAACGTTAGCCGTTAATACAGTATTAAGCAAAATTAATACAACATCCAAATAGACAGAATTCACAGAATGAATACATTGATAAACATTTTATTAAGATAAAATATAATATATATTAAAAAAAACCATTAGCACACCCTTTGAGCAACTGACTTTTTCCATGAAATCTAATAGCAAACCTCAAACCTTATAAAATTCATTGGGAGTTTTCCTTAAATTATGCCTAACTTTTTTCATATGAGACACAGGATAACAATACTTTAAACCACATTGGAGGGGAATAGCTGTCTTTACAATACACTTAGTGACTGCTGTTATAGCTACTCTTTAAAAAGTTTTAATATTGTTGGTAAAGGCTTTATGTTTAGAAGATTCCCCAAAACAAACAAACAAGTTTCCATGGGTAGACTTTCTCCTGTTTTGGAGACAGGGTTTCAACAACATTATTCCTTAAGGAGATCAAATGGGTGCAGTTCCAAAACATACAATTTCCCACTTTTGCTTTACATCTGGAAAAGACTTGAAAATACTTCTCTGGAGATATTCTACTTTAGGACTGTTTCTAAAATATTCGGGGTTTACTCCAGTTATTAATTAAAGTTTTAATTCCACGCATAATCTACTGAGTCCACATTTTCTTGTGGTAGACGCCACATAGTTTCCAAATTTATTTAACACTTTTATTGCGAAGGAATGATGATGAGTTTTCCGGTCTCATTCTGCTTAACTCTGGTTGACTTGACGCAGCCCCATGTCGCTGTCTGATTGGCGGTGAACAACGCCTGCCGCGTGAATGCGCACAAACACGCTCATGCACGTCACCTGTTTCTGTCACTCACCCAGAGGCAACCTCCAAAGAAAGTATTGGACTGAATTGAGGCCACAAGTCAATTTTTTTCTTTCTTCATTTTAATGTCGAATTTCTTCCTCTATTTCCAAGTTATTCATTTGTATGAATACTTCTTCTCCTCACTTTGGTCTGTACAATACACATAACAGCACTTTATTTGATAAAAAAAATAAGTAAAATTAAAGGCCTTAACTCCCTTGCTCTAACAACCCTTTTTCACTAAAGTTTGATTGATTGAAGGGAAATTGCTCAATGCCCAAAAATGCCCAATTTTTAAAATCATTTTGACATGGGGTGGGATGAACACAGTTTGAGTTTTTTATTGGAAACAGATGTGTGCAGAGTGGGTATTCTGTAACCTTTCATTCCTTTGATTGGAACCGCCCATCAGCAGTGTTGTCTGATTGGCAGCCCACATTTTGGCGAGTCTGGGAGCAGCCAAGCTCCTTTCCAGCGCCACAGGACAAACCCAATAATGGCCATTACAGAAGTAGAAGTATGTTGTCTAGGTGCATATTTGCAACAAAGTGTGTGTTATTTTTACAAAACATCACGATATCCCACTTCACATGTTTAAAAAAATTGTTATTATTTCATACATATTGTTGGAAGGACAAAAGCCCCTCTCCTTTCCGAAACAAAAAATCTACTACTTATAAGCTACTTTTTTGACTTTTGGGCGGGTTCGGCTGATTGGGTTACTTGGTGTCAGTCAAATCTGGCATTTCCTGTACTGATGGCACAGTTAACCCCCGTCTCACAACTCAAACGACTGAGTGATAGACTAAGTACTGTTATGGGATGGCTGGGCTCTCCTCAGTTTTTGTTTGGGGGTTGTCTTCCCTGTCTACCTGTGTGGAGTGATCTAGGTCAAGGGGTGTGGCCCGGAGCTGGTGGCTGCTGCAGCTCTATCGTGACAGCTGCGTCCAATTCACAATCACCTTTGCCAGTACTTAAGTCCTGGTCTCCCCATCGTCGTCGCCAGATTGTACTGTTGACTTACGTGGACCTGCTCCTGGAAATCTCTGCCTGGCCTGGACCGCCGCTCTGCTCCCTCCTCGCCATCCTCTACGTGCAGGCCAGTGACCACCCTGATTCAGTTTCCACGCTGGTCGTCCCCTATTCCGTCCTGGAGGTTACCCAGCTTTGCTTTGGTCCCTTCTCCCCGGCACTGGCCTGACGTCGATGTTCCCTGCCTGCCCGCTCTCTCAAGCCCAGTCACTGCTCGAACTCAAATTACCTGTTCATTTAATAAACTGTGCCGAACTGTTTTATCCAAGTCTCTTTGTTTGGTCTCTGCGTGCTGGGTCAACACAACGCCTCTTAACAAGTACATCTACACCTTATTGGCCAGTTAAAAGCCAGTGTAAACACTTGCATAAATACATTTTTGATTTGATCATTGAAGCAGTTTTTCAACTACACCAAATAGTCCAGCCACAATAAGCACAACCCTTTGTGATGTTTATTTTTCAGTATCATTTGACAGCATTTAAGGAATAGTCCAATGTGATGGGAAATAAGCTTATTTGTTTTCTTTCAGAGAGTGAGATGAGAAAATGGATATCTGGTCCATGTATGCAAGTAAAGAGCTGGAGTCAGGACGTGATTAGCCTAGCTTAGCATAAAGCTATACAGAAGTATCCGCTGCCGTACCACCAGACCACAGAGCAGCTTCTTTCCTCAGGCTGTGAGACTCCTCAACTCATCCTCCGCACTCCAACATAAATAAATGACATGGACACATACTGTACATACATTCTGGGTGTATACATGTATGGGTCTGTATGTATATAATTAATGTATATAGGATAAGTAACTGTATATATTATTTTATTTCATTCTATTCTAATTTCAATATTTGTATATGTTCTATGTGAGTGTAGCATGAAGGGGCTACAACTTACATTGTGTAACCCTGTGTTGTAATATGACAAATAAATGAACCTTGATATCTTGATACCCTACGGGCTAAAAATGCTTTTGAGCATGCATCCATGCATGAAACAGTAATTTAAGTTTAAAGCATGAAATGTCATTTATTGAACTGATGCAGTCTTATTCAGCGTGTTTTATATTAATTCTTGCCGTAGCCAGAATCATTTTATGCATTTGTTTCTTTTAGAAGAGGCTCTGAATCTACATCATTATAACTGACACATCAATTCAAAATTAGATTTCTCTTCTAAATCTTTGACCAGACAAAAGCATATACACCAAATCCATACATAACATGTTCAAATGATACTGAAAAAATCACAACACTTCACCCCCCAATTCGCATACCATCCCCAACCACCCAACCATTGCATTAACAGTTGATAACACACTATAATATAATTTAAGCAGATGTTAGGATATTTCTAAGTGTATATTAATGTATATGTCAACATGTGAAGCATCTGTAACTGGTGTAGAAACATAATGAATAACACAGCTGTAATCATTTTTACACACTGTAAAATTGTTAAATCATATATCATTGGTATCAGTCATTCAGCTGTTTACACAGCAGTTACATGTGGTTCATAGAAGTTAGAACTGTTGACAAATACATTCATATTCACTTGAAATGCCCTTCTTGCAGCTACATAATAGTGTGTTGTCAACCATTTCTTAAGGGCTTTTAAATGCTAAATAGGGGACTTAAAGGAAGGAGGTACCCAAACAGGAACTTAGACTGGCTTTTAACTGGCTAACATATGGCATAGCTTTACTCATTCAGTTGTTTCAGTTGTTGTGAAACAGAGGCTTACTGTGCCATCAACACAGGAAATAAACTGTTCTCTAGAAATGTCAGACTGCTCTAAAGGAAGCAATAGCTCAACATCTTGAGGGAAAAATGATGATTCCCTTTCTTTCCAACAGTGAGATGAGAACATCAATAATCAATCTTTATTTTTAGATACAAACAACTGATGAATAAAAGACGTTTACAAGAATGATTCCAAAGGAGCTACAATATTTCTAACAGCAAATCAAAGACCAGTGGTTCCCAAACCTTTTCTGTTGTGCCCCCATTCGGACGCCAATCTTTGATAGTTTGGGAACCACTGTCAAAGACCAATACATAAATAGATACACTATTTCAGATATATACCAAATAGAAAATTGAAGGGGGTCATTCCATGTTACTGTGAAAATTGCCTACATGTGGGTTGGGCGCCACTGTGTGGTGAAAGAGCAGTACAAGCACAATTTGTAATAAAACATGCCACATGAAATACGTCGGTTTGTTTTCTCACACTGATTATATAAAAGAGAATATTTCAGTTTTCCTGGGTGGATCAATATATCACCAGGAGCATGAAGTCCATGCATCTTTAGATTCAGATTATACAGAGTCCCAGTGGGAGGGGTCCCAGGCCAGGAACCAGCCTGTGAAGGTGGGGGATTCATGGCCTTGTTTCATCACCATCACAGGAGTCTGCTTGTCCCTGCCACTCGGGTCAGTCTCTATGTACTGTCTGGCTGCAGAGGGCACAAAGAGTCACTGTTACAATGCAGCAAACAGCTCCATCTGGGGGGTGTTTCCCAGAAATCAGTTTTACATGTTGGCAGTAACCTCATGTAGCGGTAAGAGGTGACTGTTTTATACATGTGAAATTCAGTGCAGAGAAATTCTGTGCTGGTGTGTTGTGATGTTCAACTAAAAGACTTGAAAGGGATGAGAGAGGATAAAGATCTAACAATGGTTATCTAACTTTTTTGTGGACCCAGGGACTCAGCTCAGATTCTTGTACATTCCTACAGACCAGGGCTTATAAAACCCATGTGACTGCAAACCGACTGTAATGCAGTATATTAAACCAGCTATGACTTCTACATTCACTTAGGAACTTTTACCCCCAGTGAGGAGGGCACCATCTTTCTGCTGTTTTTGACAATCCCTGTGTCATGTCTCGTCGGTTGTGTTAAGTTTTCATGTCTGTCGTGTTTCTGTTTCCTGTTCTGGCGTGTCTCTTAGTTTGAAATCCCTAACTCTCCTTTCGTTTCAGGTCCCTTAACTTCCTGCCATTGTGTGTTTCCTGCCTGTGTGATTGTCTGCCCCACCCTGATTGTTTCCACCTGTTTCCCATTACCTCTTGTGTATATATTGTCTGCGTTTCCCCTGTCTTGTTGCCAGATCGTAACCTCTGATCAAGTCTTCATGTCATGCTCTTGCTTTGCTACTTGACAAAACCTTTATCTTTATTAAAACCTTTAAAAAGTCTGCCTGTTCTCGGCGTCCTGCATTTGGGTCTACCTGCTTTGTCTGCCGGCATAACACCCTGCCACAGTTGAGACTGCGTTCATTCAGCTTAAAATTATTACAAACTACTTGAGGGACGCAGTGGGACCAGAGAGGTTGACTGACGGTGGAGGACTCTCTCGGAATGCCGTTCAGACAGAGGAGAACAATGATGTCACTCCACCAGAAAACATCAACCAGCACTGCGTTTCGTAGCAATATAACAATGTGGGTGTGTGTGTGTGCACTAGGTTCTCTTTATGTGTGTTTGTGGGCTGCGCTGAGTTTATGCTGTTTATACAACTATGTGTTGTCTGCCGTAGCAATTTCTTATTCTGCTGTTGTTGAGTTAGGATGCTTGTTGCAACCATTTTTATTTAATGTTGGACATTTGTTTCTTGAGTTTTTGTCCTCTTTTCTGATTACTGAGGAAGGCGTTTGTATATACAGTATAATTTGTAGTCAGTTGTATGCATAAGCTGCAAAGTGCTGGTGGTGTAGTTTGCACCTGGGCCTGGTGTGACGTTATTCCTCTATTCTTTGTCCACTTTTGAAAAAAGTCAATCAGTCTTCTTATGTCTCTGGCTGAAAAAGCCAACAACTTCCCACACACTGGCTTCTTTATATTCACTCAGCCCTGAAAACAGCAACACCACAAAACCTAATGCCGTTTTGAAGATGAGTAAAACCCTAAAGCTCACCAGATTTGACAGATTCAGTCCTCTCCACCTCGTTGGCATCCTTTCCAATCCAGACAAAGACCTACAACAGAAGACTGTGTGTATTAGAGTGACTGTTCAATATGTCCAGAGATGACCTAACGCCTTCTACAGCCGTGTACCTGATCCCATACATCCAGCAGCATCACATCATCTTCAGCCAGGTCATCCTGTGTGAACTCTTCTGGAACCTCCTCAATCTGCACACACGATAACACCTGATCATATAACTGCTCCACCACATCCCATTCAACACACTGCAGTGTTTCTCATAGATTGGATTGGGATTTGATTGATCACATGAGGAATATAATAGGTAACTGAAGTGTTCAGGAGATGTGTCTTTCAAAAGATAATGATTGCTACCAGGAATTTAAAGCAGGTAATCAAATAAAATAGTGCATAGCAGAGTAGAAGCTTAAAAGAAGCATCATTTAGATGAGGGAGTGATGATAGAAGGGCTGACTCACAAGTTTTTAAACATAGTTTATCAAATGTGCTAGTTCTGCCAGACCCTTGCATGCACAAAGTAACATAGCAGCACAAAACACCCACCAGGTTTTAATAATGTGTACCAAATACTTACTATGAACTTGCCAGTCTTGTTGGAACATGCAAACAGACGAGGAGGGTGAGTAATGGTCTGACTCTCCAGTCTTTCTGAGGTCTGGTACTCTGTCTCCCCTCCTAATGCTGCCCAGAAGTCAGCTGCAACACAAAACACACACTGACATTTGAGAGGAATACTCAAACTCAGGTGGGAAAGCTTGTGTCTGAGCAACTCTCAGAAAACCAGCAACAAGCATGCAGACAGGTTGCAAAAGTGAGACTTCAATGTGTCTGCCTTAAAACTTGTATCACTTCAAATTTGACCACTTTAAGATTTAGTTTGAGACTTAATTAGCCCATTTCCAGCAGAAAAAAAGGGTGAAATGTTGGAGATGACAAAAATAAAATGGAAAATCAAAATTATGAGATACTAGGTCTAGTTTCATTTAGTATCTCATAATTTCGACACTGATCTCCCCCTAAATCCACTCTTCATATTACTTCAGTGTGGCTGCAGATACATGACTGTAAAATGGAGTTCGCTTTGGCTGGGGCTTAGTGCCTTCTGCCTTAGCAGCCCAAAATAAAAATACTCAATTGAACACTGTGTATGAAGTGTGTATACATATGTGAGCGTGTGTAAATGTTCGTGTAAATATATGTGGGGACATATCTAGGGTCATGAATGTATATGCGCACATATGGCCATGAGTTTATTGTGTGTATTTGTTTTTCATATGAAACAAGAACATGTGCAGGTTTTGAAAACAAATTTCCCCCTGGGGCAATAATATCTGAAATCAACTGAAATCACACTTGGTCACCCTTTTTGGAGTCAAAAATAATGTTTTTTTTTTAAATGTTTTGTTGATATTTTCTATTATCAAAAGGAAGAAATAAGGTCTTTGGTGAAATATCAGAAATGCTCCTTTTCATCTCAGCCGGCTGGAGGGGTCGGTCAGTGTAGGTGTTTGATTGACAGCAGCTAGCAGGCTGCCAGAGTACCGGTGTTACACCATAAGGTATTAGAGACAAAGTGAACCTGACGTTAGCAGTGCACTTGCACGTTAGCACGATGAATGTTTGTCTGGTCGCTTGAAAACAGTACAAAGACAGTATATTTCATGTTTTACCTTATCATCTTCATTGATTTT
Organism: Macquaria australasica; assembly: GCA_005408345.1. Taxonomy (NCBI): domain Eukaryota; kingdom Metazoa; phylum Chordata; class Actinopteri; order Centrarchiformes; family Percichthyidae; genus Macquaria; species Macquaria australasica. The sequence goes on along the minus strand of SEMN01000528.1, from coordinate 338,619 downwards.
TGTAAATATATGCTTATTCTGAATTTGATGCCAGCAAACAGGTTAGTGATGGGTATGAAAGGGGCATCCTCGAAAGACTCGTTCACAAGCAAGAATGGGGAGAGGGGGTTCACCACTGTGTGGGCAAATAGTCCACCAGTTTAAGAACAACATTTCTCAATGCACAATTGCAAAGCATTTAGAGATTTCACCATCTACAATCCATAATATCTTTATAAGATTCAGAGAATCTGGAGGAATCTCTGCATCTAAGGGGCAAGGCCGAAAACCAACACTGATTGCCTGTCACCTTCAATCCCTTGGCATCGCATTAAAAACCGACATGACTAGGTAAATGATATTACTACATCGGCTGCGGAACACTTCGGAAAACCATTGTCGGTTAACACAGTTCATTTTTGCATCTACATATGCAAGTTAAGACTCTACCATGTAAAGCGAAAGCCATATATCAACAACATCCAGAAACGCTGCCAACTTCTCTGAGTGTGCTGATGAGTCCACATGTCACATTGTTTTTGGAAATTATGGACGTTGTGTCCTCCGGGCTAAAGAGGAAAAGGACCATCCAGATTGTTACCAGCGCAAAGTTCAAAAGCCAGCATCTGTGATGGTGTGTTAGTGCCCATGGCATGGGTCTGTGAAGGCACCATAAAGGTGAAAGGTAGATACAGGTTTTGTAGCAACATTTGCTGCCATTCAGACGACGTCTTTTTCAGCAACGTCTCTGCTTTAAAAGAGTGCGGGAACTAGACTGGCCTACCTGCAGTCCAGACCTGTCTCCCATTGTTGTTGTATTTTGTGTTTCATAATGCGCCACAGATTTTCAGAGACCCAGGACTGCTGAGCAGCTGAAGTTGTATCAGGCAAGGATGGGAAAGCTTACTGAGTGTTGTTAAAAGAAAAGGTGATGTTAAACATGCCACTGTCACAACTTTTTTGGTGTTGCAGGCATCAAATTCAGAATGAGTGTATTTACAAAAACAATAAAGTGTATCAATTTGAACATTAAATATCTTGTCTTTGTACTGTATTCAATTGAATATAGGTCGAAAAGGATTTGCAAATAATTGCATTCTGTTTGTATTTACATTTTACACAGCGTCCCAACTTTTTAGGAATCAGGGTTGTATGTAAGTCAAATGTAGATGATGACCTGGTTCATTTCCTTCCATGATGCATTTGCTGCTGCAGTTCAGCTCTTTACTCATGTACTCAGCTCCTTTTTCCTCTTCTTCACTGGCCCCTTTGCCCATCCACAGATAGCCCCGCCCATTGGCCATCTTCAGCAGGAAAGCATCATTAGAGTTCAGACTGGCTGCTCTGGCATCAACCTGAAACACACATGACATTTAACATCTTCAAATAAAAACAGACAAAACCGGCACTGTCACAGTTTACTCCCTGTAGTAAATGCAGTCCATACAGCAGGAAAATCCTCACCTCAGCTATTCTGGTGATGGTAGCCAGGTTCCGTCGGACCTGAAAGAGCTGGGTTGGAGGTGGGGGGGTCTGACCTCCAAGGCGGGACGTACCACACTTATGTACAATGAGGGGTTTAGATTTGAAGAGACTCAGCAGATGTGGGGGTTCTTTACCCTGGCACACTCTGACCTGATGACACACACACAAAAATGTATTCAAAGAAAATTCATGATATAAATAAAAATATCTAATTTAGAGTCTCCCTACAAATGTAACAAATGTAACATGTACACTTTACTTTTTCCTATAATGATAATATGCACTTTAACATTTTAATACTTATATACTGTATTACATATATTTATGATTTCATATCTATGAAATTTTATCTTTTCTATTTCTCTCAGATCTGGGAACATGATGACATTGCTTAAACAAAGTCTGACCCCTTTTTTTGAATATGGAGTCCTTGTTTATGTATTGGTAAATTCCTTCTGGTACTGGGGGAGCTCTAAAGTGATCAGGACAAGTTTGCAAGAAGAATTTAGCATAGATAGCAAAATTGGCATTAAGTGCAGATCCATTGTATGGTGTCAGACATGCCCTCTCTTAGTTTCTCCACAAAGCATTTTTGTTTTATTTTGTTACTTCAGAATTGCAGTAACACAAATTCATTGCGAAAAATCTGAAAAAATTATTTGCTTGTCGTATTTTCAGAGCAGGATTGGCTCAATCACTTCGGCATATGTCACATGACATATTTATACAAGGTTAATACATTTCAAAATGAATCTTACTGAACTCCCCCCAGACCACATAAAGTTTAAAGGTGATCATACCTGCTGGAGAGGAAGAGAGGGGGGTACACTAAACCATGTGTTATGGATATGTGTCAAAATCCAGGAATTCTGGGCTTTATTTTATGATTGTTTTCAGGTAAATCTTCATTGCGAGGTTCCTTATTGTCCACACATATTCCTCTTTACAAGATAATTGACACCATTGCTGTGGCTGTGAAGGTGCCCCACGGCGGCAATAGGGAAGGGGGCATTTTATTTTATCCAGCTGATTCCAACACTAACCATCATTTAAAGAGTGAGCACATATGAAAAGGTATCTTTTTCCCTGATAGATTAGATAAGTACTATTATGAAATTGGGAAAGTTTTTTATTATGTTACTGGCCCTTGACGATATTCAAAATCCACCCACCAGCACTTCTAAAGCCTGCTAATTAACACATTATATCTTGTTTCTTTAATCCGTACAAAAACCGAAGTGTAAAAATGTTTTGCTATTTATAAACTCCAGATTTTGCTATTTCTCAAAATGTAAAACAACACGTGGCACATAGCTGTAATTAATCTTAAATGGCAATTTATGTGATCTATGTGTACTTATTTTGTGTGTATGTATAGTACATATTTATGTAGGTTTGTGCATGTATGTGTCTACAGTATTCTTAGTATGTATATTGTCTGTCTAATACACAAACCGCTACGTTAGATCCAAGTTGTGAAAAACCAGAATTATCCTTTGAAGAAAAGACTTATCGCTAAGAAACCCACTCAACATAGTGGCTTACTGTATAGTGTGACAAGGCATTGCAAACCTCATTTAGCTTCATTAGGCAGAGAGACAGATTCATGAGCAATTTCAGGCATCCATAGCATGTGCTGTTCAGTTTCACTTCATACTGGTTGTACCTGAACTGCATTGCCTCCCAGTGAACGATCCAGTTCTACAGTCAGGAAGGCTGAGGCTGTTAACTCATCCAAAGAGCAGCTGGCTCCTTGCCTACAGGCCAGAAGGAGCCATGTAACAATGATTAGCACTGGGTGTCTCAAGATGAGACTATAGTAAACCTTAAAGCTGAACTAATCAATGTCTAATCAATGGGTTAAGTGAACATGTGTAATGTGAAAGGTGTAGCTGTCGTCGTGGTGACAAACTCAGAGAGAATTATAACCAACTCTGCTGTTCCCCTCAGCTCTACAGAGGTTTTTAGCTTTCAGTTAATTGTTTTGGTTTTACAGCCCACCACTGCATGCTACCTATTCAGCGCCAAACAGCAGTCACACAAAGTTAGCCACTAGCTGGTCACAAACACGACTCCAAATGAATGATAATGTTGCTTTGCGTCTGCTGGATGTGTTAACAAGAAACTGTTTGCTAACACATTAGCAAGATATAAACTTTATAAGGTGATAATATGTCACTGTTGTGTTTACTTTATCAGCTTAGTTATGCTGCTATAGGCCTAGACTGCCGGGGGACTTCCTATGATGCACTGAGCTCCTCTCTCCTCCTCTTCCTCTCCATCTGTACGCCCTCATATCCCATCAATGCTTGTTATTAATTCAACTTCCTGTAGTTGTGTGCTTTCTCTCCACTCTCTCTCTCTCTCTCCCCTTCTGTTGCTTTCTGCAGGTATTTCTGCCTCCGGAGCTGTTGGGTCTGGGTCTTTAAGGCTGCATTAATCAGTAAAATGTGCCGTTAAAACAAAACAAGGAGCTAAAAAGCTCAGTAGAGCTGAGAGGAACTGCAGAGATGGTGATAATTCCATGTGGGTTTATCACCGAGCGTGACACCTTTCACATTACACATCAGAAAAAAACATTGATTTGTAGAGCTTGACTGATATTAGAATAGAAAAACCCCCAATATATTAAAAGAGTCATTTAAACATGACAGACGACAATTTAAATGATGGAACAATATGTAAATAAACCACAGATATATTCAGCATAAATCAGGAAGCAGGTGCAGAGCATTAGAGCATATCACAGAGGAAGTCACAGCTTTTTGTCGCCTATGCAAAACCAGCTCAGTGACCGAAGGGTGTCATACCAAGTGTAGATGATCTGTCTCTTCCCGTAAGTGTACAGGATGATGTAACAGTCTCCACCGTAGAACTGACCATAGCTCTTCGGGTCGACAGGAACTCTGCCACTGCTCTCCACCCTCCAGATCTGAAAGATGGAAAGAAGAAGCACTACTTTATGGGCAACATGTAAGGATAATATCAAAGAGAGAATTTTAGCAATATGTGAATGCTGGAAGATGAAAATTGCTTTCTCATTGGGCTAGATTATCTTCCCTTATCAATCACAAGCCAATCATTAGGTACTACTGGCCTCAGGTTTCAAAAACTGAGTTATAATCAATAATGTACCTGATAATAAATCCACCTTTTATAGCAAGACATACATTTCTATGACATAACATCATAGCATACATCATGATATACGGCTAATAATGATCACAGATGGAGGTTTAGCTCAGGACTGTTTTGATAACACTTTGTTTTACAGGTCATTTCCTGGAATGAACTGTGTCATTTTGTACAAATGTTTGGGAAAACAGATCAGGGTTCAGTTGGTACACTGCCAAAAATGGAATTCCAATTAATTGCAAGCATAATATAATGATTATCTACAAACTTATTTCCAGGAACCTACCTAGGAAATTATTTGGAACTTATTGGAAATACGAACCTGTTAGGCATTACCAAATTTGTTTTGCATTATTCAGTCCTAATTCAGTACATAGATTTTTTTTGGGTCATTTTGGGCCAGCGGACCAAGCTTTAAACACAAAATCTGACTGTTAGCAAACAGTTGGCACATCCAGCAGACACAGAGCAACATTATCATCCCACTGGAGTCGTGTTTGTGTCCACCTGACAAATTTAAGTCAAATTTTTACTTTCCTTTTAGCTCTGGTTTGGTCTCCATCCAACTCCAAAAACAAAATTGCGTAAAACCAAAACAATGAGCTAAAAGAGGCTTACATGCGTTGTAGAGCTTTGTGGAGCTGCAGAGATGGTGATAATTGGATTCATCACTAAAACCAGGTTTATATTGGAAGCAAAGGGCAAGGTTTTGATTTATTGCTGCTCAGTATTATATTTTTCCCATTGATATCACCACTGCAACACTAGATGGATGTATTTTACATTAGCAATTATTAGTATTTATAAAACTGGAGTTACATCTAGGTAACCAGTGTTTCGCAATAATCTCCAGTGGAACTGGAAACTCAGGAGAAAACACAAGCACTACATTTTTGAGAAGGTGCACATTAGCTACGGCAGCCATGTGCGTAGGCTCTGTAACTAAGAAATAACCCCTTAATGGACAACTGTAAATCCACCTTAAGAGCAATACCTTTTTGATGAAAGGGGTAGTAGGAAATATGCTTGGTGCCCCAAAGAGCCTTGAGCCATTTGTGACTGGAAGTCATAACTGTTCTGCTATTTAATTACCACTACATCATTAAATGTAACTATGCCAACAACACAACATTAGCATGTTGCATTTTACATGTAGACTACTTGTATATTCAGTCACCTGTGTGTCTCCACTCCCATCATCCACCATGTTGTACTGGGCTGCCATGTGGTGGGACTCATGGAGCTTGGAGGCATCAAACTCTACCTGCTGGATCCTCGCAATCCTCTCAGTGACAAACACCTTCCCAAAACCCTCACTCTGGTCTCTGTCCTTCCAGCCCAGGAAGAACTGCTTGAACATGGGAGTCTCTCCTCCCTCTGGCAGCACCTGGATCTGCAGGACCATCAGTAGCAACACTATTACCACTGGCACCACCTCCATTTTTACATAAGGAAACATTTTTGCAAGAGTCACGTATTTTTCCTCACTGTAAGAATAAAATAAAATTGTATTAAAACATATCTGATGACAGTTTTCAGGTTTTTCCCCTCGAAACTGAAATAGAGCACTTCTTAAATAATATAAAGAGAAAATGAAAGTAAACCTGTGTGTTTGCCGGGTAGCCCATCTGTTTGATGAAGCCCTCAGCTGTTTTCATGGCCTCCTTTCTTTCACTGGGGTTGGCGTGATGCCCTGTTGGAGATAAATGAAAGGAGATCGATGTTGATATGAAAAACCCACACAGCCTATTGAATAGTCACAAAGACAAATAAACCATTCAAAGCAGATGCTGAAACTCTCAGGTGCCACTGTCTGATCACCTTTCCAAACAAATATCATCTTGTTTTTGCCATGATCCAGAATGAAGCATTCATCTGAGAGCAGGTCACTCTGGAAGAACGGGTTCTCCTCCTTCACAACAGTCACTTTCATGGATCCTGACGCATCCGATACCTGGTAACGTACAAACACACAAATCAGCTTGCAGCTGTTACAAAGACAGAATGAATACAATAGACGTCATTCAAGAACCATTCCTACAAATATTTGAAAAACATTTGGTTTTAAGTGGCACATACGAGTGTAGAACTTGTCGCATTCACTAATTTTCGTACTTAGAATTTCTCTTGGGTATGAATGACAGTTAGCAAGCTTTTCAGCAGGGAGAGCTTTCCCCCTCTTCAGTAAAACTCTTTATTAAATTAAATGATGCCTCTTTAGAGTACTGAACAAATCCAGGCTTGTGTCAAATCATCATCTAACTAAAGCTATCAAATAAATGTAGTGGAGTAAAAAGTACAATATTTGCCTCCAAAATGTAATAAAGTAGAAATGCAAAGTAGCATAAAGTGGAAATACTCAAGTAAAGTACCTCAAAATTGTACTTAAGTACAGTACTTGAGTAAATGTACTTAGTTATATTTCACCACTGCTGAACACTGTACCATGTATAGTTTAGCCATTTTCCTGTTGGACACGTCTGCCTCTGTGTCATCATCATCATCTCCCTCTGATAGCTCTGGCTTGACTCCAAGGACCTGTTAATGTGAAACATGGCCAACAAGCTAAACAATTACACAGAAAAACATAACTGTATCCATTTCCAACAGCAGGAAATGACAGCATACCAAAAGCCATACTATGAGCAGTTGTGGTGGTGGAAAAGATTCAGTGAATAAGCCAACAGAATGAAAAACAAGTCACTGCAGTAATGATTTGCAAAAACAGCATAACCTGTCACATGCCTTGATATACTGGATTAGGTTAGCTAGGATTTGCAGGCTATTAAATGAATAATTCAATGTTCATGAGAAGACTGATTGATTGACACTCTCATGTCTTTACATTACGTTCAAAGCTGGTGGCTTTGTGGTAGATGTGGTTAGCCAGCTAAGCATAGAGACTGGAAGCAGGGAAAAACAGCTAGTCTGGCTCTGTCCAAAGTACAACGATACACCTATCGACACCTCTAAAGATCACCAATTAACTTTTAATTAACACCAATTAATATGTGGTTTATCGGGAGCAATGATTTCTTGGCAAAGAACAGCCAGGTGCAGTGACTGTGTGCATCTTCCTGAAGTCTTGTTCTCACAGTGAGGATGCCAGGCTTGGTACCATTGTGCCCGCATAGAGAGCAAACCCAAAACCTGTGTTGACCTGCCGTATCTGTGTCTACCATATGGAACTCCCCTTAAAACCACAAACTGTTGTGTTGTTTTACATTTCCCCTCTGCCTCCAGTCTTAAGCTAGCTAAGCTAGGCTAACCATGCCCTGCTGTACATGTCACTGTCAGAGAAAAAGCGAATAAGCATATTTCCCAAAATGTTGAAAATCTTTTGTCATTTAATTCTGCAATTTTATTGTCAGGCTAGCAGCTGGATCTGAGAATGGTGATGTCTGTCGGTTCATTGGTTGATCCAACAGAGCAAGATATAGTGACAACTATCCTGATTGCTGTGAATTGTGGTATACATATTTATATTCATGCTCCCCAGAGGATGGTTCCTAATGATTTTGTGACCCCAAAAACTTAACTCAAGGTCCACTTACAAGCGTCTTCCAGAGTTTTCAACTGCATTTTATTGTCTTCCTCAGTGGATGGAGTTTGCAAAAACTACACTTTATCTGCTGAGGAAGACTGGTTCTGCTGTTTTTTTTTTGACAAAAAAAACTGCTGTTTTTATGGTCAGGAACTTTCAGGAGTCCTATCTTCTACTCTATTACTTAATTTATGGTTAGGATTATGGCTGTGATTTATTGATTATTACTCAGACTGAAAATACAGAAAAAGAAAAACTATTTATTAAAATCTGAGTCAGAAATATCATGACACACATCTGTGATAAAGAATATGAATATGCAAAAGAACTTATGACAGAACGAGTTTGACTCACATCAATTAAACTGGTCAGTTCACTTCCCTCTTCTACAACCACCAGTTCGGCACGGGCATTTCTCTCGTTGTCACGGATACCTCTGGCCACTTGTGCTGCCTTCAGTCGCTCAAACTTGTTACACTTGGATCCACACCACTGATAGATCTTCTAAAGAGTGGTGAACACACAGGGAATCACAGTCAAGATATAAACTTGTCTATAAATAATCCAATTTGATCAACCCTCCCTCTGCAAACATAGCAAGAAAATACTGTGTCCTTACATCTCCGAGGTCAGCAATGAAGCAATCTCCGCTGTTGAAGCTGGACCAGCTGAGAGGGACCTGGGTGGCCCTGACGACCCGCCGGCCCTTGATGTGGAGGAGTCTCTGTGCTGAAAGGTCATTGGTGACCACATGGTGGAAACCTGAGGCCACACCTCCTGTCTGAGGGGAAGAGAACACTGTCACCCTTCTTCATCCGTCTGTTTACTTTAGACTTTTTTTAACTTCTTCTTCTGTCCCATGAGTCACTGTTCCCTGTGGCCAAGTATAATGCTGCAACAGGATTAATGGAAAAACACAGCTGTGATTAAGTCATGATTCAAACCCCAGTTCAAAAACCCTTTTTGAAACCTTTTTTCCATTTGAGCTGAAGATAGCTAACATTTAGTGCTTATCAATTAGTACTAATCAAGAGTTTTTCTTGTTGGATTGGAACACCACTCGAAACAGTATTTAGAGAATTATGACACACTACAACTCTCCATTAAGCCAAGATGACAGTCTAGCAGCTCTGTGAGGCTGTATGCTAACATGCTGGTGTTTAGCAGGTAATGTTTACCATGTTCACCTTATTAGTTAACGTGTTAGCACGTGTTTGAAGATGATCAAATTGTCTAGATGTTAAATCTGTTCAACACTTTTGTATTGTGTAGTGTAATGAACATTGCAGCATCTAGGAGCTGTTAGTGAAGCGTTTGTAGCCTAAGTAAAAGGCCAGTGTAGGCAAATATAAGAGTTTAATTATAATTCAGAGTACTGTACATGATGTCCAGAATTAAGTCAGTTGATTCTATTTTCTGACCAGTAATGAATTTGAATCGTACTCTGTAAGTGATGCCTCCCTTGAAGTAGCTGGTGAAGGCTGTTGACTCGACCCCCTGCAGTTCTCTGTACTGGACCGGCTTTCCACCCAGGTAGTCATCCAGCTGCACAGTAAAGATGGCCGCAGCGGTACTCTCATCCTGGCTGCACTCCTTTCCTTTAAAGAACAAGCACAGGCTCAGATGAAGGGCACTGGAGGACACGTATATGAGAATCCACTGTTCTTCTTGTAACAACAGTGTGTATAATACATATACCTGCCCTGTAGTAATCAGGTTGCAGTGCATGTAAACACATTTTGCCATTACCAGATTTCACCCAGTAACTTGTGAGTCTGTAAACCTTTACACAATTTACACAATATAATATTATGATATAATTATACAAATCTTAATAAAATAGCTTAACTGTATTTAACTGACATGTTAAATTTGATATATTGTTTGTTGATATGGAACTTTGCCACTTCATGAATGTCACTGTCTGTCCAGTGATTACTGGATATTCAGTATTGATACAGACTGTCATGTCAACATGACTTAAAGGAATACTAGTTCAACGTTTTTTTTGCTTTCATTCCGAGAGTGAGATAAGAAGACTGTGTGCAGAGCTGGAGTCAGGACATGGTTAGCCTAGCTTAGCATGAACACTGGAAGCAAGGGGAAACAGCTAGCCTGGCTTTGTCCAAAGTTCAGAAGTACACCTACCAACACCTCTAAAACTCCCTAATCAACATGTTGTATCTCATTTGTTTAATCTGTACACAAACAAAAATGCAAAACCAACAATCTGTGGCGTTAGGGGGGAGCTGGAACTATTTCTTGACAAACATCATTTTATCCACCCACCCAGCAGATGTGGTCAGTGAGCCCAGGTTTCGTTTTTGGTATCAGTGCAGCCACAGCAAAACCAAACCTGACAACCTCACTCTGACGATAAGACTCCAGGAAGCTGCACAGTTGTCAAGAAAACATTCTAGCATGTAACTCCCTCTGAAACCACAAATTGTCATTTTTTACATTTCTGTTTGTGTACGTGTTAACAAATGGTAGGCTAGCTGTTTCTCCCTGCTTCCTTTTTTTATGTCAAGCTAGGCTAACCATGTCCTGACTCCATCAACCCGCTCTCTCATTTTATTGCCATTTTTCTTGTGACGTGAGACTTGATTCACGGACATTATTCAGTTGAGACTGTCTACACACTGAGCATGTTTTCTTTGTAGTAACATAACTTTCTTTGTATATCATGTATAGAAATGCTGAGAAAACCAGTTGAAAGTGCTGATGTGGGGCTTTTGCAAGTATCTCATTTATGTGTGTACACTATAAACATTTTAAAATAAAATTTTAATACTGTGAATTATTCATATTTTCAGTGATTAACAATGGCATACTATAGACTTTCAATGAAAAAGGCACAAAAACAAGTTGGGATAAAATCACTTTCCATGTAAATATACTGTATTGTAATTTCTGTATTTGTGTGTATACATAGTGAAACCATACTTTTTTCAACCTGATTTGTGAATTTCAATAGGTGCCTGTGTCATTTCTCTTGAATTTTGAGTTCCTGGCAACTCTATACTTTGTTAAATTGACAAATGATACGTCAGACTTATAGTTGAGTTTGTGCTGCCATCTTGCAATCTGAAATCAGAAACACCGTTGACCTGGTAAAATTCCAGAACAATAACAAATAAATAAAGACAACATTAGACAGGCCTTGCATGTCCACACATCTTCAATGTCAGTTTAAGGACTTTGTCACCGTTTTGAAAGATGCCATGTCATTTAATTGTCAACAATCAGGAACCTGGAACTTGCCCCCAAAGACTGAGACTTGCCTTAAAGTGGCAATAGACAACTTTTCAGCATTTAGCATTTACATTATTTTATTGCCATTACATTGTGCAATTAGCAGTTACTTCATAATGATAAGTTAAGGCAAAAAAGTTATAAATGCAAACATTTGTGAACAAATTATTTTGTTTCTAAGATATAACAATTGTAAAATTCATTTAATTTGTGAATCTGTTATTTGTGTGAATATTTTTGTGTGAAATTCATATAATTTATTTGAAGTCCCATACAGAGAGGTGGCAATGCAAGAAAACATCAGTATTTGATGTCAAAATGCTTGTTGGGCTCTCATCCTTTCTGACTTATGATTTGACTACAGTGTGACAGTAAGTGGTTGACAGTGTCAGTGTCAGCAGACAGCTCAGCTGTTTCTTACAGCCACTCTGCATTTACACACACTGCATGAAAAGTGTTTAATCTTCTTGTGGTCCAGTGTGACAGGAAGGAAGTGTATGAGACATCCATTTGCAAGTATGATGGTTAATGATTAATGCTGATGGGTTCTCAGACAGAGAGCAAGAGCAAGTAAACATCTTAGTCGTATTGACTTTCTAATCTCAGAGGAAATTGAGAGTGTTTCAGGTCTCCAGGAAAGGAGTTTCTGTTCAAAACCTCAAATACAACAGCTGTAATTAAGCCTCTTCTTAAAAAGCCCACTCTTGATCCAGGGATTTTGTCAAATAATAGACCTATATCTAACCCTCCTTTTCTCTCTAAGGTCCTTGAGAAAGCAGTCGCCAATCAGTTGTGTGACTTTCTACACAACAACAACCTGTTTGAGGATTTTCAGTCAGGATTTAGAGTGCATCATAGCACAGAGACAGCACTGGTGAAAGTTACAAATGACCTTCTAATTGCATCAGACAAAGGACTTGTCTCTGTACTTGTCTTACTAGATCTTAGTGCTGCATTCGATACCATTGACCATCACATTCTATTACAGAGACTAGAACATTTAATTGGCATTAAAGGTACTGCACTAAGCTGGTTTAAATCCTATTTATCAGATCGATATCAGTTTGTACACGTTAATGATGAATCCTCTATGCACGCCAAAGTTAGTCACGGAGTTCCACAAGGTTCTGTGCTTGGACCAATTCTATTTACCTTGTATATGCTTCCTTTAGGCAATATTATTAGGAAGCACTCCATAAATTTTCATTGTTATGCAGATGATACCCAATTGTATTTATCGATCAAGCCAGATGAAACCAATCAATTAGCTAAACTTCAGGCATGCCTTAAGGACATAAAGGCCTGGATGACCTGCAATTTTCTGATGTTAAACTCAGACAAAACCGAAGTTATTGTACTTGGCCCCGAACACCTTCGAAACACATTATCTAAAGATATAGTTTCTCTAGATGGCATTGCCCTGGCCTCCAGCGAAACCGTAAGGAATCTTGGAGTTATCTTTGATCAGGATATGTCCTTTAACTCCCACATAAAACAAACTTCAAGAACTGCCTTTTTTCATTTACGTAACATTGCAAAAATCAGGCACATCCTATCTCAAAAGATGCAGAAAAACTAGTCCATGCATTTGTTACGTCTAGGCTGGACTATTGCAACTCTCTATTATCAGGCTGCCCCAATAAATCCCTTAAGACTCTCCAGCTGATTCAGAATGCTGCGGCACGTTTACTGACAAGAACCAGAAAAAGAGAACATATTTCTCCAATATTAGCTTCTCTACACTGGCTCCCTGTAAAATCCAGAATAGAATTTAAAATCCTTCTCCTCACCTTCAAAGCCCTAAATGGTCAGGCACCATCATATCTTAAAGAGCTCATAGTACCCTATTACCCCACTAGAGCACTGCGCTCCCAGAATGCAGGGTTCCTTGTGGTTCCTAGAGTCTCTAAAAGTAGAATGGGAGCCAGAGCCTTCAGCTATCAAGCTCCTCTCCTGTGGAACCAGATCCCAGTTTGTGTACGGGAGGCGGACAACCTCCTCACATTTAAGAGTAGGCTTAAGACTTTCCTCTTTGATAAAGCTTATAGTAGGGCTGACTCAGGTGACCCCTGAGCCCCCCCTTAGTTATGCTGCTATAGGCCTAGACTGCCGGGGGACTTCCTATGATGCACTGAGCTCCTTTCTCCTCCTCTTCCTCTCCATCTGTACGCCCTCATATCCCATCAATGCTTGTTATTAATTCAACTTCTTCCCGTAGTTGTGTGCTTTCTCTCCTCTCTCTCTCTCCCTCCCCTTCTGTTGCTTTCTGCAGGTGTTTCTGCCTCTGGAGCTGTGGAGGTCTGGGTCTGTGGTTGCTGCCGCCTGCTGCCCCCGTGCTCCTGCTCTGCACCCGCTGATGCTGTTGCTGTTGTTGCTGTTATTAGTATTGCTATTATAATGTTGCTCTTAGTGTTGTTTCTGTTGGTGTTAACATCAATGCCATTACCATATCTATGCTGTATTGAGCTGCTGTATGTTCTCTTTCCTCCTGCTCTCTCTCTCCCGCTCCCCCCTTCCCCCTTCAACCCAACCGGTCGAGGCAGATGACCGCCCACCTTGAGCCTGGTTCTGCTCGAGGTTTCTACCTGTTAAAAGGGAGTTTTTCCTTGCCACTGTCGCATAGTGCTTGCTCATGGTGGGAACTGTTGGGTCTCTGTAAATATAAAGAGTCGGTCTAGACCTGCTCTATTCGAAAAAGTGCCCTGAGATAACTTTGTTATGATATGGCGCTATATAAATAAAACTGAATTGAATTGAATTGAATTGTTGTGTGTATAATGTGTGCACTTCGTGTTGGCTCATCAGTAGAATAATCTCTGCATTTAGAAGGTATATTTTTTAGTATAGGCTTCTCAAAATCCTATTTTTGTCCCCTTCACTTTCATAGTTTCAATATTGATATGTTCATCTAGGTCACTTTCAAGATTGATATAAATATATAAATGTATGAAATAGCTTTTATTTTGTTTAGAACCTCTGGAAGATGTGGACATTTTGGGGGGCAGGCACATGAAGTCAAACGCCACATCCACAGCTTGTAACACAGGCTTTCTGTTATAAGTATGTAGTCTCCAAGCCCAAGCTGGGATAAACCTGACGAAACCTGTTTTTTCAGACTTGACAAAGCTCAAGACAGAGCCTCAGAAGACAGTTACAAGTGAGACTCTTCATGACAAGTAAACTGACTCTCATGTTTAAAATTGCTGGAGTGGCCCTTTTAAAGTCCATATCTTCCTATCCAGACTACATAAAAAGGCCCCCAGATCTCATGAGCCAGAGCCAGTCCTATTGCAGCTCCTCTCCAGGGGTGGTGAAAATGTCACTTAGATCAGCCACTGTTTAAAAGCAGATGCAGTAAAATGTTACAAGAAAGCCTGATAAAGACTGATAAGATGGAAAGAGGTGCATACCTTCCTATACTTTATATTTGTATAAAAAGTGCCCTGAGATAACTTTGTTATGATATGGCGCTATATAAATAAAACTGAATTGAATTGAATTTGTCACAGTGGGGCAAAATGGATGGAAAAATGTATTAAGCTTTTTTGTTTTGAGTAGCATAGTTGATGAATAACTTTGGACTGAATAAGACAATCTATAGCATTGATTAAACATAAATAGGCCTTTTGGCCCCTGTTTCCATACGCTCTGAGATAGTTCCTTGGCTAACTCGTTGCACCATGCTGATTTGACATGTTGTGTAGCTACTGGTTGACTGTACATAATTAACATAATACATATTGTCAGTTAGACTTGGGAAGTTGGGATCATTTTTTAAATCTGCTTCAATTGATTTATTTTGGCCACTTGAGGGCAGTGGAAAAAGCTGTAAACACAACATATTATCATTGATATGGCTAATGCTTTAGCAAACAGTTGCCTATTTACATATCCAGCAGACACAGAACAACATTAGCGTTCATTTGGAGTCATGTTTGTGTCCACATGATGAATTTAAGTCCAATATTCACTCTCCTTGCAAAAATCTTTTAATTTTTTCCTCAACTTGGCAGTTGTTCTCAGTGGCTGCAGAAAATGTTTCTGATTTTTGGAAACAATTACACAATACTTCTGGTGTCTCATGAGCGTTTGTACTGACAGTAACTGCTCATAATATAACAACAATAATTATTTCTCTATTATTTTCCCAATACGCCTCTTTAGTATTTTCTCTTACATGCTGTGTAATCACATCTCGTTTCCTGAATAGGTCTCATAATACCACTTGTATTCTGCTCTGGGGCACACACAGATTATAGCATGCAAAAGTCATTCAAAATGAATCACTGCTTCCTCTTCACTGGAAGGAAATTAGCTTTCCAGTCTGTCCAACACTGACAGCAATTAAAGGCAGAGAACAGTCCAACACTCAATGTAGAAAACAGCATTCCTCGTGTCACTTTACTCATTAACGTTCAGGTTCAGGACTATCTGAGAACTGTCAGTGATTCATTGATGTGCCTGTGCTTTAACCACGTTTAATGAACTAGTAGAATCTGATTCAGCATTTCCAAGAACCAAAACCCTGAAACACACACAATGCAAATACAGATTTTTCTCTGGGGTAATGTAGCAGTAACCAGACCTAAAGTTAAAGGCACCCAAATGACAAAAGGTTTTCTCACTTCCCCTCACTGTAGATAGTTTTGGTTTTATGTGTCCAGGTTTTGATATGTTAATACACTAATACAGTGGAAGGGAATTAAGTTTTCTTTGAAACGCTCACATTGATAAATTAGAGTTTAAAATTCAACAGGACCAAAGTAGTTCTGACAAAAATATCAGAGATTATTTTAAAATGTGGGCAAATGTAACCAAAACTAAGCAATCCAATAGCCAGACAGAATGGTGATTTTGGATAATTGTGTAGAGGTGGGTTGAATGAAATATTCACTGTGCTCCTCCATAATTTATCTTGTTCCGGACAACATTTTAACCATCGAGAAATTACAGGATGCGTTCTGTACTAGACGTGGACATTCTGCGAGACAAAGCCAACAGAGAAAGGGAAAAGCCTCCCCGGGGAGCACAGGAGAGTTGAGGGGGAGGCGCAGATGGAAAGAGGTGAGGCAACGAAACAGCTTGAAGTGAACCTGAGTCAAAAATCGTACTCCTTCTCAGAGTCATAGTTCAGTCAACTCTAAAATTTGTTAGTTTGATCATTTGATGATAGTTAGACCTTTTGTTAACCTTACTGGTAAATAACTGTTCATAGTTTTACAACTGTATCAGTGTATATATGCATACAGATGCATATTTATCCATTCATGTGTCATTCTAAATGTTCTGCGATTTTTTGTTTTTTCATCTATAGTGTTGACACAGCTGCTAGATACACAGATGCTGGATAAGGAATCAGTGATGGGGTTGGAGTCTGACAACTCAGATGAAGACAACCCGGACTATCAGTAAATGATCAGAGCGTTTTTCTAAGGAGCTACTGAGGCACGTGTCACACCACACACAGGGAGTCACCTGGAAGGCTATCAAACTGTCTCATTGAAGCAATGGGTAGTGTTCAAAATGTGACAATTTCATTTTTACATGTGGACACACTGTCACATGTAAAAACAGCTCATAGGATCATTGTCAGTCTGTTGTTTTTGTCACTGACTGTATGCCAAGGATCACTGAGTCAGTAGTCAAACTGGAAAAGTTGACACCAAAGTCTCCTGAGTTGACTGATAGAGTGCTGTTGCACTTCACTTCTAGGTAGAAATGCATTGGTATTTAAATCTGGGCTCCAGTTAAGAACTTGGATCATTAAAAAATACTGCAGTTTGACTCTAGCACATTATCATGAAGTTAATCTCTACTTAGTTACACTGTCTCTATCAATCTCTATAGACCCTTATCACAGCAGACATTTTGACTTGTCAAAGCAGGAAAAACACAGGTGGAATAAATAACATTTATGATGGCTGCATACCATTTAGGTGAGCCAATTCCAGGACTCTGATGTTGTGCATGGTCACTCTCTGACATGGCTTACTGGGACACATCATGGAATGGAGCCATTGTTTATGTTATTATTTACACCTGTGCTTTTCCTGCCTTGACAAGTCAAACTGTCTGCTGTGAAAAGGCTTTCCTTAGAATGCACTTGAGGAAGCTCCTTAGTGTTTCTTTAGAATCTAATGTGATGTATCTCTGAAACTGGAGGACTTTTTCTATAATACTTTTCTCTCACGACTACCTGATGACTCTGAATGTTATTATATCCAATTGTCATTAATTTCCTTTATTTTGAGTGAGAGGGGAAAAAAGAAATGGACCCAATTAAGAAGGTCCAGGGCTTTACTCACTTACCCAGCCAGTAGTGCAGGTGGTAGAAAAAGCTGTCTTTCTGTTTGACAGTGTAGAGAATCACATAAGCATCTCCGGTGTAGAAATTCCCATGTAAGTTCTCTGGCACAAGGACCAGCTGTAGATTCTCGATCCTCCAAATCTGCAGGCCAGCTGCCTTGCCTGCATTGGTGAACTCTTTGTGGTGGAGCACCATGTCTGCTGCTGCTGCTGTTAGCTTCTGAGGATGAGTGAGGATCCCAGCCGAGGTGAGAGGAGTCTGACTGAGGTTGGCTGAGAGCAGGACTACACTGCTGCTCTGTTCCTGACTGAGTGTGTAGCAGCAGTGTTTCCGTTTCTGCTTTTTCTAACTCTTAGACACACACAGTGGGTGTGTCCACATGCTGCCAACATACACACACCAGCATCCTCTAATACACAGGCATGAATTGAGCTTTTCAGGACACAGGCACATAAACACACCTTTGATTTCTAGGTGACAGAAGAAAAAAGAAAAGAAAGCACTAAATGAAATTATATTTGAATAAAGACATGCATAATTTACATTAATAAATATATTGTTTATTATTACACAAAAAGTGATATGGTTTCCATACAAGAGAAAGGGGCATGCATGTATTGATTAAAGCTGCATCAACAGAATTATTTTTGCCACTTGGGGCCAACATTGACATCACCTTAACACCACTGAAATATTATCTCCTGGTCAAATTGGCAATGCTAACAGTTGTCTATTTACACATCCAGCAGACACACAGCAACATTAGCATTAATTTGGAGTGGCATTTGTGCCCACCAGATGAATCTAAGTCCAATATTCACTGTCTTTTTAGCTCTGGTTTGGTCTCCACCAAGTCCTGAGAAAAATATCTGACTCTTTAGCTGCTGAATGCTCCACTATGTCCTCCAGCTGTCTGCAGTTTGGTTCTGGGCAAGTAGTGTACAGTGTGTTTATTAAAGCTTTTTCACTGGAAACAGCTGCCTGCTGCTGCTGGTAAAAGGGTTGATGAGAATAGAGTTTGCTGGCTGTAAAACAGTAAGCTAAAAGAGGCTAGAAGCTCTGTAGAACTGAGGGGAACTGCAGTTGGTAACAATTTCCTGTTGGTTCGTCACGGTGAGATGTTTCACTTTAGTGCAGTTTTAAATGACTGTGTTGTTTTGTGTTGTCTTTAACCCAGCCCGGTTCTATGTGAAAAAACAACGGCAGACAGAAACACACACACACAGTCTTAACACACTTGTGGTTTGGGAGTTCCAGGTGTACTCATGGAATCCATTACCGTATGTTAGTGTTGTCATGTCAGACATCGGTGTGGACGCCTGGTTCTGGAACAGTGACATTCTCTCCTTAGTATGCAAATCATGGTCTCCTTGTCTCCTTCCCTCAAACTCCTCCTCTCCACACCAAAACAGTGAGGGAGAATTGACACTGAAAACCACTGTCACTGAAAAGAAACTGTCAGCATAAAAAAAAAACTGTCACTGAAAAAAGGCTGACATGAAGAAAAAATAAGAAGATTGTCATAAAAAACACACCAGAATACAAAAATATATCAAAATAAAATAATTTTTAAATGTTTTATTTTTCAGTGGAACTTTTTTCAATGGCAATGTTTCCTTTTTCAGTACACGTTTTGTTTTCAATGCCAAATTTTATTTTTGATGCCAAAATTTAAAGTCACTGTCAAACTCTTTTCAAACTTTTTCAAGTATTTTATTAAGGTTTATCTACTTATTTATATGTTCGACTATAAACTCCATTCAGACCTTAAAATGCTCCACAGATTTCATACATTATGGGCATTATTCAACTTTTAAATCCTACATCCTTCCATCCATTAGCTATATCCGCTTATCCTTAGAGGGTCACGGGGGGGCTGGAGCCAATCCCAGCTGACATTGGGCGAGAGGCGGGGTACACCCAGGACAGGTCGCCAGTCAATCACAGGGCTGACACATAGAGACAGACTCACACTCACAGTCACACCTACAGGCAATTTAGAGTCGTCAAGTAAACTAACCTGCATATCTTTGGATGGTGGGAAGAAGCCGGAGTACCCTGAGAGAACCCACGCAGGCAGAACATGCAAACTCCACACATAAAGGCCCCAGTCGGCCGACGGGTTCAGACCCAGAACCCTCTTGCTGTAAGGCAACAGCGCTAACCACTGCACCACCGTGCCACCACCTCTTCATAAATCCTATTCATACTAATTAGACCCTTTCCCACTTTTCCAAGTCTTCATACTCCTTTTCTACACTTTTTCCGACTCACATCTAATCATTCATACTTTCAGCTAGAAACTCCATTCAAACCATAACACATTGCACATCTTTCTTACATTATGACTTTTATTCAACTTTTAAATCCCATTCATATTAATTAGACAATTTCCCAACTCTTTATACTTTTTGAGTTGCTTCTCCATACAAAGTTATGCCAGCTATGCAGTTTAGCCCCCAGCCATTAGTCAAGCAATGCAGTTTAGCTTACATTATATTTTGCATCCTTCATCTCTTTCACACTTCTGAACTCATTCATAATCCTTCAACTGCTTCTTCATACAAATGAAAGTCAGCAATGCAGTTTAGCATGAGCTTTTCAACAAACCTTAGAATATTCTACATCTTTTATACATTATTGGTATTATTCAACTTTTAAAGCCAGCAATCCAGTTTAGTGTCAACTTTTAAACATCCAGCATTCACACCGCACTTTCTTCAGAAATTGCCTTTTTTCTAGTTTTATCTATTAGTATGTTGCTTAAAGGATATGTAAACTTTACACTGTTAGCATATTTTTATTATTCAATTCACCAAAGTATTCAGTCTAGCCTACAGTAGGGTACAAGAGTTAAGTTATTAAAACTGAGAAGCAAAATGGTTTCTGTTAACTGTTCCCAAACCAGACAAAACCGGTTGCCAGAGCTTTTAGTGAAACCTAAAACCACAAACGGCTTAGCACTGAATCAAGCCATAAAGTATTCTATTATTACTAAATACATAAATGGTCTGGACCCCACAGGTATTTCTGGACATTTCCATTGCCTGTGTAAATTATAATTATGTTCTACCCCATCTCTCAGTTACTGAATGTACAGTACAAAGTATTACAGAGTTGAATTTGGTGTGTATACACTTGGTTGCCACATGCAACATTAAACTTAAAGTTAAGCACAGTGAGAGCAGACAGAACAAGGAGTGACAGTAAGAATGTCCCTGAAGCAAAAAATCTGAATCAGAGCGTACAGGTAGATGCTGGGAGTAGGCGGAGTTAAAGTTTGTGTGAGTTAACACAGTGTGAGTTAAAGTTTGTGTGCCTAAATCACTGGATGCAAAATGTGTATTACAGTATTATGATATTGTGGACCATTCTTAATTTTTCACTCAGGAACTTGCTTTGCAGGCCTCACTCCATCAAGGATAATGGCTACTGCCAAAAGTTGAGCCTCTGCAGTGACTGTCAGCAATTAGAACTAGGTCTGGGTCCGGAACCTGAGAGTAAAAAATGTAAATTCAAGTGTAAATTGAACATTTACAAAGTTAAAACATGGTTAACACTCAAAACTATGTGTTGGGGGAAAAACAATCCCAATGATTTAGCTATTCATAGAGCCCCACCAGTGTGAACTAATGCTCCAGATTTTCTGTTGTTTCAGTATTTGCTGATACTGTTTTTGCTTTTTCATTCAGTTCTGCTGAATAATATAACACATCTCTTTCAGCCTTCATGAAATGTATTATAATCAATAACAGACTTTAAGTTTAGGTTTGTTATTTTTATGCACAATTTGTTAAATAAGCCACTTAATGAAACGAGATAAGACGGTGGAACGTAGTGGTTCCCAAACTTGGGCAATGTTTAACTGCAAGCACTCGTCACCAGTTCCAAAAGAGTGCTTGCAGTTTGACCACAGAGCAGTTTCCCTTGCTGTATTTAAACAACAAAAAGACCCTGACAAATGAAGTTATCTAGTAATTCACAAACAAACAAACACAGACAAATCATTAGACAACAGGAGCTTTGAGATTTTAAATACAACTGGATCACACGGGACACAGAAGTAAGAATAAAGAGCAAGAATGAGATCATTTAAGCTGCTGAGAGGCAGTCATGCAAAACTACATCATCAAAGTGAATATATTTAGTGTGATGAGGTTTGATAGTGTTGTCATTATGTGGCTAGCAGTCACTACATTTCTATAATTACTCACAGTCTTGCACAACAGTTGAAGATTGAATGTATTTAAAAACTCTGCACAGATGTGCCACAGCAATCTGGCATAATTAATCACATGTTGAAGAGGATGTCATGTCAGTTTCCTGTGAGTAATATCTGTCTCAGCTAGAGTTCACCCAGGGATGACAGGACAGCTTTGAGGAACACACCAAGATGTTTGATCTGATGGACAAAACCAGTGAGATGGTCTGACTGCTGCCAAATGTTTTTATTCACTCAAATGGATGCTGAAGTCTTAATCATGAATACTGAACATCTTGACAGCCAGAAGGGTGCTATGTAGACTGCTGTTCATCGATTACAGTTCAGCTTTCAATACCATAGTCCCCACCAGACTTGCTGGTACGCTGATTGAACTGGGACTGAACACTATATATATATATATATAAAAATTATATGTATGTATGTATATACATAGTATGTATGTATACATAGATATATAAAATATATATATATATATATATATATATATATATATATATATATACATATATATAGTATGTATATAGTATATATGTATAGTATGTATACATGTATATACATATACACAGTATAAACATATGTATGTATGTGTGTGTATATATACAATACACATATATATATACTGAATATATATATATATATATATATATATATATATATATATATATATATATATACTGTATATATATCTGACAGGTGCCGAGATAATCAATGTTCCTTCATTATGACCAGTCAGTGCCCCTTGTCAGTGCAAATTAATATCAGCTGGTTCAGTCCCAACTGATTGCCTATAAAAAGGTGTCTCATTACCAAGGTGTCACACAAGAAACATCTCATGATAGGTAAAAGCAAAGAGCTCTCTCAAGACCTTCGCTACCTTATTGTTGCAAAACATACTGATGGCATTGGTTACAGAACGATTTCTAAACTTCTGAATGTTCCAGTGAGCACTGTTGGGGCCATAATGTGGAAGTGGAAAGAACATCATTTCACCATAAACCGGCCACGACCAGGTGCTCCTCGCAAGATTTCGGACAGAGGAGTGAAAAGAATTATCAGAAGAGTTGTCTAAGAGCCAAGGGCCACTTGTGGAAAGCTTCAGAAAGACCTGGAATTGGCAGGTACAATTGTTTTAAAGAAAACAATAAGTAATGCACTCAACCGCCATGGCCTGTATGCACGCTCACCACGCAAGACTCCATTGCTGAAGAAAAAGCACGTTGAAGCTCGTTTAAAGTTTGCTGCACAACATTTGGACAAGCCTGTGAAATACTGGGAGAATATAGTCTGGTCAGATGAGACCAAAATTGAACTCTTTGGATGCCATAATACACACCATGTTTGGGGGACAAATGGCACTGCACATCACCCCAAAAACACCATACCAACAGTGAAGTTTGGAGGTGGGAACATCATGGTGTGGGGCTGTTTTTCAGCATACGGTACTGGCATACTTCATATAATTGAAGGAAGGATGAATGGAAAAATGTACCGAGACATTCTTGATAAAAATCTGCTGCCATCTACCAGGATGCTGAAGATGAAAAGAGGGTGGACATTTCAGCAAGACAATGATCCCAAACACACAGCCAAGGACACTCTCAATTGGTTTCAGAGAAAGAAAATAAAGCTGCTAGAATGGCCCAGCCAATCACCTGACTTGAATCCAATTGAAAATCTATGGAAAGAACTAAAGATCAGAGTTCAAAGAAGAGGCCCACGGAACCTTCAAGATTTGAAGACTGTTTGTGGGGAAGAATGGGCCAAAATCACACCTGAGCAATGCATGCGACTAGTTTCTCCATACAGGAGGCGTCTTGAAGCTGTCTTTACCAACAAAGGCTTTTGTACGAAGTATTAAATAAATTTCAGTAAGCGTGTTCAATACTTTTCCCCTGTCATTCCATTTTATTACACGTAACTTAATTTCTAAACTTATTTGTTTTGGTTTCTCTGTATGTATGGATTACTTGGGTTGTTACCAACACCTGGTGTAAATTTCATGTCAATAGCATCTTTAGAAATATATTTACTGAGAAAAATGGTGACGTGTTCAATACGTATTTTACCCTGTGTGTGTATATATATATATATATGTGTATATGTATATGTGTGTATATGTGTGTGTGTGTGTGTGTGTGTATATATATATATATGTGTATAAAAATTCCCCACTCGCCCCTGCGGGCGGTCTATTCCTCCTTCAAGGTCGGGTCCTCTACCAGAGGCCTGGGAGCTTGAGGGTCTTGCGCAGTATCTAACTGTTCCTAGTACTGCACTCTTCTGGACAGAGATCTCGGATGGGGGTCACAGCCCCGAGTGTTCCGATTACCACGGGGACCACTGTTGCCTTCACTTTCCACATCTTTTCTACCTCCTCTTTCAGCCCTTGGTATTTCTCGAGCTTCTCGTGTTCCTTCTTCCTGATGTTGCCGTCGCTTGGGATTGCTACGTCTATCACTACTGCCTTCTTCTGTTGTTTGTCCACCACTACCATGTCTGGTTGATTCGCCATCACCAGTTTGTCGGTCTGTATTTGGAAGTCCCACAGGATCTTAGCTTGGTCATTCTTAACCACCTTCGGAGGTGTGTCCCATCTTGACCGTGGGACTTCCAGCCCATACTCGGCACAGATGTTCCTGTACACTATGCCAGCTACTTGGTTATGGCGTTCCATGTACGCCCTGCCTGCTTGCATCTTACACCCCGCTGTTATGTGCTGGATTGTCTCAGGGGCATCTTTGCACAGTCTGCACCTGGCGTCCTGCCTGGTGTGGTAGATCCCGGCCTCTATCGATCTTGTGCTCAGAGCCTGTTCCTGTGCTGCCATGATTAGTGCCTCTGTGCTGTCTTTCAGTCCAGCCTTTTCCAGCCACTGGTAGGATTTCTCGATATCAGCCACTTCTTCTATCTGCCGGTGGTACATACCATGCAGGGGTTTGTTCTCCCATGATGGTTCCACCTGCTCTCCTTCCTCATCTGGCTTCTGCTGCCTGAGGTACTCACTAAGAATCTCATCACTTGGGGCCATCTTCCTGATGTACTCATGGATCTTTGTTGTTTCATCCTGGATAGTGGTTCTGACGCTCACTAGTCCTCGGCCTCCCTCCTTCCGCTTAGTGTACAGTCTCAGGGTGCTGGACTTGGGGTGAAATCCTCCATGCATTGTGAGGAGCTTCCTGGTCTTTATATCAGTGGCATCGATCTCCTCTTTTGGCCAGCTTATTATGCCAGTGGGGTATCTGATGACGGGCAGGGCGTAGGTATTGATAGCTCGGACCTTGTTCTTCCCATTCAGCTGACTCTTGCCTTACTCTGTGGAGGTATTTGGCTGTGGCTGACCTTCTTGCGGCCTCTTCATGGTTGCTATTTGCTTCCAAGGTACTTGTAGCTGTCCTCCACATCTGCTGTGTTTCCTTCTAGTAGTCTGATCCCTTCAGTTCTGACTACCTTCCCTCTCTTGGAGACCATCCGGCCACACTTGTCTAGTCTAAATGACATTCCAATGTCGTCGCTGTAGATCCTGGTGGTGTGGATTAGTGAGTCGATGTCTCGCTCACTCATGGCATACAGCTTGATGTCATCCATGTAGAGAAGGTGGCTGATGGTTGCTCCATTCCGTAGCCGGTATCCGTAGCCACTCTTCGTGATGATCTGGCTGAGAGGGTTCAGGCCTATGCAGAACAGCAGTGGGGATAGTGCATCACCTTGGTATATGCCGCACTTGATGGTCACTTGTGCAATTGGCTTTGAGTTGGCCTCCAGAGTTGTCTTCCACAGCCCCATTGAGTTCTTGATGAAGGTTCTTATTGTCCTGTTGATGTTGTACATTTCCAAGCATTCCAGTATCCATGTGTGTGGCATTGAGTCGTAGGCTTTCTTGTAATCAATCCAGGTGGTGCACAGATTGGTCTGTCTGGTCTTACAGTCCCGAGTCTACCAGCAGCTGGTGCTTGGCTCCCCTGGTATCGCTACCAATTCCTTTCTGGGCCCTGCTCATGTATTGGGCCATGTGCCTATTCATCTTAGCCGCTATGATGCCTGACATCTTTCTTGGATGTCTGCCATTGTGATGGTTACTGTTCTGAGAGATTGCTATGGTCTGCTCTTAAATCCACTAGCCATTGAGCATTGGTGTTATGTGATGCCTCCTTCTCCCATATGCTCTTCCAGTATTGTTCAGTCTCAGCCCTGGGCGGATCTGTTCTTGTGTTATTACCCTGCCACTGAGAGTACACTTTGGATGGTTTGGTGGAGAACATTCTGTTTATTCTCCTAGCTTCTGCTTCTCTGGTGTACCTTGTTGTACTTCTTAGGCAGCCCTTTCTTCATCACACCTTTCTGTAGTTCTGATAGCTGGCTAACATCCCTCCGTGTTGCCTTAATCCTGGCCTCCAGCCTCCTTCTCCATGGAGGATACTGCTCCTTATGGCTCTTATTCATCTTGCCAAGCATCTCAAGGATCACTGTTGCTGTGGTGTATGTCAGCTTATTGGTCTAAGTGATGGTCGCAGTAGGGATTGTCTGTAGTGCTGCGTTTACATCTTCTAGTAGACTTTCAGAGGGTACAGGGGTTCCAGGTGTCCAGCTTGGTTATGATCTTTAATCTCAGGTCAGCTGCTCTTGCGTTAAGCAATCTCGGGTGGAGATGAAGATGATGTTATCTCCCTGTTGACCTGTCGTCCTGGCTCCCCCTTGCCATAGCAGTGTTGTTGTACCTCTTCAATCTCTAGTTGTGATAGCAGCTTCTGCTTGCAAATGTTGGAACACTGAGCTACTGTTTCTTAGTTAGTGTAGATGTTGGGTTTCGAAGAATCCATAAGTCCCACATCCTCTGCATATACTGCATTACTTGTGTAGTAGCATTCCAACAATTCCCTATTCTCTGCTCTTGTCCACGAATGTCTTGTTCCTGTTCCAGTAGCCCACACACACAGCCAAGGACACTCTCAATTGGTTTCAGAGAAAGAAAATAAAGCTGCTAGAATGGCCCAGCCAATCACCTGACTTGAATCCAATTGATTCACACACATTATATATATATACATACATATATACACACATATATATATATATATACATATATATACACACACATATATATATATATATATATATACACATATACATATATACATCTATACACATATATATACACATATATACACATATATATACACATACACACATATATATATATATATACACATACACACACACACATATACATATATATATATACACACATATATACACACACACCAAATGTACAAAATCACTCCACAGATAATCATGTTTTAAAACTTTATTCATGCTCCCACAATAAACAGTCACTATGAATAATGACCCACAAAATGTTTAAAATAACATTAGAGGTAGGCGTCTAAAATAGTTTTTCAAATGTTAAATGTTAATAGGGACTGCTGTGGGTGCATGTTAGGATTAAAAAACAAATAAGTGTGCTTTTCTTTAAATCCCACTCAGTACAAATGTTGCAGCTGCAGTCTACCTTCCCAACATATTAAAGCATGTATGAAGATATTATAAACACAATTTCTAAGTATTTACAAGATGTTGAAATAAATCATACGAAATTCTACATATACAATTTTTTTCAAATTCAAAATAGGTTTCATAGAAGTTTGACCAAATAGCAGTCTTTATTATTTTTACGTAAGGTTGACAAATGAGAACACCTTTTTCTAGGAGACCTAAACAGGTCAAAGAATGTGGTAGTTATAGTTATATATAGTATGCATAATATGCAAATCACCATGTTAATTCATAATGGTCATTAAATCACAGGATGACCCAAAATTTAAGAAACACTTATCAGCAGGGATGGTAGGTCAGAATGTAATGCTTCATTAAATACATAACAAAAATACCATTACTATTACTACTACTACTAAAACAAAATAGCCCTTCATGATTTAATGACCTAAAGGCTTCAGTGGTCTGCACTGTTTCTAAAATGTGTCGAATACACTATTAAATACAATCCTCTGAACATCATTTCCAATGTTGTAAAACTAAAGGACAATAAACATTAAATTGAAATGCAATTGAATGTCATCAGCTGTTGGAGGGGCAACAGGACTTTATGGTACAGTAGTTAATGCACCGGGCTAGTGATGAGTTGAGTTGTTTGAGAAAATGAATTGCCGACAATTTGGATAATCAATTACTTGTTTAAATCATCCATGAAGCAAAATTGTCAAACATTCGCTGGTTTGTGATTTTTAATTGTGAGGATTTTTTTTTTTTTTTTTTTACATTCAATTTAAATTGTTTTGTTTTTTTAACTGTTTTACATGAATATAAGCTGTTATCTTTGGGTTTTGGACAGACAGATGAATCGATAATTAAAGTTATTGTGAGTTGCAGCCCTACATCAGCCCAACATTTAGGGAAATACACTTGTTTGCCATCAGAGATGAAACACTGAGTGTAGTATCTGAGTGGCCACTACAGAGAGGGGTCTAGGATGCATTTAGCCTAGCATGGCACAAATACTGGAATTATGGGGAAACCCTCTTAAGTGATAATCCCTCCGATAACTAAAGATTAACTGCACCCAGTCTAATAATCATGCTTGTACTGCCAACTAGTGGTGCCCTCATGCTCTTTTCACACCCTGCGCAGCAGTTAGTGTATATATATTTTACTCTGTCTAAAGAGGAGTTCAGGCCTGGTCACACCAGAAAGTGAAAGTGAAGACAATGAAATTCATTCTTGGTTTTAGAAGCTTAGTGACGTAGTGATTAGTCACAGGGCTAGTTGGCAAACTACTCTAGCTGGCAAGCTAACTGCATGCTAACCAGCAGAGACATTCTACTGCTAATCAGTCACAATAGTTCTCCAAAGCTAGCTCTTAGCAAGCTAGCTAGCTTGGTCACTATATGGACAATGAGTTCACGTGTCTCATAACTGTCTACAAACCATGCCTCTTTTGTGCAGCAGTTTTTACTTCACTAGAGCAGGGTTATATAAAAGTATATGGTGCATCACAGCAAATAGGCTATAATAACTCC
This sequence comes from Macquaria australasica, assembly GCA_005408345.1. NCBI lineage: Eukaryota > Metazoa > Chordata > Actinopteri > Centrarchiformes > Percichthyidae > Macquaria > Macquaria australasica. The sequence continues at coordinate 309,658 of SEMN01000528.1, read as the reverse complement.
TTGGCTCTTCGTTCCCATAAAGATCAGCCGTGTTAATTCATATGTCTAGTTCATCAAAGTAGAACTTCATGCGGATTTACTTTGCTTCCACGAGCAAATCCACTGATTGCGGGGGCTCAATTGAAATAGACTGGTTTTGCTTTGAAATTTCTTTGTTTTTAAATGCTGGTGTGGCTGAGCTTTAAGTCTTTAAATAGCAAACATTAAATAAAGAATTCTCATCTGACTATTGGTAAAAAGGTAAAAAAACATATTTCCCAAAATGTCGGAAGCTAGTGAAGATAGACCACAGGAACACACAAAGGTTTGAACTGCCACCGACCGCAAGAACTTCTATCTTTAAAATGGAATGCAACAGGAGTGCCTTCATTTCATTACAAAGCTGAAGAAAAAATATCAATATCTTAAGTAGGATAATGAGAACACAACAACCAAATACTTCAGTAGGTAAGTCAGCAGATTTTACAAATTCAAAGCAGTCAAAAAAAGAAAAAAAAAATCCACTATGAACAACACAAGCGTATCTCAGAATGAGACACAGCAGTATCTCAATAGTGTAATCAGGTAATAACACCACTTTTTGCTGGTCCTTCTTCATTGAGCTTAACACACTTGTGGAGGAATAGGCTTTAGAGAACTTGGGACTGTTAATAAAGAGTGCATTTTGAACAGACGTATAAAGTGCATTATGGTTTTGTAGGTAGTCAAATCAATTACCTCTATCAAGTTTTCAAACATACATGTAATTATTCTACCCCCCCCTTCCCTTTGTTACCTCCTCTTGCTGCAACTTGCAAATCATAGATCACGGTTTATAACATACTGTTGGAAAAAATCTAATCCAATACTAAATCATATAAATGATACTTTCATGTGAGGCAGGAAAACAGAGAGCAGTCATGGTAACTTTTTAAGCTTGTTATCTCTGGAACATAACTTAAATGTTTCTTTGTTTTTTAAGCCAATTATTCAGAGATAACATTTAAATTAGAGGTTTAGCTTGGGACATCAAATATTGTTTTCTCACTATCAGGACCTAAATGTGTCTTTATCTCTAAATAGCAGGGTTTTGTACGTCACGGTCAGACCAAGAAGGTTTCATCTTGGAATTGTTTCACTGTCTTGACAAAGATGCATGTCAAAGAAGAGCAACAATGACAGGAGAAAAGCAGTAGGCCTTCACATAATCATCCAAATCCATATCAAACTTCAATATTTCAGCAGTTTGGAATATTTTGCTAAATAAAAAAAGATTAGTAGAGAAACACGTTTATATTTGTCAAACTAAGGACTGAAAAAAAGTATAGGTATTTGAAAGTTATTGTTTTGGCACTGATACTGAATATTTTCAAACAACACCCAGCCCTACTTGAGTATGAGTATTAAAGCAGTGACCGTGGGATAACACTCTTGAGAAATAAATTTGAACAACACAAAAGCATTATTTGCTATCTTGATACAATTGAGTGATGCTCTCAACAAACAGTCTGCTAGCTCGAGATAAGAGGCCTAAACTCTAACAGCAACTACGGCTGCTCTCAGCTTCCAGAGAGTGGTGGAAGATAAAATGCTGTACCAGCGTCACCTCAAGAGGGTGTTAACATACTCCCCTTCACTTACAAGAAGAGGACAAGGGAAGATACTGAATAGTCAAGAGCTGCAGCTGGTCGAGCAAACAGCCTAAAACATTTTACTACGTCTGCAACTGAACAGCAGTCCACCTAAACTGGTTGACAAATTGGGGCACCTGAATGGTTTTACTTTGATTGGACAAATACTGTATGTACAGAGGCACATTGCATTCACCAAGAACATAAAAAAAAAAAAAAAAAGTTATCTTGTAATTATGACATAGCATCTTATTCATCAAGACCCATATCTCAACATACAACCTCGAAATTACAAAATAGTAATTGTTATTACATGAGATGCATCATGTAAGTAGGAAAAAGTTTTCATGCAATTGTAATTACCTTGCAATTATAAAAGTTTGTTTTTCTGAGATACTGATCTTGTACTTATGAAATTGTTCCCTTGTAATTACGAGAGATAAAGATTTCATAATTGTAGTTTATATATATATATATATATACACACAAATTGTAATTACACTCTCTTCATGAGATACAGATCTTGTAATTATGAAAAAGTTCTCTTGCAATTGCAAAATAATGACCTTATAATTATAAACTACTTTTCTTGTAATTAAAAGAGACGGATCATGTAATTAGTAAACAGTTTTCTTGCAATTATGAGATAAGGATCTTGTAATTATGAGATTGTTTTCATGTTATAATTTGCTATAGTTTTCTTGTACATATGCAAACAGATGTCATAATTATGAAATACGGATCTCTTAAAGGTTTTATGTGAAGTTTTCAGAAAGTCCTTGTTATTAATGATGGCTGTTCAGTAGATAGCTTTTATAAAAATAACTTTAGTCATATTTGCTGAAACTGTCACTATATCCTGACAGTAGTACGAGACAGATACACTCAGGTTCCTCTGGCTTCTCCTAGTGCTCCTAATGGTATTTGCAAGAATCCACAAGCTAAGGTTAGCCAGCTAGCTGTAACTTAGCTACGCTGCATGGATCTGGCGTTGGTTGTTTCGTAACGTTAGTTGATTAAGTAATTAGCAAACGGCTGGATGAATTAGCTGAAGTTGTCCACTTAGGCGGTATTTTGTTATGTTAGCTAGCTAACTGTTGGCACTGTAGGAGAGCTGAAGAGAGGCGAGGCACTCGGGATCACGCATAAACGCCACATCCTTTGGATTTTCCTGGGAAAACTATCCTCCTTTTCATAGAAATCAGTCCACAGGCTGTTATAGACAACTGAAAAAGTCGGGGAAGGTCTCACTTTTTAAGTTACGTTACACATTGACAATACAAAGCGATTAATACATGTAAATTGCTACATATAGTACCTTTAATTAGGAGACAGTATTCTTGTAATTAAAAGACACAAATCTCATAGTTATGAGAGAGTTTTCTTGTAATTATGAGATATGGATCTCATTATGAGACATGTTTATCGTGGTAGTAAGATACAAATCTTATAATTGTGAGATAATTGTCTAGCATCTTAAAATTATGACATGAAAAGTCGAGATAACGATAAATTAGTTTTTTCTCTGCTGAATGCAATGTGCTTCCATAAAAAAACAACATAATTTTCTTATCTTAGCGTGTATTTCTTTTAGTATTTATATTGAGGTAAACACCGTATTATCGTGACAACAGCAATTTGTGAGACACTGCAGGTGGAGAAGAAGGGAAAACACAGTGAACCATCTCAGGAGTCAGGGCTGGTGAGGAGGACAGTGGTGGGGTTACTCAGCAGGATGTCCCTCTGATCTACTACTCATCCCTCTGATAGAGGTGGTGTTCCCTCCACAGTCCACATACTGGTACATCTCCTGAGACACCTGCTCCGCATGACCAAAGTACGTCGTGGTGATGGTCACTCTGCAGAGGGTGGAGAGGAAGACAATGTCAGGCCATAAACACACACTACACACAGTAAAGTCAAATATTTAGATTAACATTACATTTAGAACATTAAATGACAGAGGATCAACACAACTTACTGCATCATGACGACAATGTTGTGGACCTTGATGGTTTGCAGAGTGCAGTAGTCACTGGAAAATAAAACAAGTGCTAGTAAATGTATATTGTGAACCAATTAAAAAATGACAATGTTTTCAAGCACGAAGAAATCCCTTCTTAACCTGTTAACTACTGATCTGGGTGTGGGTTGGTGAAAGTAGAGATCATAAAATAGTTGATGTAAGGTAGTACTCTCAAATTAACTGTCAGGGGTGTTCCATATCATATTGTTCACAATAATACTGACATAAATTTTAACACAATAAAAATGTGTCATATCATGATTAACTACTGCAACACGTTGGTGTATTTACTGAATGACTACATACAGCACAGACAAACATGTCTGAAAACAAAAGCAATGTAGTTGCCAGCTCTGCTGTGAAGGGGTTAGTTCCAAAATAAGGAAATTACTTTGGTAGTGGTTACTTAATAATCACGTGAGGAGAGGTAACAGCTGATGTGAAGTATAAACAACCAATCAGACAAACTAAAATGGCGTGAGGCTGTACTTAGGCACAGCAGTGCTTCGAGCTAAATGCTAACATGCTCACAATGACAATGCTGACATACTTATGTAAATCTTAGTTTAGCATGTCAGTAGGGCTGGGTTACAATAACGATAATTATGGTGACATAATTTTCCTCAATTATAAATATAACAAATGTTCAATAAATGTTAGATATAATTAAACCACCCAAACACCAGGAAAGGGGCCGCTAATGCACCTTAAACGCTAGTTGCCATCTGACATTAAACAAGTAATAAGGAGAAGAAGAAGAAGAAGAAGATGAATAGCCAATCAGAAGCCAGGAGTAAAAGAGTTGCAGGAATAAAAGAGACAACCAGTCTCAGGAATAAAAGATCCAATCAGAAGCCAGGATTAAAAGAACCAATCAGAAGCCAGGAATACAAGAGCCAATCAGAAGCCAGGATTAAAAGAGCAAAAAACACAGTACAACTGAGGTTGATGGGAATGTCATTAATTTTGTAGGTCTTCAGTCATAAACCAAACTATGAGACAAACTGAAATTTGTGATGCTAGATAATCAGGGGATCACCAAAGTCAACAGGATTCATCCTCTTGGAACCATGTCTGTACTAGGGATGCCACGGTGAAGACATTTTCCCACCGCCGGTTACTTATCACTCACTTATCACATGATGAGAGTAAGGAGAGTTGACCAACAAGACGATGGCAGAGGATTTAACGTTAAAAATCAAAGTATGCGCTCTACAGATATTGAGCAAATATCTTTTCTTGTAAAACATCTGGTGTAATCGGTAACACCGGTGTTGTCACAAGTTTATTAACCAGAGGGACCATTTCCTTACCGTGGCATCCCTAGTATACACAGTACTTACTACATGTAGCTCATCTCATCTGCGATGATGGTGGGGACCATATAATCAATCTGAAAACAGAAATAGAGACAGAAACAATAAAGAGTCAGAGATATACGCACACAGAAGAATGTTTAAATGGTGAACAGACACTGAGCTGTACCTGTTTCATGTCCAGAGGACTGATGGCAGTGATGTTGCTGATGCGAGATTTACCAATCACCGTCTTGGCAAACTGCACCTGAGCTGTGATGTTGGCCACCTCTACTGAGTAGTAGTTGTTGTTGGTGATATTGAGAGTGTTCTAGAGGAGAACCAGCATTGGAAGAGTTTAACATGTTATATCATGGGTTTATTTGTTTGTGTGCCGCCATCCAGCAGTGGGAAGAGAGGCTAGTACACCGCACACACACACCACTGTCCCCCGTCAAAAGTTATTCCCCACTGTTTGTCATCATGCCTCTTTGCCACTCGTCGTTATGAGCTCCATGGCATCGAACATAATGAGCCTGAAGCTCCATGTGGAGCCGGGACCTGTTGTTTTGTACTATACACCGCTGTAGGCAAAGGAGGTGTTGAAAATTTATCACAAGTTTCAGGATTTTCGGCAGGATTTTCCTCCACTGAATCAGGTTTTCAGCATCTGAAGGGACGTGTACACACATCTGCTCTTGTAGCTTAGCCAATACGAACACACGTCTCTCTGAAATAACCTGTGATAGGCTAAAGTCTACCGTCACGGGATAGATTTTCTGAAGCCTGAAGACAGAGGCAAGAGGTGGGGCTGAAATGGAGGTTTGCTCTCAGACCACTTGAATTACAATATGCTGCACAGTTATTATGGCATTTTTGCCCAGTGACGCCAAAAGAAAACTGCCTACCCCAGCTTTAAGCACTGCCAATACTAATATCAGCATGTGCTTGTAATACACTCTGTCCACTAGAGGGCATTCCAACATTACCAATAAACATTTGGAATTACCCACAGGTGATAGCTTTCTTGCTAAGTAATAATTTGAGTGCAACTCCACCCTCAGATTCAGCTAGAAGCCTCTCTCCCAGCAAATTTAAAAATGCAATGAGTGACACCTGTAGGGGGCGTGGCTACATAGTGTGTGGTTCAGGGGACACGGGGAAGACTGACTGACTCTTATTAGAGTCTTTTATTATATACATTTCATGACATAGACAGGTCCCAACCGGTTGACTCTGTCAGCTTTGGCCTCACAGGTTCAGGGCTGATTTAAAACAGTAGATGACGTGTTGAGCCATTTTCAACCCATAAAATGCTGATATTTATACATTTGGTAAGAAATGTCAATATTAACACCAGCATTGATGTGTTTCAGCACAGTACAGTCATATCATTTAGTTTACAGCTCAAAAAACATGTTTAAGTGTGCAGTACCTCTTTAAGCTTAGGCACAAAATGAATAACGTTAACTCAGCAGGCAGCTGGTAAGCCCTGTGAGGAGGAGCAAGGCACAAAAGAGGTAATTCTTGCCTGCCTATACTGCGGTTCCTCGGACTCTAGATCGCCTAGCTTGCCAGGGTGTAGTTGTTGAGTGGTATTTCATTTGGACCTTGCATATTCTTTCAGATTACTAAATTTTTATTTGTTTGGCAGAAATCCAAAAACTTTCCACACATCGCTTCTTAAAAAGGTCACTTTTCTCTGTGCCTTTCTGAGGTTACCAATTAGCCACAAGGGGGCAGCAAATAATGTTAAAATAATAATTTAAAAATGGACACTACAGAGGGATGCCTACTTTGATGCATTATCTCTCTTGGAGAAAAAGCTGAAAGATGGTTTATCTGAAGCAGTAAAAATATTTATGTAGAATACTTTGATAACATCCTGTGTAGTTATTGTATTTGCTATATTTGTATTTATCACACATGAATTACACGTGTTAGTATTGCATGACAAATTCAAGCTGCCCTTTTTCCTAAACAAGAACATTAACAGGGCTAAAAGGCATTTCAATCATACTGTAAGTTCCAGTAGTTTCAAGCTGGCGAGCCGAAGCTCACCGTGATGTTGAGATAGACACTACGTTTCTCTTCGTCGTAGCTGACAAAAACAGACTTCACCCCGACGTAGGACACATCAATGGAGCGAGGGAAGAGGAAGAAGACAGCCAGACTGGACAGTAACAGGCAGACCACCACTGACGCTGATACATACAACTTCCTGAGGAGGACACAAGACAACCACACACTAAACACACAATGCGAACAACAAAATGTTACACAGATTTCCTTTCACATTTTTATCCATTCTTTTATATCTTAATTTAATTTGAGAATTTTGATGCTCAGTATGAATGTGTTCACGTATCAACTCTGCCACATCACTCTATAGATGAAAAGGATCATTTACAACAACATGATTCACAGTATGTGAAGTTGTTTTGATGATACTTTTATCCTCCATCTTGACAACCACCAGGTAAATAGCGGAATTACCCTGTTCACATTAGTAGTAATCTACCAGGAATGTGCACTTGGGTGTACAGTGGCAAGAAAAAGTAAGTGAACCCTTTGGAATTTCCTGGTTTTCTGCATTAATTGGTCATAAAATGTCATCTGATCTTCATCTAAGTCACAAGTATAGACAAACACAGTGTGCTTAAGCTAATAACATGCAAACAATTATAATCTTTCATGTCTTTATTGAACACACCCATTAAACATTCGCAGTGCTGGTGGAAAAAGTAAGTGAACACTTGGATTTAATAACTGGTTGAACCTCCTTTGGCAGCAATAACCTCAAACAAGTGCTTGCAGTAGCCCCGGATCAGACCTGCACAACGTTCAGGAGGAATTTTGGACCATTCTTCCTTACTGAACTGCTTCAGCTCAGCCATATTCTTAGGATGTCTGGTATGAACGGCTCTCTTGAGGTCATTCCAGCATCTCTATTGTGTTAAGGTCTGGGCTCTGACTGGGGCACTCCAAAAGACAGATTTTCTTTTTTTGAAGCCATTCTGTAGTAGATTTACTTTGATGTTTAGGGTCATTGTCCTGCTGCATCACCCAACTTCTACTGGGCTTCAGCTGGCGGACAGCCACTCTGACGTTATCCTGTAGGATATCTTGATGAACTTGGGAATTCATTTTTCCCTCGATGATGGCAAGTTGTCCAGGCCCTGAGGCAGCAAAGCAACCCCAAATCATGATGGTCCCTCCACTGTACTTCACCGTTGGGATGATGTTTTCATGTTGGTATGCGGTGCTCTTTTTACGCCATACGTAGTGCTGCGTGTTCTTCCCGAATGATTCAACCTTAGTTTCATCAGTCCACAAAACATTTTCCCAGTTGTGTTGTGGAGTGTCAAGGTGCTCTTTGGCAAACTTCAGGCGTGCAGCTGTGGTTTTTTTTGGAGAGCAGCAGCTTCCTCCGTGGTGTCCTGCCATGGACACGATGCCTGTTCAATGTTTTGCGTATTGTAGACTCATGAACAGAGATGTTAACCAGTTCCAATGATTCCTTCAAGCCTTTAGTTGTTACTCTTGGGTTCTTTTTTACCTCATTGAGCATTCTGCGTTTTGCCTTTGGAGTCATCTTTACTGGGCGCCCACTTCTAGGGAGAGTAGCCACAGTACTAAATCGTATCCATTTGTAGACAATTTGTCTAACTGTGGACTGATGAATATCTAAACTCTTGGAGATTACTTTGTAACCCTTTCCAGCTTTATGTAAATCAACAATTCTTGATTGTAGGTCTTCTGAGATCTCTTTTTGCGAGGCATGGTTCACATTAGCAGACGCTTCTTGTGAATAGCAAACTCAAAATGTTTGAGTGCTTTTTATAAGTCATAGTAACTCAAACCACACCTCCAATGTCGTTTCACTGATTGGACTCCAGGTTTGCTTACTCCTGACTCCAATTAGCTTTTGTTGTCTAGGGGTTCACATACTTTTTCCAACCTATACTGTGAATGTTTGAATGATGTATTCAATATGGACAAGAACAATACAATAATTTGTGTGTTATTAGTTCAAACGGATTGTGTTTGTTCATTATTGTAACTCAGATGAAGATCAGACTATATTTTAAGACAAATTTACATAAATGCAGGTAATTCCAAAGGGTTCACTTACTTTTTCTTGCCACTGTATTTGATTGACCAACTCAGTGCTTTGCTGGATGATGTCACTTTGCATTGCAGCAAATGATGAGCCAGATTCTTATTTATATTTATTACATATACTACTAAGTATTATTCACTCGACAACCCTGTGTTTTTTCCCCCTGAGCCCTCTGCATTAACACAGCGGTGACTTGGGTTTTTATTGCCGTGTTATTGTTAAAGGAAGTTCAACAGAAGAGGGTTTTGCTCCAAAATATGAATTTACAATAATATTTGAATCGTTGACCAGTGGTATACAGTAAGTGGATTCATTTTGAGCCATGTGGTTCAAAAACTACTGCACAATCTGATGGCTAAGAACCTCTGCATTGAAGGCATTGTTCAACATTTTGTGAAATATGCCTATCCACTTTTTTTCTTAAGAGTGAGTTGAGAAGATGGATATGAATCTCATGTCTGTGTGTTCAGTACAGAGCTGGAGTCAGGACATGGTTAGCATAGCTTAGCATAAAGACTGGAAGCAGGGGGAAACAGCTAGCCTGGCCAAAGTTAAAAAATACACCTACCAACACCTCCAACCTCCTCCGCTTATTAATTACCACGCTGACACCGAACCTATGCTCATTGACCACAACTGGCAACTTGCACTGTAGCCAGAGACACTGCACAAAATACTGGGCAGATGGATAAACAGTTGTTCGCCAAGAAATAGTTCGAGCAGGTAACTGTCTATTAGGTCTATTGTCTAGTCATATATTGGGAAAGAACCCTCTTCTGTCAAAATCAAATGTCTTTTGCTGAGTTTTCTTGATTAATTTTCCATCAATCCTTTCTTCCACTCCTAATCCTAATATGTTCGTTAAAATCCATGTTGTTGTTTTGGGATTTGTAGCTGGTAGTTTAAATACATTAACTAATGACAATGCATTTTACTTTAGACTAGCAGTACTTCAGAGCTGGGCGGTTATCTGAGAATAATGTGCACACTCCAGCTAACTAGTATAAAGATTCAAAAAATGTTCTAAACACAAATTACTTTTGAGCGTGTGAGCTAAACTTTTATCTTTTATTCAACTTCCCACATTCATGCAAAAACAGAGATATTAAGACCTTAACTAATGTTGATGGATCTGTCTAACAGTCTTTTGAAAGGACACACAAAGAAAATAATTACTTACGTCCTCCTGGGCCGCAGCCTTTGGTCACTGTATGGAATCAATGCCACAAGTTGATTTTCTTGTCCTGAAACAAAGGCAACAATCAATGTTGACCCTGTAGTTTACTTTAGGATTATCACTGGACATTGTAAAATGATGTGGCTATGGAAGACAGACAGCTAACTTTTCAGTCTTCAGCATGTTTCTCTTACAGTTAGACTACCCCCACCCTGAGTGTGTACACAGTGGTGTTACCTCTGGGGATCCTCCCGGTGCCCTGACATGTGGGACACGTCACACTGTCCCGTCCTGTGAACTCCACATAAGGAAACTGGGAGACGTCTCCACCCTTCCCGTCCTCAGTCTGGGTGTCCTCCAGGGGAGAGGTCAGGCTGTCCTGACCCTCATCGTGGCCTGTCTGCTTAGTGAGGTGGGAAAAAGACTTCCCCATAGTCACACCTGGAAAACACAAGGCAAACAGAAGAACAGTCTGTGATTCACACTGTCAGCTGGGTATCTGTCCATACTAGGCTTGCTGCAGTAGTCGGTGTTCCGGCATACACGATTACATTTTACATTACATTTTTTGCTTATTAAAAAATGTTTTGCTTAAAAAAAAAATAGAATTAAGACCCATTTAGGTCATTTTTCACATATCAGTGCCCACGTTCATCAAATAAAAAAAAACATAATAACAAAGAAACTGCATTTAATGTGCATCAGTCACATCATAGCTCATACATGATCCACTTAATAAGGTCAGTATCTGCCCCGTTCTGATCCACCGTATCAGATTGGTGCATCCCTAGTGTGGTCAATCCTGTGTTTCGAGTTCGACATCCACCAGCAGTGGGTTAAACAAATTATGCACACAGAGGTGTTTCGCCTGTTTTTGCTAGTGATTTATCCACTCTGTATCCATATCTGAGGCTTTTCATTCATTAGTGTTGCTGTTATAAATATTCCTTGTTTCGGCTTTTAAAAGATGACCAGTGATTTTAAATTAACACCAACTGCTATTTATGCTGAAGTCCACACCTCTCACTTACACCAAGATATTTAGACTGATAAATGTACCTGTTCAAATGAACATCTGTTCATTGAAAGTAATTCTCATCAATTTTGATTTTAAAGGTGATTTTTGTCTTTGATCAGACTAATCCTTGGACAAGATGTATAGCAAGATGAAGAAAATCACATGAGGACAGTAGTCCAAGTATTTTACCTGTGCACAGATACATTGTGCTTTTAAAAGAAAAAAAAAGGAAAATACAGTAATTGCATTGATCTGACAGTTTAACGAGGTGGTTTGTACCTTTTTTATGCATAGTATCATTCTAATTTTCTATCACCCAAATTCCCACTCAGCACTGAAAATCTAATGTTTTAACTCAGAAATATCTCATATGTCCCTTCCTTCTCTGCAAAATAAAGAAAAAGTATTTCTGAGATCTGGATTAAAATTCAGTATTGATTCATCATGTGTTATTTTTATTTCCATTTTGCCTTGATAGTTTTCACTTCAATTTGATATTTCTGCAGGATTTTATTACACAGTACCTACTATGTTTTTTTGTCTCCCATTGTAGTTTTTCATGATGTATTTCAGAAGGGGGTGTCTATAAAAGTGATTAAATGCATTAAGCTTTGAGCCTTTCTACTACAATCATCATGTTTTCATAAACACATCTTTCTTAATTTGATTTAAAAAACGACCATACCTCACCTTGTCTTGCCAGTGCAAAAATCTCTTAGCCGTCCTCTTTTTCTATATGGCTGGCTATTTAGGACATTCAACAAGACAGAAAGTAGTAGAAGTTTGTTTTTAAAAGCACTGAAATATAGACAAACGTTAACTCCTCAGCAATTCTCAACAAAAGCAAACGGCACAGTCAGCTCACACTGCACCACTAAGTCAATCTTGAAATTTAAGTTTGGATTTCATATCTTAAAAATATTTAATATATATTGTAGTTGAGCAACTTGCACCAAATTCTTGCCTATCATTGGTTGTACAAAAATATTGTTTTGTCAATCGGTCAGTTAGGACAGAAATGTGCATGAGTATTAAGTATGAGTGTTTAGTCAATTATCAGTGACATTAAGGTACCACAGGCTGGCGTTTTAGTAAATTCGGAACTCCCTGTCAAGAGAACATAACCGACAAATAGGCAGGCAGCCAGAACTTCCTGCTGACAGGCTCTGGTTACCAAATAAAGTTGCATAGAATGTGAGCTATTACAAGGCATTGTCAGCATTTAAACAGAAGCCGTCCTAGTGTAGTATTTAGCAAGTTAACGCTAACGTTAATACCACTAACATTAGCTTAGTTTAGGCCTGTGAACTTAAAGTCGGAGCTAGTGGCTTAACAAGCCACGAAGAATTAACAGTAGTAATATATTGGCAAGGGAGAAGTTACTGCCAATGTCGATGTAGCTAACAACATTATACAATAAAGCAAAGTGAACAAGCAAGCTGTCAAAATGCCTCCTGGAAAGAAAACCTAACCAGACTGACACTTAGCCTGTTAGCTAACTAGCTGAGAGCTAACAAACTTGTCCAAAATGACCATCAACTGTGGTCAATATTACGACAGCTAACTTACGCAGCTACATTATTAACAAACCCAGGCTATCAGACGTTACGTGCGAAATGCTGCAATAACACGTAATTAGAGTGAAATAGGATCAGAGAGAATTACCTGTTTGTGACTGTTTATGTACCAGATTACTGCTGCTAGTGGGTCATGCAGTTTCGTTAATCCACTGACAAACAGACATGCGCGGATATGATACATTCACAATCATAGGAAAGACCGGTTACACATACGATTCCCTTCAGTTCCGTGTTAATGACACTACGAAATAGCAGAGAATACGTGGAAAGGAATAATTAATTCGCTTACGTTTTAAGCTGTGTCAGCCCTGTGATTATGTGTCAGCCCGGTTATTGACTGGCGACCTCTCCAGTAAGCTCTGAAAATAATTAAATCAGGTGCAATAATAAATCATATGAATAGGCTACTCATATTTCAATAGCCTACTGCACTGAAATACAGGTGTGGCATACTCTAGAGAACGTGTGCAATAATAATGATTAGAACAAGAAAAATTAAATTTTTGATTTCTTGGACTTTGATGGATTTGCGGCAGTTTATGGACACTGTGTGGTCTCACTGCTTTTTACGCAGTGCTGATGAGTCCTCTTAAAGCTCAACACCCTGTGAGCAGCAGTTTCACCTTATCATTATTGTTTATGTTATTGGAGAACCTAAAGCTTTTAGCCTATATTGCAATGTAATCAGGTTAAAATAATTTTACTCTTAATTTAACCCTAATAACCAACATGATAAGAGTATAATACGAGAGCATTGTCTTCTAAAATGTAATCTGAAGCTGTCAATTCGCCTCTATAATTGCAGTTTTAGGATTCATCCACTTGGTGGCAGTGTTTATCCAAGTTCCTTAATGTGGGTGAGGTCATCAGTACTGATTCATTTAAACATCTGGCAGTATTCACCTTGTTAGTAATCAAAAGTTTTAGTCCACTCATGTTGAAACAGGCACTTGATTCAGCATTTTATCTCATAGTTTATATAAATGATGCCTCATGTGCAAACAAGCCTACAGAATGCAGTGCAAAAAACTTAAGACGATTAGAAACCTCATTCTATCATGTTTCAAGAAACTGACACACTTTTTTACACAATTATAGAAGAGACTGAAGTGGGAACAAATTCAATCATGTCAACCCATTGGCAGATTATTTTTGTTTCATAAAAAATAAGTCATTAAGCTGTGATATAAAAAATTCCTTCTCTCTCCATTTTCACTCGTCACTGCCAAATTAGCTCGGTGAGACGATTTCTCTTTCCTAGGATGGCAAACTCATGACCCGCCCTACTCTGCTTTTGATTGGCCAGTACTCGTTGCAGGTAAGCCAATCAGAGGCAGAGTAGGGCGGATCATTCGCCCAAATTACCATATGCATTTCAGATATGTAGCCCAAATTACCATTTTCATTTTGGATATGTGTGTGTGTGTCATTGAAGATATCTACAATGACATTTTGACTAGTGGAAATTCCTTTTTTGATATCTGAAATTCAATTCTGACTAATTATAAAAGACATTGTAGATATCTTAAATTTTTAAGTAAGAATTTAATTTTCACGTTACAATTGTATTTCAGATATCTGAAATTACATTCTTACTAGTTACAATTCCAAGCCAACATATTAATAATTTAATTTTGACTAGTCAGAACTTAATTTTAGATATCTACAATTCCATTAATGATATCTGTAATGTAAGAACAATTGTAGATATCTATAATGAACATTTCCACTAGTGAGAACTGAATTGTTGATATCATTAATGAACATTTTGACTAGTGAGAATTGAGTTGTAGATATCATTAATTAGAATTATAACTAGTCAAAATTACATTGTGGATATGTCGACTTGGAATTGTAACATGTCAAAATTGAATTGTAGATATCTGTAATTGAGTTTGAATAGAAGTCAATGGTAAAAGTTGACTAGTTGTAATTAAGTTACTGATATCTACAACTGACATTTCCACTAGTAAGAAATGAATGGTTGATATCACAAATTTACATTTTGACTAGTGTGAAATGAATTGTAGATATCTTTAATTAAAATTGTTACGTGTCAAAATTACATTATGGATATGTTGGCTTGCAATTCTAACTAGTCAAAAAGCAATTGTTGATATCTACAATTGATATTACTGCTACTGATTAAATGTTAAAAGGGCTTGCCATACACTGAGTTTTATGTCTTTGTGTCTTTATTTTTTGTGCATATAATAAGATAAAACAAAAGAAAAGAAATATACAGTAAAATACCTAAATCAAACACACCCACGATGTTGTGTGACCAACAGGTCCATGCTGGGTCTGGCTAACATGCTAATTGCTGAAATGCTCATGGTGGATCCTCCAGCGGTGACTTCTGTGTTCACTTACCTTCACTGAGGTGTATGAGGCCTTTCTGCTGTTTTGACCGTTAATTCCTGTCACAGTTGTGACTGCAGAGCGCTCTTTCAGCTCACAATGTTTGAAAACTTTGAGGAACGCAGTGGAACAGAGAGGTTGAGTGGACTGGTTATATTATTCTTTTAGAATCATCAAGCAGAGAAGTTGAACCTAGAGCAGATTATGGAGGACTTTACAATGCTCAAGGCTCACAGAATGCCGTTCAGACCATAGTCTATGGTTCAGACAGGTGAGTACAACAACAGACTCACTGATGGATGTAACTCTCTCTCCAGAGAACGTCAGCGTAGCTTTGTGTGTGTGTGTGTCTGCACTACACGTGCAAAAACTATGAAGCTCTCTTCTTGCTTTAATATGTGTGTTTGTGGCTGCAGCTGCTGTGGAGTTTTTATTGTTTATACATGCCCGTGTTGTCTGTTTTATTTTGCTGTAATTCTATGAGTGGTATGTTATTTAATTTCTGTAGCCTAATAAAGCTTGTTGCACCCACCATGGTGTCCATAGGTCTTTTGGTTGAATTGTCTGAGTTTTGTCCTCTTTTCTGGTTCATTCCAGTGAGGCTCTACTGCACTGTGGAAGGCGGTTGTATAATTGATAATCAGTTGTATGCACAGGCTGCAAAGTGCCATATATAGAAAAGGAATATATTGTTGGTTTGGACAAGACTCTGTGCTGTGATGCATATGTTAACATTTTATTGCACTTAATTTTGTAGCAGAGTACATTTTAATTGACCTACTTTTTACTTTTATCTAAGTACATTTTTACACAAGTAATTTTAGTTGTACTTGAGTAAAATTACTTTAAAATAACAGTACTTTTACTTCAGGAAAATATTCTAGTACTCTTCCATCCCTACTTGTGTCTCCCTTTCCCTCAAGCCCCATCATCAAAATACCAAATGATGCTAATATGTTTAGGAAGAATGGCATTCGTCCCTCCAGTAATTCCACACACTTGGAGAATCTATGACAACACCCAATTGTACTTACAATAAGTGGTTTCCTACATTTGCCAGAATGTCTCTCAGCAGCTCCAAGAAAGGGGAATATAATCTTATTACGTCCAGTCAAAGGTGGTTGTTGCCATTTTGCTCTGACGTTGGATATTTGTGTCGACACTAGTTTGCTGCAAGGGATATTTTATGTTGACTTCCACGCATCTCTTAAACCGCTACTGAACCCACACACTCTTGATCTTTACCCCTCAAACCTCAGTGCCTCTGTCTCTGCTGATTTATTGAAATTCATCAAAAATTCAGTATACAGTGCCTTGCATAAGTACTCTCCCCCCAGGATATTTCCACATTTTGTCATGTTACAACCGCAAATTAAAATAGTCCATAATTTTGAAGTGGGGGCAAAATATTACATGGTTTCCAAAATAGTTACAAATTAAAATCTGAAAAGTTTGGAGTGCATATGTATTTACCCCCTTTGCTGTGAAACCCCTAAATAAGATCAGGTGCAACCAATTGCCTTCAGGAGTCTCATAATTAGTTAAACAGAGTCCACCTGTGTGCAATTTAATCTCAGTATAAATACACCTGTTCTGTGAAGGTCTCAGAGTTTGTTAGAGAACATTTGAATATCTCACCCACCGAGCACCATTAAATCCATCATTAGAAAATGGAGAGAATATGGCACAACAGCAAATCTAGCAATTGAAGGCCATTCACCTAAACTGACGGACCTGGCAAGGACAGTGTTAATCAGAGAAGCAACCAAGAGGCCAGTGGTAACTCTGGAGGAGCTGGAAAGATCCACAGCTCAGGAGGAGGAGAATTAATCTTAATCTTATACCCCACAAAGCTGGCCTTTATGGAAGAGCAAGAAAGTCATAAGAAATGCTGTTTTGGAGTTTGCCACAAGCCATGTCGGAGACACAGCAAACATGTGGAACAAGGTACTCTGGTCAGGTGAGACCAAAATTGAACTTTTTGGCCACATGCAAAACGCTATGTGTGGCGGAAACCCAACACTGCACATCACCCTGAGCATACCATCCCCACCGTGACACATAGTGGTGGCAGCATCATGCTGTGGGGATGCTTTTCATCAGCAGGTACTGGGAAACTGGTCAGGATTAAGGGCAAGGTGGATGGAACAAAATACAGGGCAATTCTTGAAGAAAACCTGTTTCAGTCTGCAAGAGACATGAGGCTGGGGTGGAGGTTCACCTTCCAGCAGGACAATGACCCTAAGCATACAGCCAGAGCTACATTGGAATGGTTTAAGGCAAAGAATGTTAATGTCTTAGAATGGCCCAGACATGTCCGTCCAGTCTGACTGAGCAAAATTGCAGTGTCTAGATGACCTATCACAAAAGACTTGCCGCTGTACTTGCAGCGAAAGGTGGTTCTACCAAGTAATGACTCAGGGGGTTGAATACTTGTGCATCCAACAGATGTCTTCTTTTTTTGTCTTAATTATTGTTTGTGTTACAACAAAAGGTATTTTGCACCTTCAATAGCATATGCATGTTTTGTTAATCAAATGGCAAAAAGCCCAATAAAATCAATTTGAATTCCAGGTTGTACACTGCAAAATGTGCAGTCAAGGGGGTGAATACTTATGCAACGCACTGTGCATAAAAAAAATGTTGTTGTTGGTCTGTTCCATTTGAATGACATGTGATTACTTATGCTAGAAAAGAACTAGTTCGTACGACATGTTGTCCCGCCTCGTCAGAGAGCAAAAGTCCCAATGTGGAAAGCCACCTGTCAGAGAGAGGGAGGGGGATGTACTATTGTTTAAATATGGGGATAACAGCACTTAAGAAAAAAAAGAGCGCTTAAGAGAGAAGTTCAAACCTTGGAGAAAGTGTGCATAAAATGATGCGCAAGACATGTAGAATATTTTTATTTAATGGAATGGTGCAGCCAAAAAACAGTCTTGGGTTTGAATACTTCACTCAGGTGAAACATTGGCTTCAGTGAAGAGCTGGAACAAGGTGATGCACAATATATATGATAATGCCAGACATTGTGGCATAAGATCATTTTAACATTAAAGGATACAGTTAAACAAATTTTTAAACATTGTACCATCACTAAGACTAGGTTCTACGGAGCAACAAATAAGAATGGTCAGACATTAATAAAGGTTGTAATCAAGTGAAAGTGAGCGAACCTGAAATGTCATTGATAATTGCACAGGAAAACTGCGCACAACTACAGTATGTCAACAGTCTGGGTAAATTTTAATTTTCTCTTCCACATATGTTTGACTAACCTGGGGTTTGTTTACAACCTGTCTCATAATGTGACTGTTACCATTTATTGCCCCATCTGATCTATTTTTAGTGTTGTTGCCACATTCCAAGATCTTAGCAATTACATGGTGTGTACGTTTATTATAACCCATAGAATCAATGACTAGAGCTGTTGTAGTAGTAGTAGTAGTAGTCTTATTTGTGTCCACCTGATGAATGTCTCCTCCTCTTCCTCTCCATCTGTACGCCCTCATATCCCATCAATGCATGTTACTAACTCAACTTCTTCCCGTAGCTGTGTTCTCTCAGGTATTTCTGCCTCCAGAGCTGTAGACTCTGGATCTATGGTTGCAGCCACCTGCTGCCCCCGTGTTCCTGCTCTGCACCCGCTGCTGCTATTACTGTTATTGCTCTTATTATTAGTATTACTATTATAATATTGCTCTTAGTATTATTTCTGTTAATATTAACATCAATACCATTACCACAACTATTACTTTACATCCCTATATGGAACTGTACTGTGCTGCTGTATGTTCTCTTTCCTCCTGCCCCCCCCCCCTTCAACCCAACCAGTCGAGGCAGATGACCGCCCACCCAGAGCCTGGTTCTGCTTGAGGTTTCTACCTGTTAAAAGGGAGTTTTTCCTTGCCACTGTCACCTAGTGCTTGCTCATGGTGGGAACTGTTGGGTCTCTGTAAATATAAAGAGTCGGTCTAGACCTGCTCTATATGAAAAAGTGCACTGAGATAACGTTGTTTTGATATGGCGCTATATAAATAAAACTGAATTGAATGCAAGTCCAATAATCACTCTCCTTTTAGTTCTGGTTTGGTCTCCACCAACTCCTGAGAGCTCCACTATGTTCACTAGTGAGTTGTTAACTTTGTCTGCTGTTTGGTGCTGGGCAGGTAGTGTACAAGAGCTTTTACACTGAAAACAGCTGCCTGCTGCTGCTGCTGGAAATGAGGCTGATGAGAGTGACATTACACATAATCATTTGATCCACTGTTAATATAAAAATATTGACTGGTTTAAAGCTACTTAATGGGAAACGGATGGGGAAAACAGACTAGAAATTACATTAACTGGTCTTTTGACCATTATTTTGTAGCATGAACACCATGGATCATCTATTCATTTGGTACAAAATTATCAAGACATTAAAGGGTCAGTTTTCCACCACATGTTTTGGTAAATATTCAAATATTCACTGCAGCACTGCAACAGTCTTGCTAGTGTTGGCAATATGTTGAAATACTTTGAACTGCCTTTGGTATTTGGTGCAACTATAAATATATTTTTAAACACTTCAAAACACTTTAATTGCGTAATCCTTGGGGTATGGTTATCTAACACAACACAAATATTTAATTGCCTGCTTTTTATAAAATACAGCAAAAGGTTTACATTCATTTATAAACCAGCCAGTTCATAGAGTCAAAAAGAAAGTGGCAGCCTTAAAGGTGGGATATTGTTAAGTATTGTTAAGGCGTCATTGGCCAACAAATCCATAATAACCGTGCAGCATATTGTAATTCAAGTGGTCTGAGAGCAAACTTCTACTTCAGCCCCCCCCCCCCCGCCTCTGTTTTCAGGCTTTCAGCCCGTGACGATAGACTTTAGCCCCAATCACAGGTTATTTCAGAGAGACGGTGCGTTTGTATTGGCTGTTCTCCAAATGCAGATGTCCTGCAACTTGTGATAAATTTCCAATACCTCCTTTGCCTGCAGCAACACGTCACTCCACACGGAGCTGTGGGCTCATTAGCTCGAGTTGTGAGTTTGGTGGGAGGGGCTTAGTGGAGTGATATGAGGCAGCAGAGAGAGAGGCAGAAGGTTTTGCTTAGGTTGCACAGATTTTGCCTACCCCAACTTTAAGCTTTCTGAAATGGTAAACACTGATGCATGGTTTTGGTTTAATTAACCATGAATATTATAAAAACATTAATACATTATTGAATCAGGTCCTCAAAGTTCCTATATTTTGTTCTACAGACTTATGTTTGCATAGCTGTATAGATCACTGTGTGAAATCCAAGTCAAATCCAAGACCAATCACCAAAACCAAAATAAACAATAGCATGTCGTGGACCAAGCAGTCAAGGCACAAGGTAACACAGGTTCAAGGTTCAAAAAATGTGGGGGGTTTTTTTCAACAAAAAGACTCAACAAACAAATAACTGAAGAAAACTGAATTAAGAGTTATAGGGCCCTTTTAAAAGAGGTCAACAAAACATAACTACTGAAAAATACAGCTAACAATACCATACTATAGTTATCTGTACTGTACACATGAGACAATCCCTTCAGCTGTTTGTGGTGTTTGAAGGGAAACAAAACATCAGTTAAAATTTGTAGATTTGTAGAATTATTTTACGTTAAAGGACCATATCAGCATTTTAACCAATTCTTATAGACATTTTCAAAATAGGTTGTAGTGTTTCAGATTTTTAAACATTTTTTTCCCCACAACCTTCAAGCTGGGCATTGGTTTCCATTCATTTCACACCAGTATTTAAAATCAAGTTGCACAAAAATTGAAACTTGATTGAGTTCGATAATCCATCACACTGAACATCTGTGCATTTTTTACTGTATGTTGAAGAATATCAAAAACCATCAAATCTCTGCAAGTTAATTTTCATACTGTACTGAAATTAATCGAAATCAATGACTGCCTGGATGTCATAGACTAATCCACCAGCTGGTTTATGTTACTTTTAAAACATTTTTTTTTACTTATAAGTAAATAAAAATATAAACTTGCAATTTATGATTTCTTGCATTATAATAAACAAATCTGAAACACATGAAATTGAAAAAGTGGATTTTTTTTATCGCGTTCATCATGGTCTTGATGTCTTGACCATTTTTGTCAATTCTAGAGTGGTCAAAAAGGATTTTTGGATTTTTCACTAAATTTGTGTAACAAATGGTATCAACCCAGAAAATGCCGCAACAACTTATGAGACATGATTGAGCATGGGAATGACCATCATGTACTTCCATCATAATGTTCTAAACCCTGATACACTCTTAACCTTCAAAATTTGAATAAGTGCCTAACCAAAACACAATGTTTATTACACATTTAAGACTAGAAAAACTTGACACACAGAGCTGCATCACAAATTAATCCTCAGGTTCCAAGCTTTCAGATGATGTATACCACCTCTATGTGGAATATACTGTTGACCCTCTATCTATCTATCTATATATCTATATATATAATAAACGATTTGCACTGGTACGTACTCTGTCCAGGAAATAGCCACAGCCTCACATTCTAAAGTACGACATTGACAAAAGCTCTCACCTTCTCCTGACTACTCGGCTTTTACATGTTACCAAACTAACTGCCAGCCATATAAATTGAAGCATAACAGCCTTAAACAGTGTTTAAAAAATGTTATCAGTACTGTGTGACAAAGTGCTGCTGAGACGAATAATAGAGAGAAGAATAGTGAAGACACAGCTTGGGAGCAGATTCATTCTTGTCCTAGAGTCAGACAGTAGCCTAGACCTAGTGCTGGTTAGCCTGTTAGCCTGTGGATACTAGTCTTTCTGCCTGCAGAGTTTGCCATGTGGTTGATATTTAGACAGCTTTTAGTGCCTGGAAGTGTTAATAATTGTTTTGCATATTGATTTAAATACTTTTATTGTCTCCAGGTCATTTCTTATTTCTGCTACTGTCATGATACAACATACATACGAGTTGGTAAATTATACACACGTAGCATCAACACATTTATCCCGGTAAGTAAATTAAAACACTTCTTTTTAATATGTTATCAGACTGATGTCGACTAGAGCTTAATATTATGAAAGGATGATGAAGCATATTGCTTTACTTCCACACAATACCCACACATCCTGTTAGTGTGCCCTGCACTCTTGTGGCCTGAAAGACTGTACTGTTGTTTCTGTCTCAATGTAATCTCAGCTTGAGTCAGAACACAATCTTTGTTTTCTGTGCTCAAAGGTTTGTATCTGTCCAGTCAGGGAACAAGTTGAAGTATTATGGTTTTTATTCTCTGCAGTAGAAAGCTGTCATTTTTCATCCTGGCATATGTGACATGACACTCACCCCTTATCAAATCAAGCCAGAGGTTGCAACCTTTAATGCACGCACTTGTCGGCAGCTGAAGAGCAGCTGTCGCCTATAAGAGTCACCATCACTATCCAGCAGTGAATCCAGCAGCACTGTTTTTGTTCCTTACTGTTTGCATCCAGCGCATGCAGCCACTTCACCGCTTGACTGCTACATTCTGCGTGACTATGATTGATTGCTGTGGTGCTGCTGTTGTATTGTGCCTCAGTTCACCAGAGGCCTGTAGTTCAACACAGCTTCTCTGTCTGGACACAATCATTTTGTAGCAATATGTGACCACTGTCATTTATTAATTCTGTAGCCTATCCCAGCATACACTGGGTGGAAAGTAATATTATTTTATTTGTATTTTTTGTCAGATCTGGAATTAAAACATTCGCCTACACAATATCCACTTTGACTTATGGCACAAACTATGAAATGTCTGTCAATTGATATTATGTTATAATGATTATTTGTGTTTTTGTCAATGTCAATCTGTCTACTGACTGGAAGGCTACATTAATCTTCTATATCATCCTAAACTGTAGCTACCATTGATGACACCAAGGTCATGTCTTCAGTATTGTTTTTGGGAATGAGGGGATTTTAACCACCTGAGGAGACATATCCATACATAATTACTCACAAATTACATGTAGTAGTTATTTATTTTATTTTCTGGCTGATTGTAATATAATTTATTCTCAATATCTTTACAGGTAACAATTTGATGACAAAGAGGATCAAAGGTCTTCTTACTAATGGTCCAGAGCTTTCAACCACTTTTAACAGGGGTTATGAACAGCCCCCATATATGACCACTTGTCGGCATAAGTTCCTATTTAGATCATGTGTTGATACCTGAGCCACCTCCACTCACTGAATGATGACCGTGAGATGCAGTTGAAATCTACGAATGATTAATTGTTGAATATTTACTATTATTTATTTATAGACTATTTATAGGTGGTTTTGGTGTTTTATTTTGTTTCTGTCAAGTTTGAAGTGTGTTTTACGATCTGCAAGGTAACATTAGTGTCAATGGGGTTTGGTGGCTGTGAGCTGAATGATATAATGGCTGTTTCTGATTAGGGTGTGGCCAACATGCTGATTTGTTTTGGTCTGAGATACTGGTGCTAGTGCAACATCTTGTGGCAGAGAATCTCGTATATAGAACCTTTTAAGATTAGTATATTCTCTTAGCCATATACTGTTCTTAAAGACACGATATGTGGTGCTAGGCTATAGCCCCACCAAAAATTACAGTAGCCCTGCCATGGCCCACCAAGAAATTATAAGATGTTGACATAATAAAACCTGTCTGTTTTCCTTTATTTGGCTGCTGTGTTTCCCATTCTCTTGTTGATCCAGTCCAATAGTTCCCCCAATTGCCATAGCCACCTTCTCTGCACTGGAATCACCTGGGCAAAACTATTATTCATACTTGTTTCGGTATGCAGGCAGTGCAGTAAAAATGCATTTTTTCATCATCATCATCAGGGGAACCAGAAACTTGGAGTCAGGCAGAGACATCCTACAGTAGCTCCTCCACTGCCTCTCCCTCTTGGCAGTGCTGTTAGCGATGTTAGCTGCTTTGGCAGCCAGAGGAAGGACCAGCCTTGAAAAAGTACCTCCAAAAACTCCACAACCACATTCAGAGCCTCATTCAGAGCTGGTATGAGCAGGACTCCTGGCTGGAATATTCTGTCACTAAAGATGCAAGTGTTTGTAGTAAGCATATGATACTTGAAACTGACGTTCAAAAGCCACACGTCCATGCCTACTCTTGTTTATTCATGTATTTACTACAAATTCCATAGCCCCACCGGAGTCTGCCAAATACAATCCTGACTCTTAATCTTATTGATATTGATACTTGTATACTGTGCAATAAAGAGCTGAGCCAGAGCCTGTCAGTTACAGTTTAAGATACTAATGATTGTTGTCTCATTCTCACTTTGTTACATGAATTGTGGCCTTTTGAAGGTTGTGGATATAATTATGGAAACAATTACGTATTTTATGTATGTCGCCATATCTGCAATAAGGCCTTTCAATCATTTGGGCTCAGGGGTCAACGATATTCAGTTTACAATGTGATAATGATATTTGAAAGTACATACATAACATGTATTTACAGAACTACATGTTCTGTTTGACCTCCTCACTGCAGATTGAGTGACTATTTTGCTCTGTGCCTCTGATGAGCTCCAGTCTGCAGTTCAAATCAGGAGCTGCTATGATTAGCTTCTGATTGGTCCTAATGTTAAAATTGCAGTCCTTGTCATTTCCATTGACCACACAAGTAGGCAGTGATTGTGTCAGAGGGAGTGTCTGAGTAAATCAGCAGTTCGAGCTTTGCCTGAGCTGCACACTGAGTGGGACACAAAGCGCTATGACAGCACAATTTCTTCACCTTCACTAACAGGAGCAGGGACATGGTGCCATCCTCCACCACAGCTCAGAGAATACGACTATGGATGTGTGTGTGCTCACAAGTTTATATTGTATATGTATGGGGCTTTTTATTCATGTATTTGCATGGATTATGCAAGTAGGGGAAATTAATACCAACCACCAACCAAGCGGCAGTAAATTTCTTGTTGACTTTTTCTACTGTACCCAAACCTGCAGGTAATTTGAGGCACATGTTCTCAATATGCATTGGTTGAAAGGAACATCATCAATTCATCTGCTCACACACCTACAGTATATGTGAAATGTATAATTTCCACTTCACCTGAGCTGAGTGTCTTAGGACTATGGGTGAAAACCAGAACATCTGAAGAAAACCCACACAAACACAAGGAGAAGATGCCAACTCTACACAGAAAGTCTAGCCAGTACACAGCCAAACAATGAGCAACTGAAATGTCTTTCTTGACCAGTATACTGTGTTTAAAACATGACACGATTAACACAACCTCTATATTTGAGTTCGGGATGGCAGTGGCTGTATTCCGAAATGTACACTACCTCTCAAACTCTGCCAGACCCAGCAGTGGGATAATTTATGCATACAGTACTCACATTGTGTGATCAACCATTTTTCAAACACAGAGCTTTGTTTTAAAAAATATCCATTGTTTCCAAAGATACAGCGCCAGATTAACCTTCTTGGAGGCCCTGGGATAAAAATTAGCTGTGGGCCCCTATTGACACCCCCTGTTTCTCCCACTGTCTGTGCAATGTGTATGCATACGTTTGTAACTTAATTAACCACAAATACAAAAAATATCCCCCAAAGAATTTCCATTTGCCTTTGTTGGATGGCTGAGATGGCTGCAGAGTCAGACTCATAATTTCTCAGACTTTGATCCTTTATCTGCCTGCCCATCCCTGTGTTCAAGGCTATTTTGTTTATTTAAAAAAGTCTTTGTTGTTCTATATCATCACACTGTTGTTAATATAAGCGGACGATTTTTAATACAAAGTGGTAACCACTGCATGTGAATGCATGAATGGGCCAGATCTGCACAACACTGAATTTGTAATGAACTGCAATAAACTTGAGCTTTTGAGCGCTATGAAACAGCATTACCCTCTTCCATTTTATAATGCCTAGTCATAGCCTACTTCTGCGGTTATTTTGGTGAAAGTAACGCAAAAGTAGTGTAATCAGTAATGCATTACTCTACACAGACAGTATTACTTTCAAATGAAAGTAACTAGTAATATGTAATATATTACATTTTGAAAGTAACTTGCCCAACACTAATTATAAAACAAAACTGGGTAATGCTTTAGACTATCGCCCGCAACGAACAGTGTAATTCTCCACTGTAAATTGGGAGCAATTACGCGTTGCAGGCTGTAATCTAAAGCGTCACCCAAATTTGCTATTAAAATAGCCACAAACTACCTGCCACATGTTCAGTCTGACACCTTTGGGCTCCGGGGAAGTTGATCGCTTTGCCTTGCTGGCCTGCCTTGCAAAAAAACCTAATATGTTAGGTTGAATTTTGGGGAAATGTGTATACAATATGTCAAATAATTACAATTACAATTAAATATTTCCTTCCGTGTAAGCATTGTTTAGCTTCAATGACGTGTTGCAACATGCAGATACAGAATACAGCATATGTCATATTATCATAAAGTGTGGAAAACTTGTAAGTAAGTAAAGTTTATTTAGTATAGCACCTTTCACAGAGCAAGATCACAAAGTGCTTCACAAAAGTACAAAAGTAAAAAATAAGACAATAGCAACCTGCTTTCTGCAGGTGTTTCTGCCTCTGGAGCTGTGGAAGTCTGGGTCTGTGGTTGCTGCCCCCGTGCTCCTGCTCTGCACCCGCTGATGCTGTTGCTGTTGTTGCTGTTATTAGTATTGCTATTATAATGTTGCTCTTAGTGTTGTTTCCGTTGGTGTTAACATCAATGCCATTACCATATCTATACTGTATTGTGCTGCTGTATGTTCTCTTTCCTCCTGCTCTCTTTCTCCCGCTCCCCCCCTCCCCCTTCAACCCAACCGGTCGAGGCAGATGACCGCCCACCTTGAGCCTGGTTCTGCTCGAGGTTTCTACCTGTTAAAAGGGAGTTTTTTCTTGCCACTGTCGCATAGTGCTTGCTCATGGTGGGAACTGTTGGGTCTCTGTAAATATAAAGAGTCGGTCTAGACTCATACATCATCATATCAACTACATTAACAACAATCTTCATCAGGTATCTTTGTTTCTTGCCTGGTTACCACATATCCGCACATTCATTACATGTGGTTGATTTGTGGAACAACACAGTGGTCCTATACAGTCAAGACTTGGCTGAGTATAATTTCCGGCCCTGGTTTCTCATTTGGGTGGATAAGGAAATGTTGGCTGGTGTGTTTCAGCCTTTTCCCCTTTGTTTCCCTCTGCCTACTACCAATTCTCAATGTATGTTTTGCAATTAGCAAAGGTCATACCCTGTCAGTGTACACATATGGTCACTATAGCGGTAGAGAGATATGTATGTTGTCAGTATCTTTAATGGGGAAATGTTGTGATTCAGGAGGTAGGAAGATGTCACTGATCCAAGGACTATGGTGTAACAGTGAAATTCACTCACTGATTTGTAATGGGCATGTAAACTGCAGTATTAGAAGAAGACTACAAGTTTGTAAACATGGATGGAAACAATGCTGGATTTAAAAAACTTGACAGGTTTATTAGCCCTAAAGGATATGTGATTGTGACTGAATGTGATTTGATGAGTAACACTGAATGAAAACATAACTTCTCTTTGTTTACAGGAAAATTCCACAGGGCCCCTTTTAAATTGCATTTTCTAATAAATGAAATTTCTAATGGAAAATCAAGGCATGCTGATTCAAGAGCCACCCAGTCATGCTCAAGGATGAAACAAGTTAGAGGACTGGTCAATGTCGTCACCATGAGAATTGATTACATCCAGTCTAAGCTTTTTATTTTTTAAGATTACTTTTGTTTTGGCATTACTGGACAGTTTGACAGTAGAGAGGCAGACAGGAAATGGGGTGGGGGGTGGGGAGGTTGACATGCAACAAAGGTCAGCATCCAGAATCGAACCAACAACGTTGCGATTATGTGGCATGCACTGCAACTACTCAGCTGCCAAGGTGCTCCACCAATCCAATTGTGTTAATTACTTTGTGTTCAAGCAATGCCAGATCAGAGGAAATATAAAATTATGTCATTTCATCGGAGGTGTCTGCCATGTTAACTCGATTTACACCACATTTGAACAGCACTTTTTGAGTGCTTTTTGATAGGCCACATTAACAGCTACATTAGCAGAAGCAGAGCTGCACACACACACACACACACACACACTGGTGGACAGTAATTACTTTTTTTTCTTTGCTGCCCTGACATCATTCCACATGGGAATTGTGGGAAGCAACATGCTTCCCAGTGGGCCCATAGTGCTGGAAGAAGAGACACTGCTTGCTCAATTATTAATGCCCTTTGATTCTCATGGTCCTTTGCTGGTCATTCATTTCCATCTGTAAGGCAATCCTATTGTTTAGGATAGTGTAGATTGTACTGAATGCCAGTTATGGTTATCCCTTCACTTATATTGCTGACATTATGATCTGCATGTAACGCTTTATGAGTTATTATTACCATGCTGTTAAAGGTTAGCCCATATCCACTAACCATTATTTCATCATTAATCACAGTTAAAGAACCATCTTCCTCACCTGCTTTAATACTGTTCGCTTCACCTCAGCAGTGCTGTATATAGTTGCCATCTATTAGAAGAGGTAAAGACGCCGTTACTGCTTGGCAAACATATAATGTAATGTTAAACACTGCTGCTCCGGAGCAAATGTAATCATCAGTGTCTGTTCCTTCCTCAGGCGTTCCAACCCCATGGGAGGACAGAGACACTTTACTGTCTCCTGCATGTCACACACTGAAAGTGGAATATAGAGGAATGGAAAACGTGTAGATTGTGGATAACATATAGTTCGGATATAATATATGGAAGTTTACATAATATAACAACTTCTTTTTTTTCTGTTGGCATTGATTTAAATGTACCTTTCAAACATAAGTGATGATTACCCTCACTCTACCACCCTATTATTAAAAGATTATCCTTCTTTCTCCTGACAGTGGCAGCAGGGTCCAATCAGCTAACTCTCCTGTCCTAGTCAATCAGCAACTTGCTTCCCAGTCTTTCATAACATTGGCATGTGTACATTCATCTATGTGTGACTTTAATTTCAATGTGAGCACCATTCAATCAATCAATTTGATTAATAAAATAAGCCGATACTAAACACTGCCCCTTTCGCTTGATGCACTAATCACAGCTAAACACAATCTTGGACAACCACGTTGATCTTTCCACTCTAAGGGCCTGGTCACATCAGAAAGTGATACAGTGAAATTAATCCACGCATTATTGTGAAATATTTGGTTCAAGAAGCTTGGTGATGTTGTGACTATACTGGCACAGCTAGTTGGTGAAGTGCTAATCAGTAACAATAGCTCCCAAAGATTCTTTCTATTTTCTCTGTGCTGTTCTGTTTCCTCCCCCTTGGCATTTTGTTCACCATTATACAACAATTTGTTCAATAAAAATGTTATTAAAGAGGTTCACTCAAAGGTCAGCACTGTCAACAAACAGTGTCAACAAACAGTTCACCAAAGTTGTATGTGGCGCGGAAAATTTATGCGGATTGACTACCCCACAAGTGAATCCACTAATCGTGATTCCATTGGAATGAATTCAAATCAACACGTAATTTCACAGTTTTAAATGCTGGTGTGACCAGGCCTTAATGCCTCAACTGTCAAGTGTTTGCAGTAACACTATACATTACAAACTGCAAAGACACTAGGCTACTCGGCATGTGGAAATGGTAGTATAAAGTCTTCTTGTATAATGCCAAGTGAAATCACTTGAGTAATTTCAGTTTGGGCTTGGAGACTACAACCTTATAACAGAAAGCCTATGTTACAAACTGGGAAGACATGTCCACGTCCTTCAAACATGAAGATTGAAAGATGTGGACATTTAACAGGCATGGAATATTTAATGAATGATGCCATCAAGTTTTATCATGGAAAATGTAGGATCTAGTGTTTTTTGGAGCTTGACCCGTACTAAGGACTAAAAGTCATGATATCTTGATCTGTACTCCTTCAATTTTTACCAGTTTTTTAAATCTGGCTCTTTTTAGTCCCACAAGTGCAATGCTAAATTGCTGGAGTGTCTCTTATTATTGTGATGGACTTACATTGTGTTGCTTACAGTATTCTGTGGCTGGTGGCAAAAAAATACTGCAGCGTAAACTGGTCTATAGTGTTAGGCCAGTCTTAGTTTTTCTTGTAGACAAGCAAGTTTGACAGTTTAACACATGGGTGAAGGTCGAAGCCCCCCCACCCCCCACTTTACGCCCCTTGTCCCACAATATTTTTAAGTCACAAATCACTGTATGCCCATTAGACTGCATGCTTCTGCAAACATGTCAAAAGAACCAGTGTGTATAAAAAAGTAAAATAGAGTCAAACAAAACTGAACTTCAGCATTCATAATGTTACATCCCTGACATCCACAACTCCTTTGGAGCCTGGCCCTTCAACCCTAAAGTACAGTAGCCCCGAAGGTCAAAACACATTTCACAAAACACAACAATGTTTCACAAAACATAACAACATTTCACAAAATTCAATGACAGTTCACAAAACTTTCTGAAATGTCATGTTCTATGAACTTAAGGAAAAGTTTCACACTGAAATCTCATGAGAGGTGAGTTGTTGCAGGAAGACAACGGTGTTTCTCGTTAAACAAAAAGGATCTTACTCTTTAACAAAAAGGTCTATCTCTGTAGGGAGCTGGCTGAGGTGATCTACTGGACTAATTCCAAAACTTTTGGTAACTATTAGTCATTTAGACCCCAAAATCTGTAAAAAATAAATAAATAAAATTACTCTTTAAGAAGGCAAGATTTCTGTGCCCCATCTTGTGTCTGAAGACATTACAAACTGGCATGGGATGTGCACGGCCCAGGACAAGAGGACTCTGCAGCGGATGATTAAAACCACCCAGAACATCACTGGTACCCATCTGCCGAGAATCAGTGATATCGGAGAGGTGAGTTGTCTGTGCAGAGCCCAAAGGATACTAAAAGACAATACCCACCCAAGCCACAGCCTGTTCACCCTGCTGCCATCTGGCAAGCGATACTGAAGTATTCATTGTCATACCACCAGACTACAGAGCAGCTTCTTTCCTCAGGCTGTGACACTCCTCAATTCATCCTCTGCACTCCACCATAAATAATACTTTTCTGTTGTTTTTTGTATATAGCATGAAGAGACTACAGCTTGCATTTTGTTGTACAACCCAGTGTTGTATAATGATAAATAAATTAACCTTGAACCTTGAAAAGTGGCATCTCAGATCAGTATCACAGACAGTTTTTTTTTTTCAATAATCAGACTTTTCCCAGCACATTTACTCAGTTTGCTTTACTGTAAGTTTATATAATACGTTTGTTGAATGCCTGCATGTTGAGGTTTTGTTTGTATCTCTGTGATGCTGTGGTGGCAACAGTCAGTGTTTAGCATGTGTGGCAATCACTGACTGTCCATTTACCATGTGTTCTTCTCACCACATGATCCATGATGTTCATATCATCATCATTTACAGCACCTGTATGTTAATGCTGCTTTTCCAGGTCGATGGGCAAATCATTGATGTGCATGTGCTGCCAGCAAAGTATCCATGATTGTCTGAATCTGATTAATAGAAGTCAAATGCACTGTAAAACCTAACAGTATATCTTAATAAAAGTAAGTTAACATAACTTAATCCTCCAAAAAATTTGGAGTTAGTCATTCCCATTAATTTAACCTAACTCAAAAATAAATTCTTGAAGTAATAACTCAGTTGTTGTGAGTACACTTCAATTTTTGGAGCAGTTTAAGTTTTGGTGACATAATTCCAGTTTGTTTGATTGACTCATTTTATTCAAGTTGACTTTATATCATTACAAAAATGTAAGCCCTGCTGACCATGGACTGTTAATGCTAAATATGGCTTATTATTTTTCAATGTTTGTTTTTATTTCAGTTTATGAATCAACATATTATGCCCAAGTAAAATAAAAAATACATCCAAATAATTTTTAATGATCGCCCAAAGTGTAAAGATTTGATGTTGGTCACATAAAAAACAAGTATTGTAACAACTTATTAGAGCAGTTGCAATTAGTTGATGGACATAAAATGAACCTGCAAAGTTATTTTAATAATTGATTAATCGTGTAAGTATATTTGCAAGTAAAACGTAAAATATTTTTATGTTTCCAGCTTCTCAAATTTGAGAATGTATTGCTTTTTCTTGTCTAATAAGTAAAGTGGGTATTGGACCATGGCCAGTATTCCACAGTTTCACCTTTACCTTGCCTGTATAACAACTGCATGTGTACATTTAGCTCTTTTAATTCAGTGAAGGTACATTTGTCGAGAGTACATTCTGAGAAAAGAGTGGTAGGTGGAGACTGCCATGACTTGACTAATAATTGGGCATTTCATTGCCCTGTGTGTGATTTTAAGCAGCCATTTGTTGAGAGGGACATGGTTATTCATCTAAGGGGGCATTTAAGACAGAAAGAAATGGTGCCAGGTCCATTTAGGGCTTGCCAGTTTAAAACAAATGTTTACTCCACATACAACGCACACAAATGCAGAGAACATCAAAATGCATCAGACTATGATGTAGTGATTGTAGTGCAAACTGTCTCAAATGTTTCCCAGGACCTTCCTGGTGACATCGAACATGATCCAGTAGAGCCGTCAGATGAAAATGAAACTGCCCCAGTAGCTGGCAGTAGCACTGAGGGATTAGCAGAGCAGTTACAGTACAATCTGGCTGCCTTCTTCTTGAAAATGCAAACTATTCTCCATGTGTCACAGAAGGCCACACAGGAAATCATTGAGCATATTGATCAGTTATTTTCACTGTCAGAACGTGTTGTCAGAGAATCTGTAATCAAGATACTGGAAAAACATAACTGCCCTTTAACTGACACACTTGTAAGTGAGATTGTCCAGGCAGTTTCAGAGAGTAATGTTTTGCATAAATCTGTTACCTCTGAAGGACCACTGTCAACAGCTAAGAGAAGAAAATCATACTATGAGGAGAACTTTCCATTTGTTAAGCCTGTAGAGTACCTTATTGAGTCGTCACAGCGTACCTACATGTATGTGCCCATGCTCACATCTTTGCAGCTGATGTTGAAAAAACCGGATGTACTTGAGAAAGTCCAGGAAACCACTGCACAGTTGCCTGGACAATATTCGTCATACTGTGATGGCTCCTACTTCAAGGAAAATCTGCTTCTCTCAGATGAGGGTCAGAAATTGTCAATAATTCTCTATGTTGATGATTTTGAAATTGCAAACCCTCTAGGAACATCCAAAAAAAATACACAAAGTATGTGCAGTTTATTGGACATTGGCTAACCTCCCAGTTAAGTACCGCTCAGCCTTCCACTCTACTCAACTGGCCCTCTTGTGCAATTCAAACGATGTACGGCAGTTTGGATATACAAAGGTTTTTGCACCTCTCTTGAGTGACCTAAAAGCTCTTGAAGAAGTGGGTGTCTACATTGAAACATTTGGTGACTGTCTCAAAGGCACAGTCTACTCTGTTGCAGCTGATAATCTTGCTGCCCATGGGCTAGCTGGTTTCAGTGAGAGTTTCAGGTCTACATATTTCTGCAGATTTTGTCTTACCAACCAGATAGAAATGCAAACATCGGATGCAGTCACTGGTAGGTTTGAGATGAGAACCAAAGATCTGCATGATAACCTTGTTCAAGAAATACAGAACAATGACACTGAAGAGAATTATGGTGTAAAACACAGTTGTGTTCTCTCTGACCATCTCTCTTATTTCCATACTATCACAGGATTTCCACCAGACATCCTGCATGACCTGTTTGAAGGTGTGGTTCCTGTGGAGTTGGCACATTGTTTGAAAGGTCTGATTGCAAAGAAATATTTCACTTTGGAAGAGCTGAATAGGGCAATACTTTCTTTTCCCTTCCAACGTTCTGATAAGGTTGACCGTCCTCACCCAATTCCTCAAAATTTTGCCAGTCGAGGAACAATTGGTGGGAATGGGCACGAGAACCACACTCTGCTTAGACTGCTACCTGTTCTCATTGGCTCCAGAGTCCCAGAAGGGGACTCATACTTTCACAGATGATACCATTCAGTACATGGCCTGTAAGATTTCAGATCACAGGCAGCTGCTTCAGGAAGTCTTCCCCAGCTTACGGTTACGACCAAAGCATCATTACATTGAGCATTATCCTCATCTCATTAAGTGCTTTGGTCCTCTGGTGCATCTCTGGACAATGAGATTTGAGGGGAAGCACAAAGTCTTCAAGAAAATTGTTCATGACACTCATAACTACAAAAATGTGTTAAACTTTGGCAGAGAGACACCAAAACATGATGGCATTCTATTTGTCATCACCAAGACTTTTCAAGACCCCAGTACAGACTTCAAAAGTGGAGTCTGTCTTTGTTGAGTCATTGCCAACTGATACACATGCATTAATATCGAGCATCACAGACAGCATCAGTGTATATGGAACAAAACGGGTAACCATTGAAGGCACAACTTTTGTGGTTGGCATGTTTGTTTGCACTGGGGCACATGCTGCCTTGCCTGAGTTTAAAGAGATCAGAAACATATTACTTATCGGAAATGACATCTTCTTTGTACTGAAAGACTATGAGAACTGGTATGTTGAGCATTTGCGGTGGTATGAGCTAAGAAATCATCAAAGCAAGGGCCATACAGTGAAATCTGTGTCTCAGCTAAGTGACCAAATGCCACACTTTGCCTACAAAGTATCAAGCAAGCTAATTCTCACAACTAAACATTTCATTCCAGTGTCTGAGTAAAAGAGCAGCACCACACTAAGAAGCCATTCTCAGCCTTTTTCTCCCCGGCAAAGTGAAGGAGGCTAAAGATCTGTCTGGACCTTTCTTTGAACACTACTGATAACCTCCCTGGATACACTGGACTGTTTCTTTAAAGGTAATATCTATTTTCTACTATGACCCATGTGTTATAGGACGTCAATACAAAGGTAGATGCATGCAATGTGGTGTTAAGTTGTCTCTGAGTACATTGAATATTAGAGTACACTTTGGAGTGGGTTGTTCAGATTGATATCACTCATGTCTGTATGGTAAATATGAAGCTATAGCCAGCAGCTGGTTAGCTTTGCTTAGCATGAAGACTGGAAACAGGGGGAAACAGCTAGCCTGGCTCTGTCCAAAGGTAACAAAATCCACCTGTACAGTGTCATGCTAAGTTAAGATAGCCAGCTGCTGGCTTTACTGTACAGACATGAGAGTGGTATCAATCTGAACATCTAACTCTAGGCAAAAAAGCAAATAAGTGTATTTCCCAAAATATCAAACTTTTCATTAAATGCTGTGGCTAATCAGCTGTGCGCATTGGTTACATGGTAACTTTGTGTGCATCTTAGAACGCTGCACTACATCAAGAATGCACTCAGACCATGGTGTAAGGTTTATAATAATGGAGCAGATGATGTACTGAGATGTGTGGGTGGTCTAGACAGCTAGTGAAACACAGAGAGCCAGCACCTGGGGTAACCCTTTGTTTTTTATGTTACAGGTTTCCCTAACACAGTGTAAATGGAAGCGACTGATGTTCTGAAACTAAGGCTCCTCCCATTGCCGAACTAAAAGACAGATGGCCTGCACTCTTTTGTGAAGCCCAAGTGAGTAAAAATTTAAAAAGGGCACTTAAGAAGTTGACAAGACACACATATTGTCTAAGTCATCATTGTAGCATTGCTTGATCTGGATAAAGAGTGTAGAATTGAGTAGTTTAATGTGTATTTGTCTAAAATCAGTTTTTCCCCTTGGCCCCTTCCCCATGGCTTACAGTTGTGATAATGAGTGATGCAAGAAAACTTGTGCTTTTGTTTTCCATGCAGCTCTACAGTGAAATCCACAGGATCACCAATCAAAATCTACCATTTTCCTTCTTTGCTGCACTTGATAAATATACACCTCAGCTGCTGAAGCTCTACAAGAAGAGGAAGACTGGAAGTTTTGGTGAGAAGATGGAAGAAGTTTTGATGGCATAGGAGGAACAGGTAAAAATATTTTTAAAGCATTACATGTTACATCGATGTTGAATGTGAACAGTGGACCCTAACTTCCCCCTATGCATACCTGGTCTTTCTGCAACAGGACAATAACGACATCAGTGCAGCTAGAACAGCAGCCCTGGCCGGCCTACTGCTGTACTTAAAGGAGGATTCATCAGAGGTCTTCAAAACCTGCAAGGTATTTTTGTATTTTTTTACTCCATATTCACTCATTCATTCATAGATCAATACCTTAATCTATTTTGCAAAGAGAAATCACTGATGAACATAAACTACTGTGTGCCCTGTTGGCTGTCTTTAGAGTTATCTACATTACTTAATTTTTGCTGTCTAGTGCTACAGAGATTTAGAAGGATGTTAGGTCCTTCCACTTAATGATAATTTTTACTTAGGTCAAGTAAGTGTCAAGTCAAATTTTAAATAAGAGGTATCACATTGTCTAGCCTTGATAAGGCTGTTTTCCCCCTTAACGGAATGTTGACTGTTGTAACACCGTTGTAGTTATTGCAAGACTGGTGTGGGGACTTTATCTTGGAGCTTGTCTTTATTTTGAAGTAGCCTTAAGTAAACAATACGAGTGAGATGGGACAAAGGAATGAAGGAAATAGGTAGAGGTTTATGTTGTGATTGAGACCTCTAGTTGTATTATGGGTTGTTCTTTTTCATTAAGCATATGAGTCTTTTATTAAGATGGGTTAAGATTTTTTTGAAGCTGTCCTTTTAAGTGGGGTTTAGGTTATACACATTATTTAAAATGTGTTTAAAAATCAAGTCTCATCGTGCACATAAAGACTAATATAACAGATCTGCTTCCAATGTTGGAACACATTTGGGAGCAGATCAGGTCTGTGTAGTTGATTTGATAGTCATTGTGTATTTTGTTTGTGCTCTTCTAAACTTAAAGCTTGTACATTAAGTCCAGATCTTCACAAATATCAAAGCGGTTTTAAATGATTGGGGTGGCCTTGATTATGTCTTTAAGCAGTTGAAAAAGAGAAACGTTATCTGTAAACTGATCACTCAGATATTCTTGAGTTAAACATCGGTAAAAAGATCCAGAATAGAACTCTCCCCTAATTATATGGAAGGACAAATTGAGGGTAATAATCCGCCTAAATAATCTTGTACTCTTACCATGGCATAAAGTGTTGGTACAGTGAAACACCACATTGCTGAACTGATACGTGAAATTGTGGCCCAGCATTGCATATAACAACCTGGAAGCTATAGATTAAAATAATTGTTTTATAATAAATGTTTTGTTCTATCATTAGCCTTTTTATAAGTTTGATGATTTGTACAGTTACATTCACACACATTTAACATGTATTTCCTTTTCAGGATGAGTTGGAGGCAACCCAGGAGGGAGCAGTGGCTCTGGTGGCAGTCGTCAATGACGAGAAGGTGCCGCAGGAGTTCCCTTTGAAACTCACCACGTGTCAGTCGTCCTTGAGGATCAGGTTGTAATGTCTCACAGAGCTTGGACAGATTCACTGGTGATTTTGTTTGGACTGATCTATGCTCTCCATTTGAGCTACCCTGAGAAGCTAAGTAGCTTCTTTGAGTTCATCCAGGTTGTCCTCTTATATCTTGATGATGGGAGAAAGCAGCTCAAACCTAAGTTACAGGCCCTGAGAAATGAGCTGGAGTAAAGTTGTCAACAGGTTTTGTTGTTGAAGGTCAGCAGTGTCTGAAAGTGCCAAAGACTGTTTTCAGTTCAGATTTTTGTGTTCAAACAGACACTGTGCAAATCGCTCGATAGGGAGTTATAGTTTGATTTCATAGTTTTTACTACAATGCGTGTCTGCATTTTTCTTTGGTGTCTTCACACTTTCTGCATTACCGCATGAAAATAACACAGATTTTTATTTATTTCGTTTATTATTTTTATATATTATTTTCAGTTTTTCCAACATATAAATGTGTATGACATTTTATTCACCAGATTCATTTTATAAAATTATGGACATTGTAACCCCAGTATACAAAGCCAGTATACAAAGCTATCAAAACATCAATACAGTGAATACAGTTTTCTAAATCATGTTAGAAGTGAA
Organism: Macquaria australasica; assembly: GCA_005408345.1. Taxonomy (NCBI): domain Eukaryota; kingdom Metazoa; phylum Chordata; class Actinopteri; order Centrarchiformes; family Percichthyidae; genus Macquaria; species Macquaria australasica. Next base: position 271,418 of record SEMN01000528.1, on the reverse strand, counting down.
ACATCCCCTTTAATGCACAATTAATGGAGATGAGCACAATAACTTACTTAGACTGCTGCTTGCAGGAGAGGGGGACAATTTGGGGAGGAGGCAATGTAATAAAGCATATAGTTGAGCTTGCTGTGGCCTTAAAGATAAAGTGTGCACATTTATATGGGGTATTTGACATTGCATTTCAGAATTATTTTATTGTACTGTGAAGTAGTTTTTTTTATGTGTAGTTTTTCATTGTGTGTTTTTATAAGTAAACTATAAAGACCAATTGGGCTAAAAGGTTTTTTTTTTTTAAATCTGGGCCCTATTTTTACATTTTGGGGTGTAAATGACTAATAGGTTTAAAAAGTTTTGGAATTGGTCCAGTAGATTGTCTCGGCCAGACGCCGCGAAACGGGCTGCAATGGCTGCAATGCAATCCTTAGGATCCCTGCACAGATAGACCTTTTTAAAGAGTAAGATCCTTTTTGTTTAACCAGAAACTGAAGTCTCACTCTGAAATTTCGCAAGAGGTGAGCTGTTGCAGGAAGATGATGGTGAAAAAAAAGGTCTATCTCTGTAGGGATCCTTTGCATAATGTTGTCAGAAATTTAGAATAACAATCTGAGCCTGTCAGTGGCATGAAGGTACTTTTAGTGGATGTACATTGATAGGCGCACTTGCCTGCAAGGATTATGTTGCAGCCATAGCAACCCGTTCGTGGCTGACCCCAAATTTAGACCCCAAAATATATAAAAATAGGGCCCAGGTTTAAAATGACCCTTTAAACCGGTTTGAGGATTAGGATTTGTGGTTTCTGTCATCAGTGTCCAAAATATTTACAAAGGAAGCTGATCAGTAAAATGTCATAAAAGAGTTAATGGGATTCTGTGTTTCATAGACTCATTTGGGTTCCTGTTGAATAGAGGCATTGTTTTATTTCAATATGATTGACCTATATCAGAGACTGCACATACTGATGGTGATGTGAGGGTGAAGTCTACTGAACTGAAATTGAACGTTGATGTTGTAAAAACTAATACGTTAAAGAAAAACAAAAGTAAACTTTTTTACGAGGGTTTTGAACATTGAAATGTCATGTATTCTGTCAAGAGTGTTCAGCATTCAACTAAATGTTTAAGTTGTGGCAGACGTGTGTTTTATATTGTGTTAATTCAACTTAAAAGGTTTAAGGCAATCGGTTTCCTCAAATGAACTGAGTAGCCACAAAAAAGTTTGAAGTTGTCACAACTACAATGTAATAATTTGCTTTTGTGGAAGAAAACTAAGTTAATGAAACTTAAGTGGTAACATTGGTCTAAAGAAGATGCATTTAAGTTAGTCTTACTTAATTCAGATAAATTCTATTAACACATTTTAATAAGTTTGAAAAAATGCTACATATGAGTTCAGAGTACTTCATAGTTTTAAGTTAAATGAACTGAATGGAATTAGTACTATTAACTGTATTTACCCAAGTTACCTTAACAATATATATTTGAGTTGCTTGTACTTAAATCAAATAATTTGTCATGCTTAAATTGTTTGAGTTAATTAAGGCAATTGGTTTCCTCAAACAGTTTGAGTTGAACTAACTCATTGGGTTTTACAGTGTGTAGACTGCATCTACGCTGTGTGGTCAGTCTAAATCTCTCTGCCCTGAACAAAGGTCAAATAAACAACCATCCTGCAGGCATGTATTCTGCATCTGAAATTAAGTTTTGTCCTGCCTGCCAAGGGCTGGTGAACTCAATAAAAACTCTTGCCAGGAAACATTTAGAAAACAATTAACATTCAATACATTTCTATAGAGATATATCACCCATTTGTTCTCCCCACTATATTGTACAAAGTCTGGTACTGAATGAAACACTTGATGGAACAGTTCAAAATTTGTGAAATACTCTTTATGACTTTCTTTTAGAGAGTGAGATGTTCTGAGCTGGAGTAAGGACATAGTTAGCCTAGCTTAGCATAAAGACGGGAAACAGCTAGTCTGGCTTTGTTGAAAGTGAACAAAGTGAACATACACAAACAGAAATGTAAAAATGACAATTGTGGTTCTTGGTGAACAGCAGCCCGTTGCAGTGGCTGTGTACAGCTTCCCAAAGTCTTGGGGTCACAGTGACGTCAGGTTTGGTATTGTGTCTGTACAGGGACTAAAACCAAAACCTCTGCTCAATGACTGTATCTTGCAACCCACACTATAGTCAGAGATACTGCACAGAACCGCTGGGTGGATGGATAAACTGTTGTTAATCAAGAAATAATTACAGCACTCCCCCTAAAACTACAAATTGTCATTTTAACCCTACTGTTTGTATATGAATTAAACAAATGAGATAAGTGAACATCATTTAACATCATTAATCAGTGAGCTTTAGAGGTGTTGGTAGGTGTTTTTTTTAACTTTGGACAGAGCCAGGCTAGCTGTTTCCCCCTGCTTCCAGTTTTTATGCTAAGCTAGGCTAACCACATCCTGATTCCAGCTCTGTATTTGAGACATGAGACACTTGTACAAAGACATGAGATTTATATACATTTTCTTATCTCACTCTCAGAAAGAAAGCAAATAAGCATATTTCTTAAAACTATTCCTTTAATCTGAACCTTGCTCACTCACTGAAACAATGTTTTTTTTTCTCCAGAGTTTGGTGGCCTAGTTATGTATGCAAAATCCAGCACTTAAGAATTAAAAAATGCTTTTCAAGTTCATATGCTACTTTTCCATATTACAACATAGACTTACATCAGGCAAGGAAGGTTACTGTAATATACATTACATCTCGCACAAGAGGCATTTCAAAGTGCTTTTTATAGGTACAGAACATTAAAATTGCAAATAATAAAAAAGAGAATGAGAGGATATAAAATAAATAAAATGATGAGAATAGATGACAAACAGAGAATAGATAAAACTAAGACTAAATACATACAGTATATTAAAAAACAAAAGTACTGATGAGACAAGATTTCCAGATGTCCTCAGAGCTATGGAGAGCTTATACTGTTTTAACATATCTGAGTTGCTTTTGGCCCCAGATTTTTACTTGAGGAGCTTTGTTTTAAAATCAATATACAGTGTAGCACTGGACTGAAAACTGGAGTTAATGTGTTCTTTTGGGATTTTTTTCCTGTTAAACCTGTCTTTTATGCAGCATATTTAAATTACAAAGTTTCATTTGTTTGTTACTTCATGCTGTTCCAGTAGGCGTACATTCAATCTCATAATACTATTGAATATTTTAATATCTTCACTCCCAGCCCGGAACCTTCCATTACATAAATCCTGCCAAGTGAACAGCTTTCAGAGTGACAGAGGGACAAAATGGTACAGTGGTGAAGCTCTGTTTGCATCTTCTTAAGACACCATGATGGAGTCCCATTAAATCAATTCATTACTGTTTAGGATCCAACTTAGGACTTTGACATTAGACACGGGGGTTTGTCACCTGTGTCCCACATGTTGTTAGGTTAAAGCTACGAATAATGGTGGTTTAGTTAAATATTGAAAAAGTCAATGTGTCCTGTGACTTTTTCAATATATGTCATAAAAAACATTAATTTTGCTTTAGTTACAATGAGCAGATATTGTGCCCTGAGATAACCTTGTTATGATATGGCGCTATATAAATAAAAATGAATTGAAAACTGAATTGAATATTGGAAAAAAACAAATGAAATATTTTGACAGCGAACATTTTGCAGATACATTTAATATAAACCTTTCCTTGTTGTGTTAAGATAAGATAAAATAAGATCATCCTTTATTATCCTTTATTGATCCCCCAGAGGGAAATGTTGGTGTTACAGCAGCACAAGGACAGAAAATAAGTAAAGATAAATATAGAAAAAAGTATATAAAATAAAAATAAGAATATAATAAAATAGAAACTATACAAGAGCAATTAAACTCAATACTCAAACAGGCAATAGCAGTACACATACAGTACCCACAAGTGGTGTTGTACCTAAACTAACAGTGCAACACCGTCTCAAGCAAAGTGACATGGTGGTGTGATTAGTAGCAGCAAAGTCAGCAAAGTAGTATAGTAAGAGTATGATACCATCAGCTATTACACTGCACACCAGATTATTATATATATATATATATATATATATATATATATATATATATATAGATATATATATATATATATATATGTATATATATATATATATATATATATTATATAGGCCTAAGTTCTCCTGACAGTATGACTTTTTTCTCAAAATATTTCAACCTAATTCTCACAATCTCCATTCCAAGCACTGAGAACCACAACGTTATCAGTTTTGCGCTGTGCAATTAACATTGCAGCCTCAAGGGGTCGATAGTGAGGTTTTGTTGTTAATCTTGTTGTTGCATGTGTTGCTGAGTGCTGCCTGGATAGATCCATTCAATCTTCCTCTGTATGGTCTGTAGAAATGGGAGTGGTCTGCGGCACCCCTGCCTCAGTTGCAGAAGAAAAAACATGGCTGACCCACATTCTAGGAATATCAGCCTTCAGTACAGAACCTGAATAATAGATACTTTGTCACAAACACACATGGGATGCTGTGTGCATCCCATACAGAACTAGATCACAAGTCTGCACCTATAGAAAATGGAGTTGCTTGTCAGAGCCACTGGGGCAGATCAAAGATGAAATTGAAATTTATATCAGCTCTTTTTATCTTGACTTGCCTCTTTAACGCCTTCTTCCCTGTCTCTTTACGCCTCTGTTCCCCTGCCACCCGTCCTCCACGCTCTGCCTCAGCAGAGCACACTGAGTGTCATGGCGAGCTGAGTTAGTTAAGACCGTGACATTTCCAATACAACAGCCAGGCAACCCGGGGACATCAATTACCTGTGTTTACAGCACGCAGAAACAAGTGGCTCCTATTAACCCCGCTGTGTTCTCACAGCGCTCTCCCATTTCCCAGCATCCTCGCTGAGATTGAATGGTAATTCCTTGCTAAAGCCACGTACCTGACAGGAGTCATACACTCAGGAAATAGCTGATTCCTTTTGTCTTTCAGCACAACGTCTTATCGATTTCACCACATCACATGCCTTTTATCCTGGAGAAGCAAGAAGTGTGCTGAAACCTAAAGGTAAATTGCACCCCAATATACAGATTAAGTTACTAATACTAACTAACTACTAACTACTGCTGTGTGCATTTCTAGTATATTTTTCTAATTTCTGTGCATAACTTGCCAAAAGTACCACTTAGCTACAGGTGGAGTTTTGGAGGTTTTGGTGTCAGGCTATCCAAGTCAAAGAGAAAAGTCCAGTGTTGAAGACAAAGAGACTAATTTCTCTATAGAGAGTGGCCTCAGCAGGGTACATGTTTTAATGCCTCTGAGAGAAGGAAATCAATCCTAACTGGCTAAAGAATTCTCAGAGTAAAACCTATTTGGTCCTATGTGTAACAAAACAATTGAAGCTCAAGCGTAAACTCTTTTCAGAGCTTTCAGCCACATCTCAGTCTTCATTTAGTGAATATAACTTGCTCAGGTGAATGGTAACCTCTGTCTCTGTTCAAAGATGGTCTCTGGTGTCAGGTGCGAATGTCCTCCTCATTAAATCAAATTGAAATTTCGTTTTCCATTTGATTTATGTTGTGATTTTAGCTTGTTTCATATGAAAATTAAATGAAAGACCTTTTGTGAAATCTGTTAAATTGACCATTACATTTCATTTATAGCTGTATAACTTTAGATTGCACATTGTCTGCTAATTTGAAAGTCCATTTCACATTCAACTTCATTATCATTATGGCAGTATTAGTCTTAGAAGTACACTGAAAATGATTGTCAGTTTTTCATTCTGGCAGTAATTATACATTTTCGAACATGAAAATGAAAACTGGATTTTCAACTGATACTTTTAATTTTGTCATGTATTATGTGAACACAAATTGAAAATTAAATTTCAACTTGATTAAATTATGTAATTTTAATACTGGCAACCACAGACCAAGACCATGTCCACCCTTCAGACAAGCAAGCAGTGTATTAGCAACTTTCTAGTGTTCTAGCAACTTATTCTTAATTAGCAGCCAGGAAATACAGCAACGGTAATGATTAGGGCTTCTCACAACTGTGATTGTGTTTATTGCATCTCAACGCTCCAATACAATGCATATTCAATCATTTCTGTGATTACAAAGGATGGACTACTAAAGTGTTTTATGCAAATGTATGGTTTTCTTGGTATTATCAGACTTAGTTCTCATGATAGCATTGCTCCAAGCACAGATGAAGGCACACTCTCAAATCAATAATACAGCATCAACATGTGCAATTGTGTATGAATGCATTATCCTTTATTGGATTGTATTGTCTGGGTGTCCATGATGCACAGATGCACCTAGAGCAGACCAACAGTAGTGGCAAAGCATTGCTTGTTTAATTGATCGGCCTCTGGACATCTTACCAAAAAACAAAACAAAGACAAACACAGTGGAATGAAGGGTGCCCATATGCAACAACATGATGCAAACCTGTTCCTGAGAACACTGCAAGCAAAAATGCCAAACCTTTTGTTATGTGAGTGACTGCTCTGAACAGAAGCAATCACACAATTAATTACACAGTTAATTAGTGATGGCGTAAAACATTCAAATAGTCACACACCCATTTAACAATGTAGCAATTTGTAGCTATTAAATGATAAAGATAAAACAGGATGCACTAAGTGTAAATTAAAGGTATGTTATTGTGCTAAATGGTAATACAATGCTCAAAAAAACAAAAACAAAACAATCACCGCTGTTGAAAATAAATGGTGTTAATAATTATGAATCATGTTATGACTGGAGAACTGGATATCAGTCTCTCCATCCACTATTGAAGTACATCTATTATCAACATGTCTTGTGCTCTCTTTAAGAAAAAAAGTAGTAATTCAAATCGGATATGTATAGTTTTTGGTTTTATGACAGTGTCACATGTCTGTGCATGTACCAGTCCAGTCATTGCTGACTGAAACACCGGCTAACGGCCAGACAGCAACAAAAAGAGCCACAGACTTTAAATTACAACCCACATTAGATAATGTTTCCATCTTATCTAGAAGCATGGATACATGTGAAACAGATTTGCTTCCATAAACCTCTGTAACGTTGCATGGTATGCTATAACTTATACCATTAATTTGTGCATGTAATGGGTAAAGAGTGAGAGTACAATGACCACCTCATTAAAAGTTCAGCGCAGATATTGTTCAGTAAATTCACTTAATGTGCAACATGTCATCAAAACGTCAACACGTCAACAAAAGGCAAATAGAAGAGTTAATACAGTCACTAAAGTGCCATTGTTAGGTTTGTTGTAGAGATGGGCGGATGATACTGAAGCTCCAAAGCTTGTTTGACTTATGAAGTCACTGTGGAAAGCGCCTTACTCAGTGACAGTTTTTAAAGTTTTACAGCTAAACTATGTGATCTAGGAGAATGATAGAGAAATATGGCGATGTGCACTAGAAAGAGTAAAAGTAATAGGTTAATTTAATTTCTTCTTTAAGGTTCAGGTTATGGGAAGTTATAGGTAATTAAGTTCCTACAGTAGAAATAGGGCTGTTATCATGATCCCACTTGTCAATCACACACGCACTGGCCAGCCCATTCAGAGGTTAAGAGGCAACAGTAGCATTTCTGATTTATGTTTTTTTTTTTTACAAAAATAAATTACAGCACAAATTTCAGTGAATATAATAAAATCCTTTTATCCTTCATATCAAAACAACTGAACCTTTTTACTCCTCAAACTTCAAGTGAGGAAGATGGTTTGGTTGCCCCCATTTTGTCCCCCCATCTTCTTTCATCACACTCCCCCCTACAGTCTCTGGTGTGGTACAATTCCAGAAATGAACAACTTGGGCCACTTCTTCCTTTTCATGACCTGGATTTTTCATTTTACTGTCAGGTCCAATGGGTCTTAAGAGCCCATGTAAAACCCCACAGAATCTGTTGACCCATTTATTTATAGACGAGTCCTTACATTATTGTTCAGCTAGTAATAGGTCATGAAAGAACAGCTGTGTTTCCTATATAGATATCCATGTCACTATTATGCTTTGGAAAGAGGACATGAAAATATATTTATAGTGTAAAGTCCCTGGAATTTTTTTCATCAGCAGATTTGCTCTGGGTTTACACAAACATCATTTGGAGAAATTGGATTGAATGAGGCTATAAATATAATGTAATCTCAGCTCCCCCAGCTGACATATTGTGACACTGGTATTGACATTTTGCTGAGCTGATTTCATTCAATCTAGAGCAAGTTGCTCTGCATATCTACCCCAGCCTCTTTATGATGCACAAGAATGCTTTCCAACACTGCAAATGTGAGACAAGCCAGTGTTGACCACAGGCGTCCTTGGTTTGACTTCAAATTGGAATCAAATGTCTGATGATGCAGGATTTTAAATTTCAACTCTGTAGAATGAGAAATAAACATGCTTATGTTTTTCTTTGTGTATGGCCTCACCAGGCAGGCAGTTGTCATGCCCAGGGGTAGCAACCATGAAAACCCACATATTGTGCACTTTGCCATTGCGGTAACTCTGTGATGCGGAATCATTCGGTGCCGAGCATGTGATTGGTGTTAAGCAGCATGACAGGCAGAGGGAAGGATTGCACCAGACCTGGAGGTTCTTGTCTCTGGGAAGGAATGCCGCTGTAGAGCTCTCATTGGTAGAGCCCTAAAGATCCTGGGGGGTCGCGGGGAGTGCAGTGGGGGGTTCTGGTGTTGGGGGATGGGGAAAGGGGGGGTAGGGAAAGCATGGGGGAAAGATGAAAAACAAGCCTGCATGGTTCCTCCAACCTCGTTACAGCTAATATCCCGTCAACTGTAATTAACGCTGCTGCTTTGTCGCGTTTCTTTAAAGTTCTGTCACTGGGGTCTCCACAGACGCGGTCTCATTACTGCACCGCTGCAAAGTACATTAAATCCTCGTCTCAGCTTAAAACATACATTTTATAAATATTCCCACAGCCAGAAAAATATTCATTACTACAGCTTCATTTCTCAATTTCACTGTTGAAAATGTTACTGTATGCCCACCATCTGAAACTGTAAAGGGTTGGTCTGATATTGAGTTTTGAAGACTGAAAAGCATACGTACTAGGCGCCCCGACTGACCCTGATGCACCCTGAGACAGATTAATGTACATATCACCCAATAAGGTGGTAGCATACCCCATAAATGAGCACTGAGCTGGGCCAGGGGCTCAGTAGCACTAAGCACCATTAGTCACAGAGGTAGGTGTCAGATCCTAGACATATGACTGCACTACTGTGGCAGTGGAAGACCACAGTGCAGCCAGAAAAATGTCTTCCACCATCTTGTACAAGGCAGGAAATGGCCCTGCTGGAGGGTGCCCTGGCATTTTTGTGCCTGTTGTATCTAAATACATCATAACACATTGTTAGTAGGATACAGAACACAAATCACAAATAGGTAAAGAAATTTACTATAGACTTTTCCAAAGATTGCTGATTTGATATGGCCTTTCACTAAATGTCTGTGTAAAGCAAAACTTTATTATTTTGTTGCCTAATTCGTTTACACTTCCCCCTTTTATGGAGCGTTGGGATGTATCAGATATAAATACAGTCAGATTCTGTACTGTGGGTCCCAGAGAGCCGACAGCTGGTGAGTCACAGACATGCCCAGCTTTGCCTTTACAACATCAGCACCTCTCTAAATTCCACTGGGGATCCGAGACCGGACGCCTGCGCTACGTGTTGAGTTGCAAACCATCCTGCTAATGGTATTAATTTACTTGGGAAGAATTGAATTAGTGTCTCAGCGGAGGCTGCAGTCGAGGCGACAAGCAGCAGGCCACGATGAAAGGCCTCTTCACCCACGCTGCTGTGACAGGGCTGTTTGTGCAATTACAAATCAATCAATCAACCCCAGCATGTGGAAGATGAGATAAGGAAAATGAGTTAGTGTACACTGCCTCGTGTGCTTTCAGTGACACTAGAATGAACATTGACAATGGGGCTCACTTTGTTATTGGAGGTTATTTTGGTGAATAAACATGTTTCTGTGTCGTCAGAGCATATATGATTTATAGTGAATGAGATGTCACAGTGGGATACAGCATGAACCTTTAAAATTTAACAGAGAAGCATAGTTGTCTGTGTTCACATCTGACAACAAACCTCCTAACCCTAGACTTTAATCCTAACCCTAATCCTACTGAGGTAAACGAGACAGAATCACCCTGTCCTGTCCTGAAGGAGAAACATCCTCCGAAACACTGCAACATGGGCATGAGTTATTAATCAAGGATATAGAGACCAGTTTTTGGCACTGAATGCAGAGATGTGAGAGCCCAATTTCTGAGGGAGGGAAGCCCCCATTCTGGATCAGCTAGGGGATAGATAGGTGGGAGCTATTGCCATTTCTCCATTCTTCTTTTGTCCCAGCAGGCCAGTGCCTGTGTCATACCTGCTGCATGTAAGTCCTGGATTGGGGTGCCTGATGCTAGTTTCAAACCCGCAGCATTAAGAGTAAATGATGGAGACATCCTAACCTCAAATCTTTCCATAACCTACCCCCAACCAACCAACTAGGGGATAGATACTGTAGGTGGGAGCTATTGCCACTAAGGAATTTTCATTTGGTGGATTTAATGATATGGAATAAATTCATTGGATATAACAACATGGGTATGGGAAATAAAGGACTCTAAAATCAGCCCCTATTCTGGATCAGGGTCATGCTTGGTGATGGGTGCCCCTTTCTGGGATCAAAGCTGATTTATGTGGTCCGTATATAAATTCTTCTTTAACCCTAGCCCTATGCAGAGTGAAGGAACATGACATGAAGCGAGCAACCACTCTTAATGTGAATGAGATCTGACAGCACTTTGTGTTTCTGAATTCCCTCTCCAGCAGCTCTGGACACCTCATTGTGCTCAAGGTGCTGATGGACCTTTCTCCGTCTGCCAAAGGACAACATGTTATTGTCTATGTCACCAGGCCCTATGTGTGGTGGATGACAGCAGGGTCAGTCCTATCGTATACAGCCAGCCACGATGCACCTATCAGGAGATGACAGGGGAGTCAGCCCCATCACCATATAAGTTCAGTGTCTGGAGGATTTGTGAACAGCTTAAGACTACTCTGTGAATTTAGCCCTGCCTCAACAGACGTGTGGCAGAAACGTTTGAAATCACAAGCAGGTGAAGGAAACATGCGCAGTGGGACGGTTATTGGATAGACGGAGCAGATGTTGAGGTCCAGTTATGGCAGAGAAGATCCTGACAGCACAGTTGGAGCTTCACCAGACACACACACACACACACATGCAGGCACACATTGTCTTTGTTTCAATTTCTATTACTGGATACTTTAAATTAAAAAAAATATTACAACATCAGAATTTTTTTAAATCAAAATTTATACATAGCAGCTATTTAATAGAAAGTGATAAAACTTAAATCTTGGCACTTTCTATGCAATCACACTGCATCTTCAATTTGCTTTGCCTTCTGAGGATTAAAGGGGCTAATGTTGATAGTATGCAAAGTTGACATTTTGGCCTGAAGGTAGTGCAAGAGGAAAGTTTAAAGTATCAGAACTGGAAAGGATTGATCATCTGGGAGCATGAATGTGCTCAGTAAATTTCATGCCAGTCTGCTCATTATGGTTTTCTAGTGCTTATATACAAGTGGAAGTTATAGCCTGACAGTGGCTAAAATACTAAAATATTTAGAGTGAACAAACATGGCCTACTGACCTGTGATTTAAACATGTTCAGAAGGTTTGTGTAGTTAAAGTCACTATTCAGTTGTGGTTTCACTAGCTATCCAGCTAATTCATCCTCTTTCAAACCTTATGTTCTACAACAACACAAACCTTAAACTTCTCTCCACAAGTTGCTTGTATTTCAGAGGAAAAGTTGACTGGTCTGTGTGTGATAAAGATGTATGCACTTATCCCCTGTACCCAGTCAGTTGACCTCAGGTTACTGTATCAGTTCATACTTATTCATACTACCACCCCAGGAGTTTGCTATCCATCCATCTTCACTATCATGTAAACAAGGTCACTGCAGGAGGAATCAATTGAGCACACAGTCTGACACTGAGATTATTGAAGATGCCAGTTGCTTGAGGACTGCACTGCCATAAACTGTAGAATCAGTGATGCCATCTATTAGGTTTTACAATTACCTGTTTTAAGGCTTTGAATTGAGTGCGAGGAAACCAGCCATCTTTGTCAACTACTGAAAAAAAAAGCTTATTTGGAGGAGCTGAAGAGGGATTGTCACACAGCAACCACATAGCTTTCTTTAAGCCTTAACAATGTTTCTCATAATTGTCACTAAAAAAGCTGAGAAGAAGACCCTAACTTCTAGAAAAACAATTATTGACTTTGTAATTTAAAGTTACAAGGTTTTCAACTAAATTCAATGAGTGCTCTTGAAGTAATGTCAAACCTTTACACATTAGCTTCTCCGCCAGTAAAAGGTATTCCACATCTCAGATGGTCAATGAATCGCCTCAACTGGCCTCCTATTTGCATGTTAATGTCATTCCAGCTGAAAATTGAATTTGAAGGCATCTGGCACATAGAAGATAACTATGTTAGAATGACAATTCAAGAATCTCCATGGTAAGGTCAGATCACTATTGAACTATCTGATCTGTGTTACACTTGTATTGAATCCAGACACTTAAGTGGACTAAATATTTGTTGAGTCTGATGAAATTGAGTATTTATATTATATCAATGCCATTTTTATGCGCACTGTGTGGACTCGATCAGGGAAGAGTTTACATTAAAGTAAGACCCTGACAAAAACCCTATAGTTTCCAACCAAATTAAAATGCATATTGGCTTGACAGTGATGTGATTTGGTCAAAATTGTAAATACCAGAAAGAATATTTATTTTCCTTTTTTCTGCAAACACAGTTCCCTGTATTTTTTCAGGAATCATGAATTTCTGGTATTGTCGTATGTTGTTGATCTTATTGAAATATTAGTAATCATAATATTTTTTTTCAACAACAGTCAATCTCATCAAAACTAGGGCAAATCTTAACCCTACTGAAAATTCAACAGGCTGTCCATTCTCTGTTCATCCAAGTTAAGCCTAAGGCTACATCCACATTACTACATTTTTGTTTTAAAATGGCGTTTTAAAACGAAAACCATCTCTGTACACACGAGCGCTTTATCACCATTTCAGAAACAATCTCTGTCCATACTACATGCATGAAAACACATATCAAGTGCACTGGGCATGCACATGCCAGTGTAAACAGGAAGTAGATCATGTACTCTGCGGCTGGTTGCTTAGTTGCAGAAAATACTACAAAGGAAGAACAGCAATGGAGAAAAGTCAGAGCAGAGATTTCTCTGCTTGGGCCGACGACCAGGTGGAACTGTTACTGAAAGTAAGTGTTTTAATTCGTTATCCATGTTGAATTAACCGCCGGTAGTCAAGGCTGAAGTCGTTTATTTTCATCTGTGAAGGGGTCACATGATTCGGGCGTGACAAATCAGGGAAGGAGATGTCGTGGCTGATTAGACCCAGTCAGAAAGCAAATGTGTGTGTCTGCGTCATCGTTTTAGAATGTCTCCATTTTTGCCTGTCCTCACTAAAAGGCAATCCCGGAGTTTTCAAACAAAAACAGGGCCAGCAGTGTTTTAAAAGGTCTCTGTTTTAGGGGTTATAAAACGCCGGAGTAGTGTGGACGCTAGGTGTAAACGTAGCAAAAGTTATGCATTTTAAAACAAAAACGCAGTAGTGGTGATGTAGCCTGACTTTGAAACTGCATCAGCTAATGACACAGCAATTTAAAAAAACAGAACCCAAAAACTGTTTTCACTCACTAATTAATTCAAGTTGTTCTAGTTTGCAGTTTTTCCCAATCAATGTTAAGCTACCATAAATAAAACCCAGAACTTCCTGCAAGTTATTTCACATTAAAAGAGTTAATGGCAATGGGGATATTTATTTATCTACAGGGTTTTAGCTTTTTTTTTTTTTTTTTTAAATTTAATTCATTAATTTATTTACTTTTAGTGCATTTGTTCATTTTATCTGGAGAGAGTATACATTTTACAATTAAAATACGTACACGGCATATTTTATAAACTGATTCCAGTATTTGTAGATGCAATGTGTTTAAATTAAAAAAGTTTTAAGGCAAACAAAATAACAAAAATTAAAAAATAATTAATTAAAATATAGGCTTCAGAATTTCTCAATGAGAATGCTTTTCAACAACATTTAAACCAGAGTCAGACTGATAAATCAGCTCAGATATTAACTTTTTGCTGATATCTTATTAATGTGTATGTTTGATGATAGGTTTATGTTTACACTGTAAAATGCCCCTAACACCACATATAAAACACAAAGTTAAGTGACCCTTATCAATAATGTTTGCTTAGGTTATGTATTTATGTATAAAATGAATATTGTCTGATGTACAGTATATCATTATCTGATTTTTCAAACTCTCAAATGTTGCTATATCTGTATCTGCATCAAAAATCCAGTAACTGTCGAAGAATAATTTAAACATTCTGGGTTCAATTGAACGGTTAACTTAATAAAATATGGAAGATCTGAATAATTTAAAAATGATGAGTGGAGAGGGGTGCATGGGGGTGGGGGGTGGGGGGTTACTATGGTACACTGAAGTATAATTACAAGCATTTCATAAGTGTCAAAGGCTTTTATTGACAATTACATTAAGTTTATGCAAAGAATCAATATTTGCAGTGTTGACCCTTCTTTGTCAAGACCTCTGCAATTCGCCCTGGCATGCTGTCAATCAACTTCTGGGCCACATACTGACCGATGGCAGCCCATTCTTGAGTTTGTCAGAATTTGTGGGTTGTTGTTTGTCCACCTGCCTCTTGAGGATTGACCACAAGTTCTCAATGGGATTAAGGTCTGGGGAGTTTCCTGACCATGGACCCAAAATTTCGATGTTTTGTTCCCCGAGCCACTTAGTTATCACTTTTGCCTTATGGCAGGTGCTCCATCATGCTGGAAAAGGCATTGTTCGTCACCAAACTGTTCTTGGATGGTTGGGAGAAGTTGCTCTGGGAGGATGTTTTGGTACCATTCTTTATTCATGGCTGTGTTCTTAGGCAAAATTGTGAGTGAGCCCACTCCCTTGGCTGAGAAGCAACCCCACACATGAATGGCCTCAGGATGCTTTACTGTTGGCATGACACAGGACTGATGGTAGCGCTCACCTTTTCTTCTCCGGACAAGCTTTTTTCCAGATGCCCCAAACAATCGGAAAGGGGATTCATCAGAGAAAATGACTTTACCCCAGTCCTCAGCAGTCCAATCCCTGTACCTTTTGCAGAATATCAGTCTGTCCCTGATGTTTTTCCTGGAGAGAAGTGGCTTCTTTGCTGCCCTTCTTGACACTAGGCCAATCCTCCAAAAGTCTTCGCCTCACTGTGCGTGCAGATGCACTCACACCTGCCTGCTGCCATTCCTGAGCAAGCTCTGCACTGGTGGTGCCCCGATCCCGCAGCTGAATCAACTTTAGGAGATGGTCCAGGCGCTTGCTGGACTTTCTTGGGCGCCCTGAAGCCTTCTTCACAACAATTGAACCTCTCTCCTTTAAGTTCTTGATGATCCGATAAATGGTTCATTTAGGTGCAATCTTACTAGCAGCAATATCCTTGCCTGTGAAGCCCTTTCTGTGCAAAGCAATGATGACTGCACGTGTTTCCTTGCAGGTAACCATGGTTAACAGAGGAAGAACAATGATTTCAAGCACCACCGTCCTTTTAAAGCTTCCAGTCTGTTATTCTAACTCAGTCAGCATGACAGAGTGATCTCCAACCTTGTCCTCGTCAACACTCTCACCTGTGTTAACGAGAGAATCACTGACATGATGTCATGTGGCAGGGCTGAAATGCAGTGGAAATGTTTTTTTGGGGGGATTAAGTTCATTTTCATGGCAAAGAGGGACTTGCAATTCATCTGATCACTCTTCATGACATTCTGGAGTATATGCAAATTGCCATCATGAAAACTGAGGCAGCAGACTTTGTGAAAATTAATATTTGTGTCATTCTCAAAACTTTTGGCCATGGCTGTATTTCTAAAATCCTGTTTATTTATTTGTTATCAATCCTGATTGTCAGTGGAGAGTTTCAGTACACCTTGATGTTCTTCACCAATGACAAGACAGATTTCTGGGGAAAACATTGAGTGTTTGGCATGTAAATAGTAACTTATACATAATAAACTGAATCACTCCTTTAAAAATCCACATCAGTGTGTCCAGAGGGAAATCCCTTTCTGTGGCTGCAGTCAGTGGGGGCTGGGTGAGTAATGACAGGAAGGCTGACAGATAGTTAGGCCCAGCTATTACACAATGGCCTTGTGTTTGTTTGCGTGATTCCCCAGAGGTTGCTCTTATGTTGCTGATAGGAACCCAGTTAAATCCTCTTTTTGAGATGTACTAGCAGACAGCCTAAAGTGGGACTGTTTTGGGGCTAAAAGCAGGGTCCCTTCTGCTTTGTTTCCCCAATCTGGTTACCAGCTCGGAGCCAATGAAGCAGAAGACAATGGAGAGCTGGGGATGAGGCTAAAGGCCGGTTGCAGTTGTGGCCCCCGCCTGGCTCAACTCATTTCAGGGATGATTTGCTTTGACTGATATGAGCTGCTTGGATTACTGTTGGGTCTCTTTGTTCCTGATTGGGGAAGGGGTCAAAACAAGCTCCTGAGAGCTTAGCAGTTCCACGTAACATGCCCTCTGACAGATTTAAGTATTAACACCAGTGCTGTTGCTCATATCTGTGCCCTGCGCACTATTTCATGGATCTGCTTGATTTCAGAGGAGAAGCAGAGATAGATCTGCTTTCTTTAACTCAAACAGGAAAATCCCTCTTGTGAATGCATATTTCTTCTCAGCAGACATAACATGAGCTGTTGTACATGAAGCTTGTTGTCTGAGACTGCTTATTTTTCTTATTTGACATGAATAAATGAGCCTTTTCGTAGCACACATGTCAATTCACATTTTACCATAGACTTAATCTCTGATTCCTTTCTCCCTGGAGACTTGACAAGAGACACTGTTCCTGTTTTCCACAACTTCTAAATGCGATAATTGATTTCTCGGTTGTGCAAGCCAACAATAGTAAACATTTAATGTTTTGTTCTCTGTTCTCCCTCATTGCCACCTTGTTTCTCCATCCTGCTCACTGTAATAACATTTGCATATTTAAATTGGATGTGCTTGGCTTGGCCCTGCACCCCACACACACACACACACACACACACACACACCGCGCTGCATCCTCATCCTCATCCTCACCCCTATACCCTCTTTCCACACCCTCCTCCAGCTAAAAGCTAAAGAGCCACTAGAAATGTGTTGGAGAGGGCCAAAACAATACAGAGCATCAAACAGAATGATGACAAACCTACTGCCCAATTTCTTTTGATCAATGTGTTTTCACCATTCCTTTTGCAAAGCACAGTGCACCCCTCAATACAAGGGTGTTGGATGGAACAAACAACATGCTACCATTCTCTATGGACCAGATTTAGTCCAAAATGGAGGATTCTGTTTACTACATTGGTTGCCTGCACGCAATCTGCATGTTAGCTTTTGATATTCCTTGTGTATAGATATTTCAAGTGCACATATTGACCTGATGGTGGTGCAAGAGGGAGGATCAGGGGTCACCAAAACAATAAAGAATTCATCCTATAGAGTAGAAGTCTACATAGGTCCAATTTTTGTCTGTTATTCAAGACTTGACCTAGGACCCAACTCAGACAGGGTCCAAGTCATATTCAGTATAACCTAATTATATAACTATAGGCAGGGTTCAACATTAACCATGGCCCTATGGCCCATGGCCACAAAAAGTTACTTTGTGGCCACCAAGTACTCCATGTAGGTGGCCCCCTGTGGCCACCAACTTTTATACCTAAACTGCGAGCCTTCGCCAAAGCAATGTTACTTTTCCACAAAGATCTGCACCTCTTAGTTCAACATTATATCATTATATCTGCATGAGGAAATGAGCGAGAGAGAGAGAGAGAGAGCATGTGTGAGGCATGGGGGGGGGGGGTTAAAAAGATAGACTGAACTAAGAGACTGTGAGAGAAGTTATGTACCATACAAAGAACTTAAGTTTTCAATTTCAATTTAAATAAATTTTTATAAAAATATTTTCATTCTGTTAATGTCTTTTCATTTACTGAAGTGTCACAGTTGGCTGTGTTAAGTTGCATTAAATTGCCTTTTCTGTATTGTTTTTACATAACATTACATTTGGGCCACCAAAAATGTACTTTGGCCACCAAATTTAGGGGCTGCTTAAAAATATTAGCGTCTATCCCTGATAGGGTACCATTGTATTGCCTCAGACTTATTTGCCAATATATCTAATACACAGCTAGACCTGAGTTAATCAGCCCTGATCAGGTGGTGCATCATCATCATCACAGGAGAAAAAAGTGTTTTTTGAAGTGTGAAGTGCAGCAACAATGACATGTATTTCTGCTTGTTACTTTGTGGGGCATTATGCTGCTGCCAGTGTTGGTGTTCTTTCTCTGTATGTGTCTATTCAGGTCCACTCATATTTGGATCGGGTCTAATTATCCACAGGTCTGACTGTCCTCCAAGGCTGAATTACCAACTGGGCAAAGATGGCAACTGCCTGGCCTCAGATTCTCCTGTGTCTCCAGGTTATGAGTGTGGTGAGGAGTTTATGGTAATATTGTGCAAATTTGTGTGACTTTTGGACTGAAAGGATTGGGGCCATAACGAAAAACTTGCATTATGAGCTAATCTTGAGGCCCTGTCTTGTCCAAGGACCCTGAGCTAAAATCTAGTCTAGCCTTTATTTCACGATATACAGTACATTTTTCAAGTTAAGCCACCACAAACTAATTACTAAGGGGCACACATCTCATTTTTGCTCTGCCTGTAGTGGGCTAATCTGGCAATACTGTCCTCAGGTGCTTTCAGATCAGGTCTCTCTAATTTTGAAAATTAATTTATGCGCATTGGGTTTGAGTAGTTCCCATGGGTTTGTTTCAAAATGACTCCATAATATTATAACTGAAGAGGGAGAGAGAGAGAAAACAATTAAGATTGTAAAGTAAGCAGAAAACCCTCCTCTTATCATTTGTAGCCTCATGTTATGGCAGCAGTTCTGAGTTATGATGATGCTCTACTAATGGAGACAGTAATAAGTCTTATATGTGCTGCCACCAGCCTTTGAGTGTCTGGAGGGTTTTATTACATGGCTCACTGTGATATGTTCAGTTACTAGCACAATACACATAGCTGGTAGGCTGAGTGTTTCAAACAATGGAATTAATGTGTTGTGCTAGATTTGCATTAGCTGTGATGTGCATTTCTGTGCCTGTTGATCAGAAACCATCAGACAGGAGGCCGTTGCTGTGTGTGAGCATGTACTGGTGTTTTCATTATTCTGCCTCTGCTTAGATCTGCTCTACTTATGCAGCCCTATTATTCAAATACACAACCCCCCTCCCTCGCCTTTCTACACATATATCTCTGCCCTGGATGGCCTCCATCTCTCTCTCTCTCTCTCGCTCGCTCTCTCTCTCCCTCATCATCATCTCACCTGATATGTCTCCATGGAGACCTGTGATATCTCTCTCACACACACACACACACACACACACACACACACACACACACACACACATTCTATTCCCTTCCATGGCAATACGCTACAATGTAATGAGGTACTCATGGCTCCAGTGGATCCTTAAAAAAGTGTGCCTTAAGGCTGTTTCACACCGCCGGGTGGCAACCACCTTCACAACCATCTACCTGCAAAAGTATTCCCCAAGAAAGTTTTAAAAGTGGCCGCTATGGTCCAAGGCAACATGACAGGCAGGTGCTTCGGTGAACATCATAGCATTGGTACAGCCCACCCAAACGTCCACATCACGTTCACTAGCTTGCAAATGAAATCGAAAACCACGCGCTTGCCGTAGTAGTAGCTGTGGCTGTGCAAGCTAGCTTGGTGCTGTGCAAATAATTCCCCAAGAAAATAGGCTTCAATCATTGGTTCCACAATTTGATATGCAAGTGGAATGTATTGTTTTTTAAAAATAAAACGTCAGTCCCTGCTAGATTTAACTAATCAAATCAAAATGCATTGAATTTATGTGTTCTGGTTGGTTGTCCTTATGAGTAGCTAGTGCCTACTCCAGGCATTCAGCTTCTCCATCGCTCTTCTCCCTGACTCTCGATGCCTCCTTCTATTTGATTGGCCAAAGCCAGGCGGTTATCGGCAGAAGTTCAGCACGGTGAACTGTGCATGTTCACGTGGGTGGCAACATAAACCTACTGCCGTGATCGAAACCACTTCCCCTCCGCCGCCTTACCCTCACTGAAATGACTGGACGCGGTGAGTTACCGCACGGCTGTGTGAAAGCCACTTTAAATATCCAGTGTGCTCATTCAGTGGCTGTGGTAGTAACTCTTGTGAGCTACATGTAGTAGCTCTTGGTTCAAGAATAAAGAATGACGAAATATTTGATTAATAGGACATAGCATTTTCTTATGCAATTGCTAATTTCACATGTGCACCTTGTGGACTATTTTGAAAATCACTGCTCAATCAAGATGATATTTGGTTTTGAAATGGGTACGCCATCTTGAATTCTTTATACCTTTGCCTCTCTTAAAGGACAAAAAGATTATAGTATATTTATCCTATACTATAAGTATACTTTAGTTTACTATACTCTACTGTACTATACTATACTATGCTATACTATATTATACTTTCCTGTACTATACTATACTGTGCTATTCTGTCACCCACTATATTATATTTTATACTGTACTGTAGAACACAGCGTTTGCTATCGTTAGCAAGACACCAGCCCAGTTCTCCACTGGTTCACCACAACTCAATTTCTCACAGATGGCCGTTATTTCTTCTAATCCTTGTCTGCTACTGGTCTACTGGACACCTAGCAGGCTCATAATTATAAGGCTGTGGTCTGTCATATACGTATGAATAGACATTTACAAACTCTTCAGTGACAAAACTAGCATTGGGATCCATAGTTGTTAAACTTGACCTGGCAAAGAAAATTCGTCTTGGAGGTGGGGTTAAAATGCTTTTTATTTGCTTAATCTAGGTACATGGTGTAATATATTATAAATGTATTTTGTGGGCAGCTACACTTATACATAACATAAACAGAAAATGAAATTCTGGTATAAACCCCAACCCACTTCCAGTATGAATCTGAGTATCTTTACACTCGTATAATATACTAAACTATACTATATTGTACTATACAATACTATACTATACCATTCAATATACAATACTATATCAAACTCTACTTCCTCACATGGCTCATTTAAGTCTCATGTTATCTATTACTATTATAGATTGTAATGTTATAATCTGGTATATTGTATGTCATTATACAGAGCTGTCCTTGACTTGCTGTGCAGCTCCTCCACGGTATCTGCTCTCTCACTCCTTCTCATTACCAATATCTGTCGTCTTAAATGCAGCAGAGACCGTAATCCCACCCAGCAGATTCCCACTAATCAGGGTCAGATTCAAGCCCCTTAGAGCCCTGATAAGCCCTCTTTCAGCCTCGCTCTCACTCCAACTTGCTTTCTCCCAGCTCCACCTCCTTCCTCCTTGAGATGCCCCGGTGACCCATTTGACCACTTGTCCATGCTGCACAGGCTGTCTTACCAAATGTGCACCTGGTCCTGAATGGCAGAAGGGATTGTGGGAAGTGGCTGTCTGCCAGAAGAGGTTCCACACAGAGTCATGCAGGAGCACAGAGGATCATTAAACCTCTGGTTTTTATTAAAAATAAATGAATTTCAAATACAGTCTTAAGTTGTGTAGCTATTATGTTATCTCGTGATTTTAGAACATGCATACAGTTATGGCCATTCACAGTTTGTGTGTGTGTGTGTGTGTGTGTGTGTGTGTGTGTGTGTGTGTGTATTTGATTTTGGCTAGCATGGGTGTCTTAACTGAAGCATCACGCCAGCTGGGTAGTTTGGGATAGAGGAGGCCCAGCATGGTGGATGCTGGGCTAATTTGTCGTGGGGTCCTCATCGAGCAACGGGTGAAATGTTCCTTTATTAAGCTAATAGCTGTGAAATGACTGAAGGGGCCTGGGGGGATTGGGGAGGCTGTGCGAAGTTCAGGGAGGGTCTGGGGTGTTGAGGTGGGCAGGGCTGGCAGCAGGAGGAGTGTACTCATGCTGTGGGCCCTCTGCCAGTACGGGATGAAGAGCCACCATAGACTGTATATGAAGATGAATGACATGACAGCTCCCCCAAAGTGAAGCCAAAACATCTGGATCGTCCCCTGGTGGCTGGCTGCAGTATAGGTCATAAACCCCACCCCCTCCACGTTAGCGGATGGGACATGGACTAAACTGAAAAGTCAAAGTACACGTCAAATAAAATAGTGTACTAATATTGTACAATAAATATTGTGAGCTGTCGATACTGTCACAACGTTTGAACTGATAACCTGCAAAATTAACAGTAAAGCAACATAAAAAAAAGCAAAACTATTAGCTTCCAAGTTTAAATTCATGGACAGTCAGTATCGATCAATCCTTGAGCTTCAGTTTAGAAGCAAATCCTGCTCTGTTCTGGCGCTCATTGAGAAAGCAGTCCAAAGTAAAATGGTTACACACACACATAAGAGTTTTCCAGTTGTGGTTACATTTCTGACAAAAATAAATTTAGTCCACTGGGTCTTCACATCCTTAGATGATGGGACTACATGAAGACTTGTTGAAGCCAACAACAGAACAATTTGCGTGCTTTGCTCGTACCTTCGACATTATTGTGTTACCAGAGTCGGCGACGGTGAAGAATAACAATGGTGGACAGCAAGGTAGATTCACTAGGTATTCTGTGGATGGAGATGGCCACCTAGCTGGTGGAGGTGGTGCTATGCTAAACTAGCCCCATAGGAAGTCCCATGGAGAGGCTTTGTGGAACACACATTTCCTGATGGACCAAGAAAAAAAGGGAGAGGATGAATGGTCTTTTCTCATATTTTGAGGGTCTCTAGACACACCGGGGACACATGTATGTTGAAAAGCCATGAAAAAGTGCAGTATAAATAATGTGACCTCTAACCAAAGTATTACAATACATAGCACGCATGACGTGGATCCTGGTCCTATGCTTTGTACATCCACCATCCACTGTGACCACCTCCCTGTGACTTGCAGTACAAGAACATAACACTTCCTTGACTGGAAAAAAGATTGCCAGTGAACACAATCCAGACAGGAAATATGTTTCCTCCCAAAACGCATTTAGCAAAACCATTTTACAGTTTATTAACATAGTTATTAGGACACTGGGTTTTCTGTAGTCAATGCAAAGATGTAAGTCAAGATGAACAGACACAAAATCTCTTAGCACAGACCGAGGAGAAGACGTGTCTGCACAAATTGAAAATGTTTTAACTAGAGCAAAAAAATTACGTGCATCCCAAGGCTGTACATGACTCAACTAAACGTACAGAAACGAGAAGAAAAAGTCTGATGGAAAATAAGAGAAAGAAATGGAGATCCTAATGAGTTTTGATGAGTTAAGACCCAGGTTGAAACATACAACTGGGCAGTGAGCATGTGTATTAATAATGACCATGGTTAAAAAGACAAAGGGGTGCCACCCAATTGAAGTCAGACTTTGAAAAACAAATTAAGGCAAAGTGTCAAGTGAAAGAACAGCAATTAACTACTAGCTCCAAAGGTGTATAGATACTGTAAAGTATATAATAATCCCATGGCAGGTTTGCAGGAGTGTGATGACTGACAGCATCCATTTGATTTACTGAACCACCTGCTGATGATCAAATTTATGAACTGCTTTCACTGAGTGCAGTGGTCGCCTCTCATGAATAATAAGTACCTCTTCTAACTGAATGGTGAATCTTGGGCTTGAATATCATGCAAGGTCAAACTGAGCCGCACCAATAATTTATCCTTTTTTCACACATTTTTGTATTTTTGGATATCCTTTTTAACCATTAATTCTCTGCTTCTCACAAGTAGATACACACAAAATATTAAAGATCCATTTCTGGCATTGATTAAACCCTCACACTGATCATCAAAATTACATATTTAGTAAGAGAAAAAAAATCCCCTAGTGCCTTAAAATAGCATTGATGTAACTCTACACCTTTGCCTTCATTTAGTATGCGCGGATCTATGAATATGCAAATAATCCCCGCCTCCATTCAAATCTCCACCCACCCCTCCGCTGCTCGCCTGCAGCTCTTCGATATCATAGATACCTTCTCACCTTCAACTCTGCTCATCAAACACACAAACCTCTCCTTGTTTTCTGTTTTACTAGATACTGTATGCTAAACAATGGCAAGTGGTAATATAGGAGTAATTTACGGAGGCCCTGAGAGGTGACAACAACATTTCACAAAACACAACATTACACAAAACATATTAACATTTCACAAAACACGACATTTCACAAAACACAACATTTCACAAAACACATTACACAAAACACAACAACATTACACAACGACATTTCAGAAAACAAAACGGCATTTCAGATTACGGAAAGGGTAGGACAACACACATTTGTGAAACAACATTTCACAAAACACTAACATTTCAGAAAACACAATGAAATTTCATAAAACACAACATTACACAAAACACAACAACATTACACAAAACACGACATTTCAGAAAACACGACATTTCAGAAAACACAACAACATTACACAAAACACAACTTTACACCAAACACAACGACATTTCAGATTACGGAAAGGGTAGGACAACACTTCTTATTTGTGATTGGACAGAACTCAAGTCAGTCAATAGGCCTATTTCACAATATAGCGAGCGCAAACCGGATGTCGGGAGAACTCTTTTCCAATCAGAGCGCTAGCTTAACTCGCGGTCGAAACAATGGCAGAGTTTATTGTTCTAACTCTAAACAAACAGCCATATTCGTAGTTTCACGGCTTTCCAACTGACGAACACTCAAAAAAGGAGATGGATTTCACAAAACACAATAACATTTCAGTAAATACAACGACATTTCAGAAAACACAACAAAATTTCACAAAACACAACAACATTACACAAAACACAACAATTTTTTGTGCAATGTCGTTGTGTTTTCTGAAATGTCGCGTTTTGCTCCCTCGTCTCTGTGTGTGCCTTGCACTTCAAGGAGGCCAGACACAAAGGGCCAAAAGAAGTGGTTGTGATGTGGACAAAACGGCAGCTGATGAAACTGAGTGCGTTGATGCGGCAGTGCTGGTGCAGGAACATACGAGACTACAACTGCTGCCCTTCTTCGGGTGAGTGTAGCATGTTGCTAATGAACTGGATAAATACAGTAGTCACTGAAAGTCGATGACAGCTGAAATATTAACACTGTATATAATTTGTTATCTAAGATAATGTTACACAAAGTTGACAGCCTAATATTTGCAATATAAAGCAGCGTCTAGCATATGCTAGCAGTTATTCTAGTTAGTAGCCAAGCTACCTGTTAGTAAAGTGAATGTTCTAACGTTACTTTTCCACTATTTAATAATGGCATGTAACGTGTTTAACTACTGAAATAGAACAAACATTTAGGAAAATCTGATGTGTGAGTGGCCTTTTCTTTGCTTGTTGACCTGAATAAAGGATGTATTTACAGTGATGTTCTCACTGGTTTTAATATAAATTAATAGATAATCATTCGTGTAATTTAAAAATTAAGTATGCGCTGACTATGTAATATTTATAACGTTGAACTTCAGTATGCAGTGGTGGAAAGTAAATAAGTACATTTACTCAAGTACTGTAAGTACAATTGGGGGTATTTAAATAACTGCTTAAGACCCAAAGGGCAAACTTATCCAATATTTCACAAGAGAAACATGTGAGAAAAGTCCAAAAGAATAATATTTGTGTAGCAGAACTTTTTTTTTCTTCTTCTTCTTTTCTACCCCATAAATAATGTCAAGAACAGTCAAATTTATCTTTTGACCCCTGGGAAGGAGCCCGACAACTAGGTTGGGAATCACTGGATTAAACTACTTTACAGTATATTAGGTAGTTAAAACTAGCTCCACCTTGAGTAGAGACAACAGTAACATGCTGCTTAAGCAATGATGCTAATGATAAAATATATAATAATATATCAGTCACAAGCCATTTTCTTTTTTCTTTTGTACTTTTGATTCTCTAAGCACATTTGGCTAATAATGCTTCTGTACATTTACTTAAGTAGGATTTTGAAAAAAAAGAATTATAGTTGTAGTGGTGTACTTTTAGTATGTGTATTTGTAGTTTTATTTCAATAAAATATCTTAATACTTAGTATGTCACTTTTTCTTGTCTATTTTCTCCCCAGGAAAACATGAATGTATGTGCCAAAGTAGAATTCATCAACCTTGGCCTTGATTTCTTTGATAAGCTGCTCATCTCTCCACACCCTCTTCACTGTGAAATCACTCCTGGTATCTGTCACTAGATCACACCAAGCTAAGCGAGTGACCATCAGCTGACCCTGGACCTTCCAGTGGTAGCTGTGTGTTTTCCTTAGTTTCATTTGACCCTCAACAAACTTGGTGTGTGATGCCTCTCCCATGTCTTTCACATCAGGGCACTTGACCTCAACCAGGCCATATGGAAGATCCTCACTTGGGTCAACCACTTTGCCATCCGGACTGGCTCCAAGGTGTGAAGCATTGACGTGGATGATGAGACCACATGGGAGAACATTAACATCGAAGGTCTCCGCATACTGTTGAAGAACCTGTGGCTCCTCTTTTCATGGCTTTTGTTCATGTTATACATTTTGCACTAGATTGTCATGTATTTTGCAACCGACATGCACTTTTAAATGAATTTCGAGGTAACTGTTATCAAATTAAAACTGTATAAAAAATGATTTTTTTTTTTTTACCTGGGTGTGGGGCCTTTGCCAGGCCTGCTTTTTTGCTTGTGCAAGCAAAGGCAGCGGGAACATTTTTGGTTCCCAGTGTACTAAAATGAGCTGTCTGGAAAAGTAATGCAACCAAATGGTTGCACAAACTTCTTCCAGCAGCACAAAAGCATGAATATGCTGTCATCTCAGGTGGTATGTTTGTAGTTTCAAAGGTAATATGAAGAAAGTGATGTCAAGACTTTCATATATTTCACAACTTATTTAAATATTAATCATTTTATATTTAAAAAATGATAAAATCTGTTATGTGTCAGTTTCATGATCACATGCTATGTAGTGAGTGTGTAGTAAGCATCACATTAAATTGGCATCTATAAATTAAGGAAGCATTGAATTTATGAATGTATTACAGTCCTTTTATCAGTCCTTTTTATGTGTTTTAGTTATTCAACTGTATAGCTACTGTTTCTATGGACACTGAGACAACAGCTTTTGAGCACAGGTAGGAAAGGAGAACCATCTGACTGTTTAACAGGAACAATGTACCATTTAACATTAAATATTTACACGTATTTACCTTGAGCTGTTGTGGTTCTTCACACTTTATTAGTGATCTATAGCATCTGACCCTAATTACTTCTCCTGCAATAATATTTGAGACTATACACAGGTACAAACACATAGTTGACAAAAGTTTTTTATTTAAGCATACTTTGAAGATCATCTAACTCTTAACAGGTAAGTGCTGAACTAGAAAGTAATTTACATGTTAATTAGCATGGTAGGCTACATACCTTGGTAATCAAAAATTAATTGCTTGTCTAACTTTGACCTTTTCACATTGCCTTACAATTTGTCAACAAGATGGACAACATCTGCAATTCTGACTTTTGGCAGAGAAAGGAGAGACCGGGAGAAAACACACTGTTCAGAGTTCGTAGTAGCAGTGACTATAAATTGTAGCATAGCGTAGCACCCCGGACTTGAGTCTGTCCAATCACAAATAAGAAGCGTTGTCCTACCCTTTCCGTAATCTGAAATGTCGTGTTGATGATTCTGGTAAATCCTTTACGTACAATTTAAACTGAAGAGCAGTGGACCAAGGACAGAACCCTGTGGAATCCCTGTTTTACTCCCTAAGAAAAAATATGTTTATTGTTAATTACAAAACTGTTTACAGTTGCAAACCTAAGATTTGAACCATTGAAGAGTTTTGTCAGTTTCTGTCAGTAGTTTTTGTCTATTTTAAGCCACTAGTGTTGTTCATTTTACCAACAAACACACCTCCACCTGCCCCATCCAGCTGCCTACTTCGATCAGAGTGCAAAACAGCTTCACTGAGGGGATGAGAGACAAGTGAGAGGGAGGGAGGGCAGAGAGGGTGGGTGTGTGAGCATGTGTTTGTGTGTGTAAGAGAGAGAGAGAGAGACAGAGAGAGGGAGGCGCTGCATCAACCCAGCATACAGCAGCAGGCTGGGTTTAGGGATCTATTGTTCCCTGTTTTATTACTGCCAGACCTTGTTCTCTCTCATTAAGGTTCCAAGAGAGAAAGAGAAACAGAGAGGACGAGAAGAGCAAGAGGAGACCTCAGCCCCGTTCGCCGGGATTACTTCTTCTTGGATGCACTGGTGTGGACAAAGCAGAGGCAGAGAACACACACTTGAGTCCAGCTCTCTACCTCGTGGCCAGGCTTGCTTTTTT
This sequence comes from Macquaria australasica, assembly GCA_005408345.1. NCBI lineage: Eukaryota > Metazoa > Chordata > Actinopteri > Centrarchiformes > Percichthyidae > Macquaria > Macquaria australasica. The sequence continues at coordinate 242,807 of SEMN01000528.1, read as the reverse complement.
TCCTCTTCACTGCACTGGGAACTACAGTACTTGCTGTGCCATGGGGCTGGCCGGCAGAACCGTGGGGATGCTGGGGATCTCGAGAGGGGCACCGCTCACCTCTCTCTGGAGGATAGCACTGCTCTTTCTCTCTATCTGGGAGCTGGATGCGCAAACCGCAGTGGAAACTAAACCCCAATACATCTGGCAAACAGGTACGATCCACCCTCTCTACTCTTTTACCACCTCCCCTCTGGGTTTTGGAGGGGGGTTCTGGAGATGCTGTAGTGGCTGTATGGATGTCCCATCCACTACTACTCTTGCAGTCTTGATGAAATATTAATATGTAAATGTTTGTGTACATAGAAGGGTGCAGGAAAGCTGGTGAACTTGCTCATGGAGTTCTTTGCGGTTTTTGATTGATTAATTGCATTTATTGAATTGTTGCCTATTCATTTCATCAACTCTTCTACCAAATTAGGAGAACCTACATTTAAAGCAAAAGTTTCTTCCCTGAGCCTCTTTTCTTGCAGACATGCATGTGGCAGAGGTTGATGCATTGGAGCCATCTTGCTCCTGTATAGTGTAGTAACATATTTACTGCTGTCCCTGAGGTGAATGTGTCTGTGCCCCCAGTGTTAGAGGAGTGGGCTGTGCTGGCTGTCTTTTGGCTGCACTTCCCCCGTTCTGGGCTGAGGCAGCTGGGACTCCTCGGCTGCCCTGTGCTGCTATTGGACTCATTTATCACAGTTTGACATGTGTGCAATTGATGAGAAATTGTATGCACACTGTAGCTGCATGTGGCTCTTTTCTGAGCAGGGGAAATACAAACACGCTGCAATGGAGAGGGAAAAAGCACTCCGTAGTATTTTAGTGCTGATGCAGGTGTTTGATTTGTGAAAAAGTAACACAGTGGTGGACGTTGACGAGTTAAACTGGAGTGTTGTGAGTACAGTAGCTATACAGTAGGCAGCTGTGCAGTACAATACAAGGCTCCCTGCTGCTGCTGTTTTGGGTGGTGCCTCTCACCCGTTGAGACTCATTCACTGTGAGAGAGCAGCACATGGTCAGAAGGACACAATACTGATGCATGGTCCAGCAAGCAGAGGGAAGGAGTGGGAGAAGGAGGGGAGAAGGGTGGAGGAGGAGTGATGGGAGCAGGAGTAGGGGGATGGATCCCCCCCCCGACCCATCGGGACAGGAGTGCCCTTTGGATGCAGCTGGAGATCAATGTTCCCTTTCACTACTGTCTAATCTCTCTCTGTTTCGCTGGATCAATGTACTGGTTTCACTGGGATCCTGCAACCTCCCCCTAGTAAGAGCTGATCAATGGGTATAGTCCTGGTAATTCAGCTCTGCCTGTATGGGATCAATGCTGACTTTGGGTGGAGTCTAAAATGTAATCTATACTTGTTAATGATCTGTGTTTGTAATATCCAGAATGTGCAAGATGCAATTTCCTTAATGTTTTTATAGTCCAACTGAAATTAAAAGTAATGTTTGCTTGGTGTTGTCCAGGGTGTGTGAAATAAGTATATTATTACAGTCTAGTTTCAGCTAATTTTAGTAAATTTTAAAGGGGACAGATGTTATTACCCGTTGCCTAGCCAGATGGGGTGTGCGTTGCATTGTGCACCTGGGGGGGTCACAAGACTACTCGTTGCTATCATTTTTTGACAGTCTGGTCATTTGCCATCACCACATCATCATGAAAGAAAGACAGATAACACTAGCTGGAGTGTTAAGTGCTGCTAATGACTCAGCAGGTGTTGAAATAACATGTCTTGTACAAATCAGTGCTAGCATTAGCAAACTAGGCTTACTAGCTTCCTCTTTCCGAGTGCAATACAAACCTGAATGTTGAAAGTTGCAAATGGACAGAAAGCTTAAATTGCTAAAGACGGAAAGCCAAACTATGTAGACTTGTATTAACTTTCATAAGCTATATTGTACAATATAATGTTTTACAGCAGGGCACCAGGAAGTTGACAGCACGTCACCTAGCAATGCTGTCACTCAACTACTGCCTTGGAAAACGCCCACTCAGAGGCTTACACAAATATGTCCTGAAACAGTTTTATCTGCTTTTGAAATGAATGATTATAGCTTATTCCATGTGCAAAAGTGAGGGGAATTTAAATTTGGTTTGACTTTAAAGCTTAAGAATTAACTGAAAAATATAATTTCAAACTGATTTCAAAAGAGCTCAAACCAAACTCTAGGCTGTTACCAGCTTAATGATCTTTTATTGAGTATCATATATACATATATATATGATGGGGGTTCCACCCTGACCACCTGGTCCAGCAATGGTTAAGTCAATTATTTTTCATTTAAAATCAGAAACATGCTTGTAGTTTTTTGGCAGAAAAATGGCAAAATAAAAAAAAATTCTTGTGGGAGCAAAATTTAGCAGAGGAGGGAAACCGGGAGCTTTTTAGCTCTGGAAGTACTGAGTGCCAAAACCTAAATTTATAATTAATTTAAAATGTTGGCACAAAATACCAGGCCCCTCAATCCAAAAAACTTCAGAAATACAAATAGGTCAAACTCTATTTACATTCTCTGTTGTTGTACCTTAAATAGTGATTTTTGTTTTCTTCTCCTCACATGTATTATTGTTTACAGGCTTCATTGTTCACGCTCTGTGCAAAGGAATGGAAATCCTATGGTATTATGTGCTGTACCTCCCACCGTGTTAAGGCAGGGGTGGAGATTAAGGGTAGAGAAACCAGAGCAGATTGGCCAGACAAAGTTAACCTAGATACGGTATAGACATGTTTATGTGTGTGTCTCCTTGGCTTAAGTGCATGGGCCCTTGGCTCCCTGATGCTAGTTTGGCCTGCTGACAGGACCGTGGCACAGATGCTGAGATGAATGACAGTGAATCAGCTCCGATCCTTCCTCATGTGCTCAACACAACAATGCAGGAGGCTTTTTCTACACCTCAGCACCTCTAGTCTGGGAGGGAGGGGCAGGAGAAAAGAGGCTGACTGTTGATATCTTGGAAAAGGGGAGTGTAATATATATTTTTGCAGTGACAAATTGGCTAAATCCATACCTCTGGTGCAGATGGGCAGCTGAAATTAGCCACAGGAGTAATGTGGGGGAGGGGTTCTCCAGAGACTGCTGTTCCCAGCAATATGTGCAGAAGTGCCAAGGGAAAGAGTACGATTTCACTAAATGCTCTATGGAAATATTAGTATTTAATCCATTTAATCATTCCCTGTGGGCTACGACCAAGGCTGATGTGTAACCAGGCTAAAAATGCTAAATGAAACAAACAGATGAGTCATCTGTGTCACATTACTCCCCTACACTACCTGCATATGTATAGAATTTTGTCGCAATGTGTAATCTGGCACAATGTCTTTTTGGCAGATGACTTGTTGTATTGTCTCAGTGTTTGGAGCACAGAAGCCACAGACAGAAGGTTGGGGATTAGATTGCTGTTCCTCCCTAAGTGGAGTTTGCATGTTGTTCTGTTGGGCTTCTCCTCACAGTCAGCCAGACTGGCAACTCTAATTGAACAGAGCATCTATGTTTGTTCACTTTTGCAGTTAATAAATACGGTTTATTACAACTTAGGTCTGATGTAGGTTTGACCACCAAAGGTTTGGTTTCATTTGATTCTTGCTTGACCAAAGTGATCTCCAACTAAATTTCAGGAGCCAACAAATCAAATTTTCAGCCTCAAGAAGCCCGGCCAATCAAAAGTGAGGCTTTGGTGTAAGCTATTTGCGTTGAATGTACTTTTAGTGTAGAGCAGGGGTTGTCCAGGGTAAGTGTGTGTGAAAAGGTATCAAGATAAGTTACCAAAATAATAAGTACCATAAAATAAGTTAAAAACAGGTCCAATCATTTAATTCTACTCCAAAAGTAAGGTTCCTCCATTAGCACAGTGTTTTTGCGATGTTACCGCCATTATGATGCTCGAGTTTCTTGCCCTGCTGGACTTCATTGCAGCAATATCACTGTGTTTCCTGATTTCCACAATTACTTTGCTGAGTACAATTTCATCATAACCAAAAGGGACAATGGCCAAACCTACAGAAGTAAGATCCAAGTTGTAATAAACTGGAATCATCCATTAAAATCACCTTTAACAGTTCAAGGACTGAATCACCCAAGGCAGCAACAGATTTTTTGCATACAGATGCAACAAAGTAACATATCCAGCCTTGCTGATTTAGCACTATAGGTTGTTGAGTTGATGAAAAAAATCTGCTAGTGTGGTGAAATAATTTTAACCTGTTTTCCAATACAAATCAACTTGTTTCAAAAACAATATCTTGAACCAGTTGTGAGTGAGTTTGAGTAGAGTTGTAGATTTGAATCACAAAATCTAATTTGTGAGTGTTTTGTCTTTCACAAAAATAGACAAAGGTAGTCGGTTCCTTGGACCAGTCCTCTCATGCTGCACTGTAGTCAAGATTTCTAAGGTTTTGGTTGAATGGCATTCAGACTATATACACAAATAAAAGCTGATAAATCACAGCAGCTGTTCAGGCTTCCAGCAGTCCTGAAAAACAGTTTTTGGTGCTGCATACTTCCAGGGTGCACTTGTTGGTCTTTTCAACGCAATCCTCTACCCATCAACACCACCACTATCATACACCATGGGGCTGGACACTTCCTGGTACACTGCAGAAAAACAAAGGTCTCTCCAGAGCCGAACAAACCGGAGCAATGACTGATGGTAATTAGTGGGGCAGTTCCCCTGTCCAGACCCAGTCAGCTTCAGTAGGATCCAATGAATGGAGGCTATTTAGGCCTGTATAAACCACACACACACACACACACAGAAAACAACACAGTGTCTCTGTATTGTCCTCATGCAGCGTGCAGCTCTGTTCAGGCCCTCTGCCGCAGATGCTCGTGTCCATGTGGTGCACAAAATAAAAAAGAGGCTTCACCTCCAGTCACATGGCCCGCTCTTTGTTCTCCCTCTCATGTCCCCATAGAATCACCCCCCCCCCAACACACACACACAAGCCACCACCACCACCCTCTCAAGGTGACCTTTAACCTCAGAGCTGAGTGGGGTCTCGTGAGGGTATCAACAGTGACAAGGGGGCAGGGGTTGAGGGGAATATACAGCAGCTTCTCTAGTGTCAAGTGCTTAATTCAGCCATTTACACCAGAAAATTTAATAAGCTCTGGGTGAAGTAGAGGTCGACTATTTAGGTTTTTAAAGATGATACAGTGATACCAATACTCTTACTAATAATCTTTTGATTAAAGATGCCAGTAATTTGTTTGATAATTAACACCAACTCTCTGGACCTTTTTAGCCTCTAATGGCTAATTGTTTTGGCAAAAATATTGATTAATGTATATTTGAGGGAATAGTCTGTTTTACCCAAAGTCAGATGAAAAAACAGATATCACTTTCATCTCTGCACCAAGTACAGAGCTAGGTCCAGGATATGTATAGCTTAGCATAGCATCCAGACTGAAAACAAGGGAAGCTGCTACCTTACATCAAAAGAGACAAAAGCAGTCTGTGTTCATTGTATTTATCTTAGGGGAAAAGTACTTAAGTACATTTTCTAAAGCTGTACTTCATTATGGTCTTGAGGTTCTGACTTTACTTGAGTATGTCCATTTTGGGAGACTTTCTAGTTTTCCTCCACCACATTTTAGAAAAATTAGAAAAACATTGTACTTTTCAAACTCCATTTACAGTTGGATGTAACAGGTACTTGGTTTAATTGGATTTTACAGTGAACATGATATAAATATACTGTAGCTATTGTCAGGTAAAATCTTATACATCAGCTTTTCAGGGGAGACTGTCATCACCAGAAAACTGATAGCATTTGATAGCAACTGATAGCTTTTTTTTTTTAAAGCATAAAGGGGCATTTATGAGTCTCCCAATTTGATGGCAGTACAATGCTTAATTGCTGGAGTACCTCTTTAAAATTACCAATGTTTACAAGTACCTCTTGTTGTTGTTCAAATAATGACTGTTGTCTCTCAGAAGCAAAGGCTGAAGTACTGTGCAGTTGTTATTGCACCACAAAACCTCAAATGGAGGAGGTTGAGTTGGATGGCTGGGCATAACTTTGACACCAGAGACCACTGTTCACATCCCATCTCCTACCAACAGTCCGCAGCGGTTACTTTGGTTTCAAACTACAATAAAGGTGGGTTTTTTTTCCAGTGCAGTACGACTTTCTTTTCAGCTAAAGGTCTGAATTCTTCTTCCACCACTGCTATTTCAGTGCAGCTTGCAGCATCTCAAAATAGTTGTCCCTACAGAGAGCGTTTTCCTAATGCTGATCAAAACCCATGACTCTTGGATGTATCAGCGACTAGCTTGCCACTTTAGATAATGTCGTACAACTTAGATAGTGTTGTTGGAAGGTGCATTTTACAGTCGACATATCTATTTACGTGGCTCACAATGATAAAACTGAGCCTATCGATCTTCTCATTTCACTGTGACACCAAACAAGCCTGTTTCCTAAAATGTCCGACTATATTGATGGAACTCTTGTGTAGCAGCATGTGCAGCTTCGGGGGATGAAAACCTGTTTTCTCCTTTTTTGAGCGTTGCTGATGTCGAGCACCCCATTCAATGAAAACATATGGGTGTTCACAAGTGATTAAAAGGCATTTGTTGTTTTGAACAGACACTTGAGCATCAGATTGGCCTGTGCAGACGGAGCTGGAGGAGTGCTATCAAGGCATAATGGAGGCGGGTGAAATTATTTCTGTTTTCCCTGGGATTCATCAAGTGCCAAATTGCAGCCATTATTCTGTGTGGGTTTGAAGAAGCTGCATCCAGCTGTTCATTTCTGCCTGGCGGGCCACCCCAGGTGGAGGAGGGAAGTGTGTGTGTGTTTATACGACACACACACATCAGGTGCATGTGCACACCACCACTCCACAGAACTCAGTACTGTGTCTTTGTCTCTCTTAGCCGTCTGCTGTCTCTAATCGTCCCTGTAATCCCTATTAACATTAACACACTCTTATTCCTCCTTTTTCTTACTTGACAAGTAAAAAAGAATTTATAATCAGGTAGTTTAGAATCTCAACACCCTCACAAAAGCTGAGTGGCAGTGCAATTCGTCTCGCACCCACCTCCTAGCTATTTTATGCTATTTCTTTTATTTCTCACTCTCACAAACAGCAACACCCATTCACTTACACACACACACACACACAGGGATGGGCTTTGTGCTGAGTGTATGGATGTGTGTGTGGCGTGCCTCATTACTCCCAGTGAGAGGGTTGACAATGGGGGAGGAGTGTTTCTGTCAGTATCCCACCTACAGGCAGTGGACATGGGGAGGCTGAGTAATTACATGCGACTCCACTGCATGGCCACCACCTTCTCTGTTAACTGACAAGAGGCCAGCACAGACAAAATACACAGGTTTGACTGATAAATGGGGTTACAGATGTATGGGGCTGACACTGGCCAATTATTAAGAAGTACATATCTAATGAAAGGCTGACGGCCCCTAGAGGCTGCAGTGTTCATTACATCCACAGTATGTTAGGCAGGACCAACAACAAACTCATAGCTAAATCGGCTATTCTTGGAGCTTTATGAAAAAACAGTAAAGCTGTGGGCTAAACAATAAGCTGAAACTTACTATAAAGCTCCGTAAAGCCATGGGGAGCTTCGGTGATAATTCTATATAGGTTCATCATGACGAGCAACCCCTTTCACATTGTCGCATTGTTTTTATTTTGTCATTTGATACATTGTTATTATAAAAATATCAATTATAGCTGCTTTAATGATGTTGCTAGATGTCAGGGGATGATCATAATCAATTCATCCTGTGGGGAACATGAATGTCTATCCCAAAGTTTATGGTAATCCATCTAGTTGTTGAGACATTTCAATCTGAACCATAAATATCAATTTGCTGTTGGCACTAAATGTAGATTCAGGGGATCACCAAAGTCATTAGGATAATTCCTCTGGAAACCACGATGTGCCAATCCATCAAGTAGATTCTGAGATATTTCCCAGGATAAGTGAAAACTATAACCTGCTGGTGGTGCTAGATTAAACGTCAGGGACATCACTAGAGACATTAAGTTTCATTCTCTGCGGACCACGAACCTCTGTACCAAATTTCAATAATATCAATAAATTTCAAGACAATTCAGTCTGTAACAAAGTGGTAGACCGATAGACCAACATTGCCATCCCTTGAGCCACATCGCTAGCATGGCAAATTAAACCATAGAAGAAGGGGGGAAAACCCATTAACAGTTATTTAACTAATTTTGTTTTGGATGAACAAACTGTGCCAAAAAGATGACAGGAATATTCTTATGAGACATACTAACTGATGAGCTGCAGCTGCAAGGTTACTGCTTTGACTTGTACTGTGTGTACACTGTGGCTGATAAACCTGCCTAGGATTTAGAGCACCCAATACACTGTAGCTATGCTGCTATCCCTGCTCGTTCCAGTCAGCAATTATGGAGATGTATTTGGAGTGTGAAAGTCCACTGAGTACAGGGCTGAGTAAATAATGGTCTGAATTGAATTTCCAACTACAAGTAATGTCATCTATAGGCCCAGTCTGGCCTTCTATTTCTTTGATTTCAAAAAGTCTTTGAGTCATTAGTCTCCAAACCTATCCAAATCTATCATGTATTTATTTATTTATTTATTTGGATCCCCATTAGCTGCTACCAAGGTAGCAACTACTGTATCACCCATCAAAACCCAGTATCACAGTGTCTCCACCAAAAAATGGCTGCTCACTAACAAACAGACCTAATTATGAAAAGACAGAGAGATAAGAATGGAGGCATGTGAAGCAAGTGGTGATGGCCAAGAGGAAGCGCTATTGAATGCCAAGCAACTGTTTGTGTGTGGGTGCAGCCAGTGGTCCAGAACAATACCAGTCCAACTAACCACATTACAGTGATTAGCAATGTCTTACTGCTCTGAGATAAACCCTTGTTTCCCTCTGGCTAACTCATGCTCCCCGTGTGGCTTGATTAGCTCTGGGAAACGTGCCGGAGGATTGGCCTAAGCAGCATAAAGAGCTTTTCATTACCTTGCTTCCTCCTCTCCATGTCATCCTCTATTAGCGCTCACCTCCAGCTAAGTCTCACCTGGCAAATGATGTAAAAACCCAGCCACTTCTCTCAGTGTTCGGTATCTTAACTTTAGATAGTAAACAGACCTACAAATGCAGATAAATCAGAGTTCTCATACAAAATGCATCTGTCATACATTCATGTTCACATGGGGTTTTCTGTGCTTGTGCTGACCTTCTGTTAGTTGCAATATTTCTTAACAAAAACCTAATCCCAACAACAACATTGACCTTAAATCCTAGCCCTTAAAATGTGTTCAGACCAGTACCATAGCTACCATTGAGGACACTGAGGTTGTGTCCTTATATTCCCATTTTCTTCTGGGAATTTGTTTTTTTTGGAGGGTGTTAACATTCTACAATTAAAAATGAACACATGCTGGTTGTGCATGTGGCTGCATCAGAGGCACATGGACTCTTGACCTCAGTATTTCTAAAATCCTGGCAGGGGCTGTGGTTCAGACTGCATGCAAAATTTAGAGGTGAGCCGACTAAGTCAAGTGATCAATGATCAGTGCATATGTTGCTAGTTAGAGCCACAGATGTCTGTACAGTTGGTACACTGAATTTTTGCAGGGAATTAACACAGCCTGTAAAAACACTCAGCAGTCAAATTTTTCTAAATAAATGTGAGAGGTTAATTGATATTTAGAAGTTTTTTTTTTTAGTATAATTCAATTTGCAATTGTATCCTTATTTCCATGTATGGAGGTAATGTTTATAGTCTAAATGTACTCATGTTAATATGTTTTTTTAGGCTGCATTGTTATTCTAAGCAGTATTGATGTTTGGTAATGTGCTGCTGCCTTAAGCCAAAATCATATCTAACCTTAAAACTCAGCTTTTTACAACCTGGGTCTTAGTTTCATAGCTTTGGCAATCATTCATATTGGTTACAATAATGTTTATCAGTTTAATTGCAGGTATGTTAAACTAAAGCATAGCAAGTTAACAATGATTATAATGGACAATTCAGGTGTGTTCACCTTTGTGTTTAATTTTGAATGGCTGCAGATTCATAAAGATCACGAATCCACGACCAACAAGTTCTCATACCTTAGCGACAAATCGCGTTGTTGTTAGTGCATTCCAAAACAACCAATATGAGTTTTACTAAAATGATCATATGAGCCTTTTCTAACCTGCCGCTACAATAGTTAAGGCTTGCTTAAGTTTAATGCAATTAAAACTACTGGGCTAAGGTTAGAGGAAGATGGTAGTCATGGTTAAAAGAAACTGATGTTGACTGTCTCCGGTGTCAACACTTCCTATATCCAACCATACACCAAAAAGAGTTGGGAGAAGATGTATGGGCCAGCTTTCTCTTTTAGACAGTTTGGAATTTTACTTTTAAGTTTCCATTTGTCACCTTTCGCGTGCAGAGAAGTGTCTAACCATAATTTCATTAATTTCAGCATTTTAGTTAGTGGTAATGGTGCTCAGCCACATGATATAATGGCTTTAATGATGGAGTCATGCAGTGGGTGATCAGACTTAGACAAGTGAGTGCTACTCTGAATAGTATCTCTACGCTATGAGGCTGTGTTGGCAGAACCTCAATGACACACACACACACATGCACATACTGATATGGTGGATAGTACTATTTTAGTTCTGTGTGATGTGTTATAAATAGTCAAGGTGCTGACACAAGCAGAGATTCACCTCTGGCAGTCAAAACTGTGCAGCTAGACAAATAAGATGGAGTGCAAATGCATGGACACACACACCCACACACACAAAGAGAGTGAGAGAGAAATAAAACAAACAATGATTTTTATGCTCACAGTAATGAACCACAGATCCCATTTCCATGGGGAGGACGTCTAAATTTAGAAAATTATTTAGAAAAATATGTTTTATCCTACCTCAGATACAGATATGTTTCTAGTATTTTGTTAATTACTATGGCTATGCATAAAATATCTTACAGAACCAATAAAGACTTTACCTGGTTTGCAGCAGTTCTGAAGGATGGCCATGTTAGTTTTCATTTGTCCCTCTGTCCAACACTCCAGACCAAGATATTGCAAAAACTACTGTCCTGATTGCAATAAAATTTGGTATGGATATGCATGGTTCCCATGACATTTATTGAGCTCATTCATGCTCCCCAGAGGATGGTTCCTAATGAATTTGCTGAACCCCAGACCTTAAGCAAAGCACTACCTTTAGATGGGCATTTCACCTTGACAAAGACTTTCGACTCAGAAACCTTGTCATGGACTGGATTTCCATATAATTTGGAATGGACATGTATGGTCGCCATAGGATTTCTTTGTAATGATTTTCCATGAACGCCTGTCCTTGAGGATAGCAACACCATTAGGTGAAAATTTCACCTTAGCAAACATGTTGGCTAATGACTAGTCTCAAAACCAACCATTTCCATGAAATGTGTTGTGGATACTCACAGTGTCCAGAGGATGACTCCCTAAGGTTTTTAGTGACCATCTTACCTTTCCTCTAGCGCCACCATCAGGCCAAAGTTTTCACCTGTACTCAAGAAATATCAAAATGTAACAGATTTAAATGACATTGAGCTCATTAAAGGTTCCCTGTCCATGACAAGATATCTCGAAAACTATTTGCTGGATTTCCATGAAATTTACTTTAGATATTCTTGATCCCCCATTAGCCAAACATTCCACTACAGTACTCAATAAATATTAGAGTCTAATATTCACATTGCAATTCATTTTTGTGAGCAATTGTGCATCTTTGGCACCCCGGTAGCTCATCTTGTAGAGCGCGTACCTTACCTCAGCGGCTCGGGTTCGATTCCTGGGGCCCTTTGATGCATGTCATCCCCTCTCTCTCTCTCTTGGTCACAACTTTGTACACATGACAGTCTAATAATATGATTACCAGATTGCTATTTAATTTGCTGAGTATGTTCATACTCCCAAGGGGATGAGCCCTTCTGATTATTTTAACCCATGACCTTTTCTCCTTTGCCATCAGTACAAACTGTACATTTCTGTACATAATTCTCAGTACAGTATATTACTCATACTATCCAGCGCTTAGACATGTCATGAATACTGTATTGCAGGCACTAGGGCCGTTCAGATTTCTGGTCTTGTTCTGAATTGAATTAAATTTAATTCAGTTGAGAGCGAGACAGATGGAAAGATATGACATGTGAAATATTTCTTCTTTAAACCAGCAAACACCATAGAAACTCCCTTAAATAGCCGCACTTTGCAGTCATCACTGTATTATTCATCAGGTCCTGGAGGCAGCAGCTCCCTGGAAGACACAAACACAGTTACACCAGTCATTCTCGACCTAATGAGGCCCTGAGGAGACCACTGAAGTCAAAACACAACCAGACCCAGCAAGTGAGCTTTCTGTTTCTCAGTCCTTTAATAAATGATCCACCAGTAGTAAAAGGAAGAGACACACTCTCTTCTGAATGAGAGGTTAAATTCAGGTCCCAAGTCAGCATATAAAATATTCACTGGCACTGTGTCACAGAAGTGCCACTCCATATCTTTCTTGGTTAATCTCACCATTCACTGACCGCCCATCAAATCAACTAATTGAGATGAGAGGATGCCACTTCCTGAAACTGTAAGCCCTGTTTAATAATAAACACTTGTGGGTGAATTGTGTACAGTAGCAACAAGGCATATGTTAAGGTATGCAGATTGACAAAATGAAGCTATCATAACTTCATCTATAAGAATGAGTGGTAATTTCAGTGGGAACAAAGCTGTGAGGAAAAATAGCTTTTTTCTTTATTTCTCAGTCTTATGTTAGAATGAGACTGAGAATGAGATTCTTTTTCATATATATATATATATATATATATATATATATATATATATATATGTATGTATGTATGTACGTAAGAGTACAGTTGGAGAGAGCCTGAGATCTAAGAATTTCATTGCCAACAACTGCTTCATTGCAATTGTTCTGTGTATGACAATAAAATAACTTAAACTTGAACTTGACAAGTCAGATTAAAGCAACTTTCAGACAGCATGTCTCTTCCTTGGACACAAATGTTCATTTACTTTTATCACCTGAACACAAAATTCATTGTATAATGAGGATACAGATGGCCTCAAATTATAGGAAAAATCAGCAAGTGTAGCTGGGGTCAGACCTGAAAGCTGCAGCATTAATTTATTGTTTTGGTGACTTGGAGGCAGCAGAACAAACACAACATTGATTATCACATTATAAAGTTCATATGGTGGACATGCTAGCAAACAGTTGCCTATTTACACACTGCTGACACAGAGCAACATCAGCATTTATTTGGAATCCGATGTCCAAAATCCACAATCTTTTAGCTCTGTTTTTGGTCTCCTCCAACTCCTGAGAAAAACATCTGGCTCTTTAGCTGCTAAATGTTCCACAGTGTTCACCAGCTACTCTCTACCTGTGTCTGTCTGCTGTTTGGTGCTGAATAGGTAGTGTACAGTGGGTTTTTTTTACTGAAAGCTGCCTGCTTCTGTGGGAAACACGGTTGATGAGTGGTGAGAATTAACCAAAACAGTAAATTTGCGGGCTGTGAAACCACAACAATGAACTAAAAGAGGCTAAAAAGATTCATAGAGATGAGGGGAACTGGAAAATCTGGATAATTCTCTGTGGATATGTCACTAAATACAACATCTTTCACATTACAAATAGTCATATGATTACTGAAACTAGCCCTGTGATTGACTGGCGACCAGTCCAGGGTGTACCCCGCCTCTCGCCCAACGTCAGCTGGGATTGGCTCCAGCCCCCCTGCGACCCTCTGAGGATAATCGGTATAGATAATGGATGGATGGATGGATTACTGAAACTTACAAAGACCACACACAATGACTATACTTTTATCAAGGTACACAGATTTTTTTTATCTTGACAGTAAGAAAAGAACTTGGTCCAATCAGTCGTAATCTCAAATCATAATTGTAATTGTCAAAAAATTTGTAAGGTGTGTCCCAGCCTTTAGTAAGGTGTTGTTCCAGAACCGCTTCAGTGCTCCTTGTCATGGGTTCTCCAAGTCTGTGAAACTCTGCTGGAGGGATGAACAGCAATTTTCCAAATTCCCTCATTTGGTGGTTTGATGATGGCAGTGGAGAGCACGGTGTAACATGTAGCTCCAAAATCTCACCATAGCATATGTGGAGTGTTGATATTGGTGGTTTTTACTTCATGTCTTTGTACAGTCTTTCTCTGTGACCTAAATTTGTTCATGACCTAGAAATTGCTGTCTTGGCCCCTACTGAGAACAATACTTTATTTCTTCAATACTGGATGAGATAACTGACCTATTCAGCAACTAGGGTCGCTACTGTACTACTTCTATGTCCATTCTTCACCTATAGTGCCACTACAGTTGCTCACATTTGCTGAGACTGAACGAGTTCCTTCAGAGCACATGGAATTGTAAGTGGGAAAAAAAGACAAACTTTGTGGATAAAGAGGTTGGTTTCATTCGTGTCGTTTCTTCATCTGTGGGTGTCTACAGGGCCTCGAGTTAAGTGAGTTACAGGCACCGGTCGATTCATCATACTTATGGCAGTCACTGAGCTCCCCGAAGAAATGCGCCTTCAATGCAGTATGGGATTCACCATCTGATGGCTCTGTGTGGACACATTGGACTCTTAACTGTGTAGACAATGAACTGTTTGGTTTGCTGGATTTCTGTTTTCTGTTGTTCAATATGCAATCAATTTCTACTGTTTCATCTGCTGGCCTATCATATGATATAGATAGTAAACAAGGGAAAAGAAGGGGCCAAAAGGTCATTGTTGACCTTGGAAATAACATTTTGACAAAAAAATCTCAATTCAAGGTCCACTTACTAGCTTTTTATAGGGCTTTCAACTGCATCTCACAGTCTCCATCAGTGGACTGAGTTACATGCCTTGGAGTTAAATGTCTTGTTATTGTTTTCTAGTCATATATCCATCCATTCTTTATCCAGCATTCTCCTATTCAGTCATAGACACTGGAGCCCATATCAGCATACATTGGAAGAAAGGGTTAATCCTCTCTGGAGCACGAATCTCTGCTCGGCAAAATTTACGTCAGTCTACTGTTTGAGTAATGAGATAACTTGTAGATAAAAATGACATTTTGGCCAATAGTGGTGCTATAAGAAAGATCGTGGATAGTTCATGGAAAGGGTTTATCCACTGGGGAGCATGAAAATGCTCAATTAATTTCATGGCAATCTGCTCATTACATTTTGATATTTCCTGTGTACAAGTGATAGTGACACCAGAGGAAGGTTCAGGGGGTCGCAAAACTCATTAAGATGAATTCGTTGCTGAATATGAATATTTATAGCAAAGGCTACAAGGCTACTGCTACAACGCAATGCTACAAGGCATATTATGCTAATGAGCTGTCCATGGAAAAGGGTTCATCCCCTAGGGAGCATGAATGTGCTCAGTAAATTTCATGGCAATGTGTGTATTGCATTTTGATATTTCTTAAGTAGAAGTGAAAGAATTGGCCAGATGGTGACATAAGAGGTTAGGAGGTCACAAAACAACTCAGGATTAGTTCTCAGGGGAACATGAATATTTATAGAAACTTTAATGGAAATTTGTTGTCGAGATGGCAATAATATTCTTAGGCGCCTAGCAGGCATCACTCTAATCAAATCACCACTAATAGCCTACAATAAAACAAAGGATTAAGCACACCTACAGTGAAGAAGTCAAAATAAATGTCTGTGTCAAAAGTATGTGGACACAAGAACAATAGACCCATGTGTGTACATCTACTCCCATAACTATGGGCATTAATCTGTTATTACTGGGAATATTTTGAAACCTGCTCCCATTCAGCCAAGAGCATCAGTGAGGTTAGACACCGATATCTGGCGATATTGCCTGGCTTGGAGTTGGTGGTCCAATTAATCCCAAAGGTACACAGGAAAAACATTGTCAAGTGTCCACATACTTTTGGCCATACTGTCCAAATAACAACCTATTTAACCAGGAAAGCTGAAAATAATATTTTATAGCCAGTTGTATATAAATTGTAGTGAATTGTGAAATGGAAAATGTTGCAGTGCAACTGCACTGAACAGCAGCATCAGCAGGAGCAGCAGCTAATCTATAAAGGTTACAACCTTTCATTTCAGCCAGTTCAACAAAGACCTAATGAAAATCCTGCTGTCTTTTAGATACATCAGCAACTGGACATGCTGGGCCTTTTGGTGAACATTCTTTATCACATGTAGGTTTGTATTAGTCGTGGTAATCTCCTCCTGTTTTTCACTCTTAACTCAACCTGCAGCCTCTGATTCAGCATTTGTTGTTGTATTGGCTAACAACATCATCAGTTGGCTGTGTGTGATACCTACATATACACAGTATACACAAATATGCCGAGACACTAAGACAGAGCAACATATATTGCCATAGTTTTTATTTTCAAAGGTCACTTTTAATTTAGTTTTCGTCATGTTTTATTGTCATAGTTTTCATTGGTGAAATTAACACTGTTAAGTAAATAACATTTACATTCAGATTAAGGGATTAGCAAAAGAAGACACTGTCATAGTCACAGGACGGTTTATCAATCTAATGACCATGCTTACACTAATTCTCAGACACTGCTGATATAAATATGCATGGATGGATTACAGATTATTAAATGTTGCTTACAAAAACTTTTTTAAGAGGATTTGAGGACTAGGTAATATGCACTTCTGCTTCTGATTTACAAGCTTTTCTGGTCTGCTTTAGAGCTCTGATGAAAGGTGTACAGTCATTTGAATTCCTCATAAACTGACAGCCTTTTTACAAATAGTCTACAATCCCTGTCAGAGAAGATATTTCTAGGATGGCCCTCATTTTATCCTGTTCAACCCATTTTCTCATACCTTCTGTTTCTCCTCAGTGTGTGCATGTGTGTGGAGCTCATGCTGACTCTGTTAGGCCATCCTGATTACAACATGTCCCAATAGCTTTTGCTATGGCTCCATGAATAAGGCCTTTCATGATATTATTAACACTGACATCAGAAAGGTTTTTTTGGTACTATAGATATTCAGTGGAATTCATAATGAAAGCCCAAATACAGGTCTAAGCTAAATTACTACCAGTCAGCTCCACCCAACCATTTCTAGTTCTGTCACTTAACACTGCTTTTTTATTTCAGGTGGTGTCTATACCCTAAAATGGTGTTAAATGTGTATTTTTACACAAAAATCATTACCTGTATTTGTTTTGAGACAATAAAATAATGTAGCGATGGAAGGCTACCAAGGACACAAATGTGATTATTTCAAATGTTTTGTTTTCTTCTGACAAAGAAAGACATTTTTTGAAAAGCTAAAAAATTTAAAAAAAAAAACATTACAGATTTTGCCCTGTTTGGCCTTCCACAGAGTGTCCTCTACATTGCATGTTACACTGTGTCAGAGTCAGAGTGCTCAGCAAGGCAAAAGTCTGCAAAGATACATGCAGATGTGAACAGATTCACACAGAGAAGGGTCTTAACTGATGCACAGACCTCCCAGATTTCAACATGTTATGCGACCCTATGCATCAAACAAGCTGATTGGTTGGTCCACATTTTTGTCTGCATGGGGGTTAAATAAAAAAGTTGTTCCTCATAAGTTGTGTGTATTATCATTACAGCATTCTTACAGCTTTTTAAAAGTAAAATTCAAGCACTTTCAAGGTACCTAAAGCAAAAATTTTCAGACTCTCAAAGCCTTTTAATTGTTACTATAAATGCCAGGAAACAACAAACAAATAAGACGACGGGATCCTTTCATTTCTAACATTAAAAGGTTTTTGGTTTACATGAGTGATTGTTTAGATGAAACACCAGATTATGTTGAAAAACAAGCATTTTTCAAGGAATATATTCAAATTCAAGCATATTCCTAATCTTGAAAACATAAAGGTTAAAAATAAGCATTTTCCAAACTTTCAAGACTTTGTACGAACCCTTACAAAATTAGCAACAAACTCCCGTATCATTGCTGCTCTTTTACACTTTAACCAGGTTTCATTCTAGCCTCATGGTCCTCATGTGGCCACGTTGCTGTTTTTATGCACTGCCTCAGCTTGTCTGCTCATGTCAGAGAGCCAACATTGTGTCTGCACACTCTGCCAAGCCTTCCTGCCTATTTAACTTCACTACAATGTGTTGGATCTCTGAGGTGTGTGTTTGTGCGTCTGGAGTGACATTCCCTGGTGCGTCTGTTTTGCACCACTGGCCAGCAAAATGAGATGGTCTGCATGCTGCGCTGACACATTGACACACGCATTCACACAAGTACAAATGTATCACACCCTACACACACATCGCCAAACTCTGCCTGTTTCTCTCTCTGTAACACACACACACACACTCGCATCATTAAGGCTCTGTTTCTGTGGACTGCTTGATTCAGTCTGGCCCATCATAACCAGAAAATGTTTCTTTCCACTTCATCATTTGCTGCCAGTGCGTTTAAACAAAATGTCACAGACCGACAAGTGCTCCACCTCCTCAACAGCTGTAATTTGCTCGCCACTTGAGGGGCTAATAGCAAGCAAATATGACAGTTGGAATTGGTAAGTGTTGGTGTCTGGCTGGCACTAAACAAAAGGGCAACAGGTCGAGCTGAAGCTTTTTTTTTTTCTGAATGTGTAGTCATCAGATAATGCCCAAATGTGAACATGAGAAGAAGGCACAGTTCAGTGTTTTTGTTATGCTGCATAAACTGTTAACTGTCTTTCTATTGGTGTTTGCAGCTTGAGAGGACTGCTATAAAATCATAGTGCATTTAGTCTGGTCATTTGGCTGTGCTCCACATAGTTAACACTGTAGGTACACACAGAGGGGCACTGCAAGAAGGGACATAAATGGGGTAGATACTTGCTGCAGTTGCTAACAAAATCCGATCCAAAATTGAAATTTTCACAAAATTCTTTAGGTGTCTGTTGACCTGTAGTGAAGTCTGCCATGATAGCTTTCTTGTTGGTGACGTATCTTGCCTTCTACACCATCAACAGACTATAAAACTGTACAGGTTAATGACACAGTAAGCTACATCACTGGAACCAGTAATTATATGATCTGCCACCTCTGTGGTTAAGGCTTAGTTAAGTCCAGGCAACTAAAACTACTTGGTTAAGGTTAGGTAAGGTAAGGTTAGGGAAAAAAGGTGGTCCTTGTTTAATAAAACAAAAACACTGTTGATTGTTGGTAGGAGACGCGATGCAAACCGCAGTCTTCAGTGTCAGACACTTTGTACAACCAACCAACCACCCATCCTGACCTCCTTAAAGAGCAGAACACACCAGCGGAAAAATGCCCATTGTTTTCTATGAAAGCCAGCATCAATCATGGGTTGATGACATTAACTCATTGGGAAAGCCTGTCTGTTTTGCCAAATGTGTTTTGAGGGAAATGTAAATGCTTCCTGGCAACATTTTTTCCCTTCAAGGAAGTGCTGCATTCTTGTACCACACACCACTCGTGTAAAGCACAGAACTGTGAGACCAGAGGCTGCGGTTCATATCCTTAGTTTCATACGTGGTTGGTTATGGTTAGGTGAGCAAAACACTTTGAAAAACAGGTTAGAAAAATATTGTGGTTTTGGTTAAATGATAATGAAGGAAACACGCCCTGTCTTGTTTTTTAAGTCACTGTTGACTTTTTAAATATTTCACTAAGACCTAACCTTAACCAAGTGCTTGTGCCTAAACAGACCCATAAGGAACATTAATTATGGTTTAGTTGCTACATTTGAATATTGTATTACATATATAACAAGTTGTCAGTGAAAATTTAGCAAATATTCTGTTCTGTAACATTTAGCGACTTGGCAGATACATTCTACATTCTAAATGTTTCCTCAGTATGTTGATAAAAACATACTAGTAATTCAGGACATTTTCTGGACATTTTTATGTTTTTGGTAGTAATATATAAAAGTAATTTTTAGGAGACAGGATTGCATTGGGATAAGCCACATTCTTATTTTACATGATCGGCATGCGTCACATCTTCAAAAACACAGCAATTACATCATATTCACTCCCATGACCGACACATCCAACCTACATCACCTGTCTGTATGATGCATATGGTGGCCACTGGCTACTGGCCGTTGAGACCAGAGAGTAAAAAAGCCAAGTAGAGGCAGTAGAGCAGCTTACAGTGAGACAGCACAGGGCAGGGCAGCTAGACATTTACTCATCAGTTTCATGTTCCCCTTTCTACACAGTTTGGACACATGACATCTCATACACTAAGGTAATAGGCAGACTGCCATGAAACTTGCTGAGTACATTCATGCTTATATTTTGTTCCCACTAACAATAGTGAAATTCTTGTATTTAATGTATATATTTTATTCTTTTCCACACTTTTGTACAATTGGGTGTAATTAACTTTGCAGGCTTCATACCACGTTCATGTCATAAGGGAGTTACCACAAATCAGTTTCACTGCAAACAGTGTTATTGTCAACATCCTTGTCATAATTACAACTGGGATTTTTCTGAAAGCTTCGATATATTTAATAATATGGAGGTGCCTGACAGTCAAACAAATATGGATGCCTCATGTCAGACAAAGTCCGTCTTTATCCGTGTATTTTTTACCCTCACATAACCAACTCCATAATCCCACAGCCGCCTTGATTTGTGCATGATGTAAACTGTCACATGTTGTAAACTTTGGAATCTTTCCCATCTCTATCATGTATCCCACATGACGTGAATTTGGCATCAGACTTTCAGTCTTGTTGTTTTTGCAAGTGAATTCATTTAAACATATTGACATTTTAGTTTTTAAAAAAGGTAAGGTGTAGTTCAGATGCTGTTCAACCCTAATAGTCACACTGTGGTGGGGAAATTACCAAATTCTGGTATGAAAATGGTCAAAATGTAAAATATTAGAAATTAGCAGAAAATATCAGCTGTCACTGACCTAAAAATAAAGTATCTGCATTAATATCAGATTTCAAGGATGCATATCAGTTGAAATTAGTTGTAAGAAATTAGATAAAGACAGAGCTAGGATAGATTTATAAGGAGGTGCAATGAGGAGGGCAATATCAACTCACATCAGGGTTGTGTGTGTGTGTGTGTGTGTGTGTGTGTGTGTGTGTGTGTGTGTGTGTGTGAGAGAGAGAGAGAGAGAGAGAGAGCTGCTGTGTGTTAGGTTGTCAGTCAAGAAATTGAGTAATGAGATGTCAGGATGTCTTATTGCAGTGAGACACAATAACATCTCTCCTCTCCTCCTTTCTGCTTCACTTTCACTGCTGCTGTTGTCATATCAATCTAACAGTGGTAACAGGTGAGAAGGCAAGAGTGAAAAGGTGCTGCAACCTTTTCATAAGGTGTGAAATATTTTCAAATAATGATGTCAGTTGGTACTTATTTATGATACCTGTAGTGATGACATCAAATGAACATAAAATAAAATATATGTATATATAAACACATATAAACACTATATAAACACTGCACAGAAGGGCTGGACAGAGGGATAAACTGTTATATAAGAAATAGTTCCAGCATGTAACTCCCTCCAAAGCCACAAACTGTCATTTTTATGTCTCTGGTCATATACAAAATCAGTGAGCTTTAGAGGAGTTGGTACCGTTTCCCCCTGCCTCCAGTCTTTATGCTGAGCTAGGCCGACCCCATCCTGACTCCAGCTTGGTACTTAAAGGACAACTCCAGTATTTTTCATAATACATTTTATAATAGCTAACTGAATAGGGATCTATTTCTGCACAACTTGCTAGTTGCCTACCTTTAACACACAGATATGTGATTGATACCCATCATTTCATTTCACTCTCAAGAAAGAAAATAAGATTCCCCAATTTTTGCGCTATTCCTTTAAAATAATATAAAGAAAAAACACATGAATGCAATTCTTAATCAAAACAACTCAACGCCAGTTGGATTGGTTGGACTGGTGACATTTGTGAAAAAAAAAATATTGCGTGGCCACGAATTATTAAGGCCACTAGAAAATGAGTGTTAGTCATCTCCA
This sequence comes from Macquaria australasica, assembly GCA_005408345.1. Lineage (NCBI taxonomy): Eukaryota > Metazoa > Chordata > Actinopteri > Centrarchiformes > Percichthyidae > Macquaria > Macquaria australasica. The sequence continues at coordinate 220,761 of SEMN01000528.1, read as the reverse complement.
TGGAGAGACCTTCGCTCATTGTAGACTACTCGACATGGCTATCATCAGTAGATTTAGCTGCTTGCAAACATGGACAAGTTTGAATTGATTTTGTTTTATTTGAATCTTGGAATAAATTACAATGACATACTTCAGTCATGTTTAGGCATGTTAGGAGTAATTCTTAGCAAGAGACACTTAATTCAGATGCTCAGAATGCACGGGCTCAAACGCGAACAATATGCTGAACTCTGGGAAGTTATAGATTTTATCATGCAGTAGCTAGAAGGACCTGGAAGACTAAATGGCTACATGTGGATGGACAACAAATGCTTGAAAAATGGCATTCATGCAAAAAGGGAAGATGTTTGTTTGATTCTTGCAGCTCTGGACCCTAACTCCTCAGCCATGCATCGCTCCAGGCAACTAAACCGCAGGCAGTATTTTGCTCTAACTATGTCTGGCATGTATATTATAAGTTAAAACCATATGGAATGGATCAGTGGTGCATACATGGCTTTTCCCGCAAAATAATGTGGTTGAAAGCTGCACACACAAGCAGCGACCCACACGTCATAGGAGGCTACTTTATTAAGGCCATGGAGCAGTTTGATGGTTGTCCCTGAATCATCAAGACAGATCTAGGAACGCAGAATGTGGTTGTCCGAGACATCCAGGCCTACCTCCGTCACAGTAGATCTGGTGAACGAAGCTACATCGCAGGAGCAAAGGGTTGAGAGTTGGTGGAGGACTGGATACTTCTGCTCTTCCATCCCTTGAACAGATGTATGATGCATTTCTGATGTCAAACAAAACACAAACATTAACAGTTATCTTTGTAACACTTTGCTTTTATTCATACATCAGTCCAAATGAGTTATGACTAGGGAGCAGAGTTAGAAAGATATACTGCCTCCTTTCTGTGCTTGGAGGAGCAGTTGGTGGCTAGCTGGTTTGTCAAAAGATGTATTCAGCAGTGAAAATGTAAGTTGAATTGATGAAGCTCTGTATTTTTTCTAGCAGTAAAACAAGGTCCATATAATTTGAAAGAAGCCTTTATATCAGGTTAAAAGCTTAGACACAATAACGTCGACATAACATGTATAAAAATCAATTTAGAATTAAATGTAACTGTGAACATACGTACAGTATATACTGTTTATTATACCACAGAACATTGGTCATGGTTTGTACCAAATGCATATTAGAACAATGTTGGCTGGCCAACATGATGAGACCACACAGCAATCAATTGCCAACAATTTGAAAATGAACCATTAAGTAAGGTGCACACTTACAGCAGGGAAATTATTTGCTTTTGCGTTGCATTTAGCCTATTGTGTGTGCACATTTGTGAAAATGACTATACAATAGTATTTGTATATAAAAGTATATGGGATTAAATTTTGCAAAACCAGAATATTATGGCAATATTATGGCTTTGAACTAATCACCTTAAAGCTGGGGTAGGCAAAATCTGTGCAACCTAGGCAAAACCTTCTGCCTCTCTCTCTGCTGCCTCGTATCACTTCACTAAGCCCCTCCCACCAAACCCACAACTTCGACAGGCAGCAGAAGGAGTCGGTTCCCCAGTGAAACCGTATCCCTTGTAGGGCTCGCTCTCCATGGCGTGAGCCTCACCGAGACATTAAGGAATACGAAATAAAAAGTTCTTGTGTAAGAACCAATGTTGTATGAATTGCAAAACATTACCTGTAGTATGAAGCATCACAATATTTATGTCTAAACAAGCATGTCTATTTCCTGCTTTTGTGTGTCATCTTGGTCTGGTTAGGCTTTAAACCTTTCTTTTAACCATACATATTCTTACTTTAGGAAGAGCTGAGATCAGGGCACTCCAGATCAGACATCACAACACAATGTGGTTTCAGCAAATGATGAACAAACGGCCTCACTGTAATTAGCTTGCTGCAATGTGCCATTAGCTCAGACAGGGTCTCTTCATTTCTTCCTCTGGCTTCTCCCACTGTGGCACTCGGCTCAGTCTCATTAAGAAAAAATCCGAGCATCAGCAGAAAGCCACTGGTTGGGAGCGGTCAGGGTCGGCCACCCCGGGACACTCACATCCCTGAATATTCTGCTGTGTTTTTACCAGGGTGGAGGGAGAGGTGCTGCAGCATTTATGCTAAATCCCCAGTGGCTGCAGAAAGAGGGAGATAAGAGGGGGAAGAGAGGAGCTCGGATGGGTCAGTGGTCACTTTTGATCTTTTCCCTGCTGATAAAGACCAGGCTTTAAATGCAGAATCCCGCTGATTGACTGACAGTTGGCAGGGAGTGCTCAGTTTCACAGAAGGGGAAGCTTACTGCCAAAATTACTCTTTTTGATGTTCTATTATACATACACTTCAGTGTGTCTGAAGAGCTGGAAACACCAACTCACTCAAATTAAAAACTGTAAAAAATATTAAATATACATAAAAATGCTGCCAATAAACAGTTATTACTGAAGTTTACTGTGCAATTTATTTTTGCATATCTGCCAACATAAACGCCAATATTGATATAGGTATCTATGATAACCCGGTGTTGGTTAATAATATCGGCCACTAGCCATGTATTGGTCAGGCTCTTGTGTAGTGTAAATAAGACAGCACTGGAGTTGTTGGAAGGAATTTGATTCCATTTGTGATGGAGCTAGGCTAGCAGCCCTGTTGCCAGTCTTTTGGCCAAACTAGGTTAAAAACGTCACAGATCTCTTTGTAAAGGATATACGCAGATGACACTGACATCATGTTGGTTTCTCTAAACCATGACTATGAACAGCTGAACAGCTCCTTAACTCACATGTCAACAGATCCATTTCCACTACAAGTGAGCGATCTCTGTCCACTGGTTACGACGTGTGATATGAACATGTTCAGGCTTTGGAAACAAATGTTGCCCTTGAACAAGAAATTTATCTTGTATTTATCTATATGGTTGAAAGCTCCATAAAAATGTAGTTAGTGGACCTTTAGTTGGGATTGTTTTGTCTTAACCAAACTTAACCAAGTAGTTCTTTTAACCATGATGACGAAGGTTCCCTAATCTTAACAAATTAGATTTCAACTCAAACCACAATGTTTCCATAAACCTAACCAAGTCATTTTATGCCTAAACCTAACCAAACCTTAACTCTAGCAGTGGTAGATCAGAAAACGCTAATATGAATCTTTTGCAACAGTTTTGAAAGGCACTGACAAACAGTAATGTCCTGCTGATATGGGTGTCAGATCAGGAAAATGCTAAATTGAGTCATTTTGGAAGGCAGTTACAAAAGACATACAACATTTAGCTTGGAGGACTTTACAGTGGACATATTTCTTCGACAGAAGTGACAAACGTTAATGATGTCGGATGGATATGTTTCTAACCATCTAATGTTGGCTTCTCACTCCCATACAGCCAGTATTATGTAAGTGGTAAAACCTTGACCCTGGCTTCCTGTCATTGTTCTCTGCAGCTGGCTGGCCTCAGGCTGTTTTGACCACACTGGCTGCTTTGGCACAGATCTGCTCTATACAGTTTATTCCTTCCAGAGACTTCATTTGCGATTTTGATATAGTCTCCCTGTGGGTATGAAGGAGCCACCCACCACCAAGACCACACCTTTTGACTCTCATCTCATTGGACTCACCCTGGCACATGGTTTTACGTTATTATTCGAAGAGTTTTAGTTATTTTAGGGAGGAGCTGTAAAGGTCAGTAGCTGCAGGGAGTCAGAGAGGGCACTGAGGAGACAGAGGCCTGAAACTAGCAGCACAGGGAAAGGTTATGTTAAGTGTCATGATCCCTAGGACTCTTGTGTTGGACTGTGTTTCCTGTTTTATTTTGAAGTTCCCTGGTCTTGTCTCTTGTGTATTTACTTCCTGTCTTTGTTCTTTTCCCGCCTGTGTTGATTGTTTCACCTGTGTCTTGTTACTCACCTGTTTCTGTTTCCCTGATTGGCCACTCCCCTATATATACTGGTCCCATGTCTTTGTTCTGTTGTTGGTTCATTGTTGTTGCTGTTAGTTCTCTCCCTGTGCCTCAGTTTTCAGTCTCTCGTTCTCAGTTTCTCTGTTCCTCTGTTCCTGGTCTCCCTGTGTGTCGTTTCCTGAGTTTCTTGTTGTAAGTTTATTTTGTATTTAATAAACTGTTCATCTGCTGGAGCCTCCGCGACTGTCTGCATTTGGGTCCTCTCCCTGCTGCCTAGTTGGCAACCCATGACAGTTAAGTTCACATTTTCCACTGACCGCAACTACTTTGTGTATGCACCAAGTAATGCACCAAGTAAATGATTGTGTAACTGGGATAAACACTTCATAGTAAACATTTTCCTCTGTCTGAGAACTGCACAGCTAACATCAGATTCTGCTCAAGTCCAAATGAAGTCTTTGGGAACTTGTTCTGTTTCCATTTACTGCTGTGTTCTGTTCCAAAAGTAGGTGGCTGACCTGCCCTTCCCCTTCACTTCTATCAAGGATATACTCATACAATGCATGCTTTCATACAATGACCATATGGGGAGACTTCCTCAAAGCATGACTCAATATTGTATGAGTTTTATTTTCTCTTTTTGTTTTCTTGGAGTTTATCTTGAGATAGTAACACAAAACCTCATTGAGGTCACAGTAATTCCACATTACCAGCTTAATGGGTTTAGCATTTCAATTACTGCAGGTATTTCTGCCTCCGGAGCTGTAGAGTCTGGGTCTGTGGTTGCTGCCGCCTGCTGCCCCTGTGCTCCTGCTCTGCACCCGCTGCTGCTATTGCTGTTGTTGCTCTTGTTATTAGTATTGCTAATATAGTGTTGTTTCTGTTGGTGTTAACATCAATGCCATTACCATATCTATTGCCTTACATCCCTATGTGGAACTGTATTGTGCTGCTGTACGTTCTCTTTCCTCCTGCTCTCTCTCTCCCGCTCCCCCCCTCCCCCTTCAACCCAACCGGTCGAGGCAGATGACCGCCCACCTAGAGCCTGGTTCTGCTCGAGGTTTCTACCTGTTAAAAGGGAGTTTTTCCTTGCCACTGTCGCATAGTGCTTGCTCATGGTGGGAACTGTTGGGTCTCTGTAAATATAGGGAGTCGGTCTAGACCTGCTCTGTTCGAAAAAGTGCCCTGAGATAACTTTGTTATGATATGGCGCTATATAAATAAAATTTAATTGAATTAGTGGCAGTATTGTCAAAAATCTTGCAGATATCAATTAAAGGCTTTCAGACAACATAATGTCTTTACAATATTTACATTACCATTAGTTACTTTTTTAAATTTTCTTGTGGTTGCCTAGTTAGCTTTCTACCAAAGCCAAAACATATGCTTCTGTTCTATGTTTCATATTTAGCCCCAATGCAAGAGAAAACATTGATATTAGACGAAAACCATGGATTATGTTCAATAATGTTAGGGTTATGTTAAGGTTATGGCAAATACACTATGGTTAAAGGTGCACTAACCAATATTTTTCGGTGAACAATGGCTCACATGACCATATGTACTGTGAAGAGATCACCAACCCTGCAGTCCCCTCAGTTATACAGAGCATTCTAGCCTCTCTCAGCACATTGTTTTGGTTTTATGACCTACAGATTTGCTGTTTTGGTTGATTCTCACAGTTCTCATCGACCTCATATCCAGCAGCAGGAGGCAGCTGTTTGCACAAGCTTCAGTAAACCCACTGTACACTACCTACCCACCACCAAACAGTAGACAAAGTTAGAGACTAGCTTGTGAAGAAAGTCAACCAGAAAAGCCAGATATTTCTCTCAGGAGTTGGTGGAGGCCAGCCCAGAACTGAAAGGAGAGTGAATGCTGGACTTCATCAGATGACTAGAAACATGACTCCAACTAATTGCTAATGTTGGTCTGTGTCTACTGGATGTGTCTATAGGCTATTTGTTAACACCTTTGTCCTAACAATTTTATGAGGCCCATTGTAGAGTCCTGCACCCAAGGGATGTAAATCGTGTGTTGCAGAATTGTCCAATACAAACAGGGAGTTCCCAGGGATACTTGGCTGCCTCATTGCTTGCTCTGGATCACAAGATTAAACCCAGCCTACAGCGTTAACAACTGTTTCCCATTGCAATTTTAGTAACAATTCAATTTTTTATTTTAAAACTATTAAACACACTGACCAGTCCTATTGCACTCTATATAATATGATATTATACAGTACCTATGTATTGTAAAGGGGAGCTTGTGTAAATAACTTGTGTAACTTAAGTATGAGCAGCATTAATCAGTTCCTGTCCAGGTAGACTGTGTATTGACCAGGGGTTCAATGAATATTCCATCAGAGAAAGTCAAAACGGCAGCAGCACTGGGACCGTTGGTTCTTTATAAGCCACTTACACCATGATGGCTTGTTTTAATGGTAACTGTAGTGTGTTTAAACTGCATAGGTGAAAGAGAATAAAACTGCTAATGCGCACAGATACTGTACAAATGCATTTATTGCTGGACGAAGGCCATGTGTAATGATAATGATATTACCTGTAGATCTACTCTGTGTTAGAGAGGTTTCAGGGGTTGATCCTTCTCTGGCTCACCTTGTCTTTTTTATGTATTATTCACTTTAAAATATTAATTTCACCTTCTCATGTTTTCTCCAATCTCTCTAAATGTCGGACACGACTACAAAGTTACACAAATAAAATACATCCATGAAATGGACCACAGCAGTAAGTGTGTCTTTTTTAAATTCCAGCAAAAGCAGCACATAGGATTTAGTTTCTAAAGGACTACCAAATATGTGTAATAAAATATTCTAAACTCTAAACTAAAGGTTCACTTAACCAGCTTTCTCTGGAGCTCTCCGCTGTATCCCGCAGCCTTCTTCAACAAATTAAAAAGTGGCTAAGATTCGACGCGGGAACCGGAAGTGCAAAAATGCTAACTAATTTCTGGTTCCCGTGTCTGGAAGTCAGTAGGTTTCTTGAATGTGCTTTTGATTAGATGCCTGAAATAAGGTCTGTGGTTAACACAAGCTGAAGAGTTTTTCACTTTTTGTCCTATGACATAAAATATGTCAGTAATAATATTTATAATGTATATATATGTAATGTTTTACACGAAGAGAAAATAGAGGGATTTTCATGGAATACTCAAAATGAGCACAGGAACACAGGATTGGAGTAGGAGCAATACGACTGCTAACAAACTATACTACAGTTAAAAATAAGTTTATTTACACTGACTACGTTTACATGCACACTCATTTTCCACTATTATTCCGAATTTGACACAGGTCATGTAAACAGCATATTCTGTTTGGATATTCCGTATTAGGCCTTATTCTGAATGCAGCATATTCCGATTAAGACGTGGGATATGCCGATATTATTGGGGTTTTAGAAGCATTCTTTGGACATGACTGGGGTAGAAATGCACAAAAGACAAACCCACACTTCTGGTGGGAAAGAGAAACACACCTACTTTTAAACATGATGAAAGACTTGGATGTCAACAGGTTTTTGGATATGCGCAAATCTCGGAACACAAACCTTTTCAAAAAAGTGGTTGAACGAATGAAAGAGGGAGGCTGAGTTCGCACAATGCAACAAGGCTGCATGTAATCGGGAATCTTAGTGGAATATTCCTTTTCATTAGCCATGTAAACAGTATAGAAGGAATATTAGATTTTGGAATAAGGGCAAAACCTGGAATATTTTGTACATGTAAAAGTAGTCATTGTGTTTCTGTGCCCCTGCATCTGGCCCGCACACTCAGAGGCTTGAAGACTGAATGAATCCTTTGAGTAATAAGAAATACTAACTATATATTTGAAAATCACTTTGACATGATTTTGGACTGCAAAAAGGATGACATTTGTGATTTAGTCTTAATGTTTATTCCACACAAGGCTGAATATTTTAATGCCATGTGGGGTGTCTACTCATAGCATTGTGTGCTGTGGATTTTTAACCATGCAGATAATGCTGTTAATTGTTTTAATAGGCTGCTCTCATGCTGTGCAGATAAAACAGTTCAGTCATGCAGCTGTAATAAGTGATACAATAATATACCATTTGAATCAAACATTTTGCTTTCTGCTGGAGAAAAAAGGGTTGCAATGGCATTATACCTCTCACAAAAAACTAAAGGGCAGCAAAACAGAGAGTGACAGTCTTTTGCTGTGAAAAACGATTGGCTTAGTGGGGCGTCAATGTGTTTGTGGCTGACTTAGTCACTGAATTGGGTTTATGTATAATTCTGCAGATATGTGTTTCTTGTGCATTGTCTTTGTGTTAACCAGTGATTAGTATGGTGTGTGTGTATGTAGTTTTTAGAGTAGCAGGTTCAGTATGGATTAAAATGTGCACTCTTCTTAGATTTTTACGCAGGTCCTGTGGGAGTCTTTGGCTTTCCATTATGCAAAGCCAGGTGAATATCACTGCAGGGCAAGGCAATCATTCTCCAGCCAGCGCATGAAATGATACTTTAACATTAAATATTAATGCCAGCTATTGTCTGACAATGGTGCCCTCCATAAGACTGATGTACTCATGGAGCCCAGATTTGTCATTTTACATTCTGGGTGTCAGCAGCAGCCACGAAATGAAAACAGAGTGTTCAGGGCAGAACCAACCACTGATATCCCCAATTATTTTTAACGGAGTGTCTGTTTGCACCTGGGTGAGAATAGTCACACGGCAGCTATATGGCTATTTACACCCAGTATGAGCATCGTGGTTATTGACAGCCGTGGCTGTTGAGCGTCAGCCACGGTTGTCTGTTTCCTAAACTTAAGTCTGTCTAACATGTAGGCACTACAGAGGTGAGGACCTGTAACAATATATAAGAACCTTGTTGATTTGTACTATTTTCTCTTCATCTTTGTGCCCATTATTGTGATCTGATGTGGTGCTATTTCTTTAAATGGTACATGGAATATCATGCCCATTTTCAAATTTTCTTACATGAAGTGATGTTTTATCTGTGTATTTAGAGATGCACACAGTTTTCTTCTCTATACTTTTGTTTTTGTTTCATTTGGCATCACACACACATATATCCTCTGGGACATCAGCATACTCAAAATAAACCTCTCCATCGCTGTACGCAGTTGAATGTATAGTCTACAAAAATTCAGCCTCCTTTCAAGCAGTGCTAAAACAAATAATTCATTAATCAATTGGTCGATCAACAAAAAACTAGTTAATCTTGGTAAGTCATTTATCAAGTAAAAATACCAAACATTCCCTTGCTTCCACTTCTGATTGAAAGTTTGTGGCTTTTCTCTCTCTCTCTGTAAATTGAATATCTTTGGACAAAATAATAATTTTAATTTTTAACTAATTTGAAGATGTCACATTTGGGAAATGCATGATTTTTCACTTCATTCTAACATTTGATAAACTAAAAAAACAAAAAAAAAAACAAGACAACATAGTGTTTGGTGGTCAAAGTTTAACGAAGTGGAATTTTGAGTGGAAAACCTGGTGGAATATTGATGTGTAAGCTGTGGAGATTATAAATTAGATTATAAATAACAAACAATGATAGATACAGGGGTGTTATTATTCTTGGATAGTCATATGTATTGGTCCAGTTTGTGAGACTTGATTTCAGTGCCAGGAGCTGTCCACAGTCAGACCTGGTGCAGAGAGGCCCAGGATCGGTTTGCTGTTTCTTGTCTCAAGGAAGCTATTGATTATTGGAGAGTAAATTAAGGCCATTTTCATTAGAATGTATATAGAATAGTTGTAGACAGACAGACAGACAGACAGAGAAGGTGGGTTTGTAGACAGACAGACAGACAAAGAAGGTGGGGTGGGGTTCACAACCTGTTGCATCTTTACATTGACTTCATATGCAGTCATGCCACCTCTAAAATTTGCCTCGTGTTCAGTCTGAACAATGTTTTCTAAGTTTTCAAAGCCCATGTTTTTAAAGTTCTTTCTTTCTACAGTAAATACAGATTAACATATGTATTTCACAGTAGCCTTCTAGCTACTTAAGCAGTGTTGCCAGGTTGGTTCATAAACATCATTATTAGCCAGAAAAGAACATGAATATTATGACGAAAAACTGCACCATGACAAACCAGGCTAAAGTTTTGTTAACCCACCCAAGCTCATTTTTATTGACATAATACATCCTAAAGCTGCCCACTTGGGTGGAAAATCACCTGGCAACATTTCTTGGGTGTAAATGTTTCCCCCCTGATCCAGTTATTTTCAGCGTGCAGTGTCAACCAATCAGGGTCCACCAAGAAAAGCCGAACATATAACACACATACCACCGTCGGGCGGAGAAAAGTACGCCCTTTGGCACACAGACAAAGACTCTAGGCAACGTTTTTTCATTAGTCATCGCACGTTTCTTTAATAATGTATGATTAATTTGAGAGTAACAACTGAAATGTACACACACACAACACACAACACACAAAATACAAACACAACACAACAATAAGAAAAACGATTTTTCACTAAAATATGTATTTCACAGTTGGAATTGCAGGAGGGGGCGGCGCCCCAGCGCTCTTAATGGACCACATGCCACTGATAATATGGCAACTACAATATGGTTAAGGTTTGGGAAAAATTGTGGTTACAGTTAAACAAAGTGGTGGCATTAATTGCAGGTCAGTGACAGATAAGAACATGAGTCTCCCTCGAGAAAGTCGAAACCACCACCCCGACCTCCACCCCTTACTTTCTGCTTTGCTACATAAAGGGCACACTACTTCTCACATTAGTACTGAATGTTGGCACTGCAAGTAGACTACAGATTGCAATGGGGTTCTTGACTATGGAAAGCAGTCCATGTGATTACCATGAGGTTGTGGGAGCCTTACTGCTGTCTGTCTGTTAGCATCACCTGCTCCCTGCTCAGCACATCCCCCTGCATAGCTACAGCCCTGCACACATCCCTGCTAATTTTCCACCTTCATTAGGCCACGCACAACTGTGCACATTAATATTTCAATGAACCATATGTTAATTTGAATATATTAATATACAATTGTCAGCATGGCTTATTTGAAGACATTCACAAGCTGCGCAGGAGATGGAGTGGATATAAGGGAGCAAAATCAATTAGAGAAAGTATTTGATTGTACTGCGTAGAAGTCATCTGTACATCTACATCCCCCACTTATGGAAATATAGATCTCATATCTCTCTGGTTTGAAGCAGAACATTATCTCATCTGCAGATCCCATTCAAACAAATTCACAATGATGCTTTCATCTAATAATACACAATACCTGAAGAGTTCAAGACTTTAAGATTTAATTGAAATCCCTGTTCTCAGTGCCATCAGCGAAGATGGTATCATCTGAAAGCTTTCGTGCTTGGTAACTGGTTGCATGGAGAACACAGGAAAATGTATTACATGTTGTGTATTAATACATTTCTTAAAAAGGGAGAAAAATGGATTAAGCATTCAAGTCTGTGGATTGCCAAAGAGTGTGGCAGCAGGTTCATGCCAAGTGAATGCATTAAACTAGAAATCATCCACACCCCCACCACACACAACCCACCCTGTTTCTATATGTGAGAAATGCTGGAGCAAAATATATAATTGGCAACGCGTTGCATCCGAGTGCTCGGTGAGTCTATGGTGGGCTAATCAACACCTCCATATCCATCCATCAACCCCACCCCTCCATCCTCCTGTACCCCATCTGCTCTGTTTACTGCAATTAGCCTGAGCAGGAGGAGATGGTGCAGAAGCAGGGGGTCACTCAATTATTTTCCCAGGGTGCCTTTCTCATTCTCTTTCATATTGTCTTTTATATACCTCACCAGCATCAGTCTATACATGCACATGGATTCTAAACGTGACATTCATGTATATGTTGAGTAGTTCACAGGCGGCCCTGACCTGTTTTGTTTTGTTGTGGTTGGACAAATTTGTATTCAGCATAGCTTAACAGTTGCATGGCAACGAGAAGTGTATAGTTCATATATGGTTCATACATTCATATCATGTACGATTCTAATCAATTTATAAAGTGCAAAAATCAATTAATTTTCCTTTTTTTTAAATTTCAGGTGTTCACCTCATATCATCAGGTGTTCATACTAATATAACATACACACGTGCTGAGACTTAACCATTTTAGAGGGTAAATCTCTTTTGGTATGGTTATGGTTATTAATTGTTCAACTGTATTCAGATCAGATTCTTCTGAGCTGCTGGCTAACGTATGTAGAGTAAATGCCAGGGAATTATTTATGTGTAAAGAGTCCATGTGTGAAGATTGAAGCTGTTCTCTGGGTTGCTATGGAGCTTTTTTGCTTTTGCTCATACTACTTATAGTTTTCTAAATGTATTCACCATTTTTCGAAATGATGGCATGCTACCACTTAAAGTAGTAAGGGGCTTTTCAAATTACAAAGCGTGATTTGATTCAGCGATTATATCAAAAATATTGTTGTATGCTGCTTTAAAAATGGTATTAAACTCTAATTCTGCAAATAAAACGCCAACCCTGGTTACTCAAGTGGCTTTAACAGTCTGGTGTTGTTTACAGTTCATAGAAGGCATGTTATGCACTGCTGAATTTTGCTGCACGTGTATTCAGACTGAGCGATTGGTGTATGTGTGCATGGACTCCCATCCCCCACGTGCCTGTATGTAGCTTCTATTGAGGAACATGCCCCACAGGCTGGCTGGCAGACACAGACAGGAGATGACAGCTCTTCCCATAGATGGTGACACATGGTGACCAATGTTTGTTTGTGTCTTTAGTCATATACTGGATTGTGTGTATATATATATATATTTATACAATATGTGTATATACACAATACAATATATGACTGTTGTGTGTGTACAGTAGGAAATTATAAAATGATTTGAACAAAAAAAGGTGATCAAAAGGGTACATTTGTTTCCCCATAGCATAACTGTGCCACTCACAAATATATTTTTAATATATTTACTTAATATTTTACTTCATTAGTCAACTTCAAAGTTCATCTGTATCTAGAAAATTGGACCAGTTGTAGCTCACAGTTAGTGATAATTGGGACAATAAAAATTACTTTATTATTCTAAAAAAATCATTCCATTCAAAAGAGGCATTATATTTAGTTATGACTGCTATGTAGTTTTCCACTTGCTGCAGACTGCAGATCAGTCACATCTGACATTTAAGATATCAGCACTGGGTTGCAACAGCTATACGTAAATTCAAACGTAGCCTAGTTTGAACGTAATTTCTAACTTAGGTTGGAGTTTACATGCTACTAACATTTTAAGGGTTGCACCAGCTGAAATAGTTACAACGTAGGCATAAATCACAACTTATCTTACACCTAGCCTTTAGTTGGTGTAAAGTCCTCTGTAAAATAACGGTTGGCATGGCGCATGATTTTGAAAGGTGGGATAACTACTGGCTGTTTTTTGTTTTCAGTGTAGGCTATCATTATGTGTTTGTTATAACGTTACGATTTCTTCTGCCCAATAATAAAATACCGTTATATTACCCTGTGTTGTAATTGACAGTTTCACCACTCGATGTCACTGTTGTTATTTTGCATGAGCTGTAAGGTTGTATTTATCACCTGGTCATAATGCTTTGTCCTAGTTTACATACTTTTTTTGTTGTTGTTTGGTGATGAACGTTAGCTGTTTTTAGCCGTTAGCCTCTTCGCTATCGTGTAGCAATGTGTTCAAAGACAATTGGGCACAAGAGACAACACGGTAATGTTGCTGGCCACAGGAAGTGAAAACGTATTTTGGTTAGTGTGGACTAAGATGAACCTTACGTCTCCGCGGTGCAACCAAACATCAACACAGCTTTAGTATCAAGCTAACTAGTTTCAACGTTTGGTTTAGTGTGGACTTTGAACCCTAACGTAAGAGAGAACTTACATATAGCTGGTGCAACAGGCAGCAGATATCATCTGAATGTTCCTGTTGCCTGCTCTTAGGCTCACTGTGGCTGCCAAGCACACAAACCTCAAAAAGACACAATCCACTCCATTCACTTGCGATTAATTCTTTTTAGCACATAACAGCCAACAGTTTGGCTAACTCAGGGGATTAACATTAATCGACTACAGCTAGAAATTAGAAACCTGCTAGCAGCATTGCTTCTCGCACTTGTTTTTATAGAGACACTGGGCATGAGGTGGCAGTGACGGGATATTCAGCAGTGCCGAGATCGAAAAGTGGCTGTTTTCTTGTGCCATTAGCCGGTCAAACAGCAATGACTAGTCAAAGTGGAATACCACTAATTATCGACATACAACACTAAAACAAGAATGAAACACTACCAGTATGGCGGAGGACAGTGGTATCTGCTTGTGAAATTGGAGTGATAAGCGATATATAAGTCACACACAGCATCTGCATATCATAATAAGCCGTGGCATACGTGAATAAGAATCGTATATGTCGATGAGAAGGGGTAAATGACAGAGGAACAGTGACATACTACTCAGAATCAACACATGCCACTAGAACTAGAGTGGCATACCATCAGCCACTTTTCGATCTCAGCATCCCTCAGGATATTTTTGTTTTAATGGGGGCATTCATTCCTTTATGAAAGTAAGATTTATTGCAGGGCTGTTGGATTAGACTGCATTAGTTATATTTTTGTGGTTCATATACACAGAGAGAGACAGACAAAGATGCTGCATTGTGATGAATTAAGTGCAGCTTCTGCATCTCTGTAGAAGATGAATGTATTTATTGATGGAAATTCAAGCCCTCCTCTCACCAGGGCCATACAGTACCATGCAGCAGGGGGAGGGGGTCATCACTAAGCCAAGTCAATATAGCCTTAGCTTGCATTTCTTAGCATGCATATTACCACGCATATGCATATGTATGCTATGTGCTTTAAACACACCAACCATAATCCCACTTCCATTTCCACACAGCACAAAGTGGTTTAAATGATTTCCAGACTCTTTCAACTGATAACTGAAACATCAAGTGTCATATTGCATTTCATTTGTGTTTGCCACCATCCAGGAACAACACAGCCTGATCCCTGTTTTGAATAATTCATCAGTTACAGTATGCTGCCAGACATTGACTGGAACAGGAGACAATTTTAGAGCAGGAGGACCGTGCTGGCAGCGACTGGGTAGAAGTGGCAATGAGGTTTCATTTCTGTCACATTATACTTCAAGGTGCCTTCAAGGTAGCCACTCTGCTACTACAGCAACACACAGAAGAGATATCATCAGTGGCTTTGAATTCCAACAAAAACTGTGAAAACAGTGCTATTTACTCCTATCAAGGCTGTTGACTATTGTTGTGTTTGAAAATCTTCCACAAGGTGTTATATTTAACTTGTACAGTAGAAATGATAGTGAATGTTATAAAAGCTGCCAAAATTGACCTCTTTGTACAACAATATAATCTGTGTTGGTGGTTTGTCAACTATGAAATGCATGATACTGCAACTCTCACTGGTAGACTGACTAATTTACATGGCCAGTGAATTTGTGTGTGCTCACTGACACAGTGGCCTTGTGAGCTAATGCTACGAGGCAAGGCTGTGTTTGTGCACACTGTGCTAATTTTAGTCCAGTCAGAGTGGAAAAGCCTCTGAAACAGAATTTGACCCAAATGACACTGTATCTCTCCACTTAAACCCTGGATAATAATGCTGCTTATAATACTAATGCTACATTACTGCTGCCATTGATATGGATATTATTACAACAACTACTGAAACATATTCATTCATCTGGTTAAAGTGTCAGCTCAAGTAAAGGTATGATATTAATCAGCTTTGCATTGTTCATCATCATTGTTTACTATCTGCCAGGCAGCCACTGGTTTCACTTCATTTCACTCTGGTATGAAAATCCAAAACCAGCACTTCCTTAGCATAGGTTTCTGTCAAAGATATGTTATCATGATTTGATCATGCACACATACTGACACTGATATAACTGAGATGTCAAAGTCAGCACATGAACAGCAGACTTTTAAATGCATGAAGTTACCAAATTCAAATTGTCTTTTTCATTACATCATATTTACTAATTACTAAACACATTACTGAGTAACATGTTCCAGTTATATGATTACTTCAGCCCTACCTACCAGATAATATCAAAATTGGACAGTAAAACTCAATCTTAAAGATCCCCTCCAGACATGTATTAAAAGATACAGTATATGCAAATAGTCTGCTTGGAACAATTATGTGTGTCTGATATGTTTTTTCCACATAAAAAGTATAATTCCACATTAAAATCATTAAAGAGGCATCTACTCTTTCTAGATAATAAAAAGTTCCAGAATCTATGAATATGCAAATTTTGTTCATTTCTAAAGTTTTGCTGCTGGACACAAGATGTCTCCTGCTTCACTGTGAAGTCCATTCTCAGTGTATGTGCACTGGAGGCTTCAAGTTTCTACATCACACTTGTATAAGTTGAATATTGGACCAGGACAGACTTCCAGAATATTTGTGATGTCACAAATCATGCCTGTAGGCCCGCCCCTTAAAATGAGATTTTCAATGGGCACATAGAAACTTTCCACTTTCAGTAGATCAATGTGAAAACATCCTTCTAGTGTCAAACTCTGCACATCCACCGTTCTGTACAGAGAAGCTCAAACATTCAACTGGAGGAACAAGAAGAAAAGCAGATTTTTGAGTGGAGGGGAACTTTAACATTCTTGTTTTCTACAATATCTGCACATGGGAGCTACTCTATTGTTAAGGTTAGCTAAAGATCGTGGTCATGGTTAGTATAAGCGAACTTTTATTGCAGGTCTGTGATGGAAATGTAAACTCTCCAGTTTACATGCAGTCTCCTGCATTCAAGTCCACCACCCCGGGATCTACACCCTTACTCGTGACCTCTCTTCATTAAAGACACACTACTTCCTGGCACTGAATGTTGGGGTGTAGCATTATACATTACATATATACATTCAAGAATCAGATTTTTTTTGTTGTTCAAAGGCTGAGTGCAGTCACTGGGGCTAATGTATAGCTAGCTGATGATGGCCACTAAATACCCCTAAACAGCAGGCTGGCTGCTTGTCAGGTTTTCTACTTTTACATATTAAATACAATAGATGAATTGTATGGGTGTGGAGGCTTTGGCATTATTGGTACTGGACACCTTTGACAGAGCGGCAGTAAGTAATGTAACTTTTTTTCTGTTGAGCAAAGCTGGAATTATGCTTCTCTGGGCTGCGTAGGTGAACGTGAATGTGGAGAAATTTACATGTATCTTCAGAGAAGCATAATTCCAGGATAATAAGTAAAATAATGTGATTACTTTTCAATGAGAAATAGGTACTCAGTAATTGATTACATATTCCAAGTAATGTGCTCAACACTGATTGTTTGGTAACTGAATTTAGTTTTCTGACAACATACAGTAGCTTATAGATGGAATGCTTTTGTCAACCAAGGAGTTTTTAAGATGAACTTCAGCAGTAGCACCAAATGATGGTAATGTAACTGATTGTTCATCATGATTATTTATCTATCTTGAGTAAATTACTCTGCAAGTTGATATACATATTGTAGTGAAATAAGTGGAAGTCAATGGTCACCTGGAAACTAGAAAATTGATCTAAAAATGACAATCGACAGTAATATAACACATACATGACTTGTGTTTAAAGGGAAACTCCGGTATTTTTAAACCTGGGCCCTATTTTGGGATAGGATTTTAGTTTTGGGATTGGTCACAGAAGTCTCGCTCAAGGAAAAGTCAAACAGATCTTACTCTTTAACAAAAGGTCTGTCTCTGTAGGGATCCTTTCCATAATGTTGTCAGACACTTCGAATAACAGTCTGAACCTGTCAGTGGCAAAAACAAGCACTTTTAGTGGACGTACCTTTCACGGGTGCATTTGCCCGCAAGGATTACGTTGCAGCCACTGCAGCCCATTCGCAGATGCCGGCGGAGGAGTAAAGTGAGTAAAACCTTTGACTCAAAGCAAGAAAACTGCATAATTATGTACTGATCCAATGATAGTACATACAGAAGACAATATCTAAAAACAATTGACTCTGCAGTAGACTGTGACCAGGAGAGATGCTAGTTCATATTATACTAAAGTCTCTGCAATTCAAAAGTAGGAAAGAATAATTTTTTCAATCAAATTACACATACAGTAGCGCAAAAACAGCCGCAGGGAGCACTCCACTTAAACAGAGTGGAAATGCAAAAAATGATTGCCTCCTCTCTTGTTAGGCAATAACTGAGCGCTTGTCAAACATAAACAATGAAATATTCATCCTTCAGGCCCTCTCAGCGTTCACCTTTTCACGCTTTCACTAATCACTACAGTTCAAAGAGAGTTAAAGGTTCCAGCCTCACAAATCCTTTCTCATTTTTGGCATTGAAGAACTCTGATTTAGGCCTGGAAAGTCATTGAATTTCAAATCATGTCAAAGCAGATTTCCATTCAGAGACACTCCACACTGAAGAAATTGCTGTTCTGTGTGTCATAACCAAGCCCCTGGGTCTCCACCCATGCAGGGAATCCCCTCGTATCACTGTCTCCACCCTGCTGTGCTCACTGAGCCGAGCAGCCCGTACCTCCACCTCGCAGGCAGACGAAGCTGCTCTGATGAATATTCAGAGCTTTTTGGGAGGGGTTAATGTTGATTCAGAGCAACTTATGCACAGCATGCACATTTTGTGACCTTGTCGTACAGTTACTGATCATTAGTATTCAAAGCACAGAGGATGGTCAGTTCTGTCTGCCTCATTGTTGTCAGTTATCATTTCTTTTATACCCTTAACCAAACCTGTAATATCTTACTGATCACTCCTTTGCCAAACAATGTGAAATTAATGCAAATATTTCTACCAAAAGAGAGTTGACTCTTCTAACCTTGCTCATGATAGTAGTGGGAATTATTCAGCCCCACAGAATTATGACTTTTCTACTATTTCTCATTAATCAAGTGTAGATGATTTCCTTCCAGACAAAGTTGACTTTGCTTCTATTTATAATCAAAGTAGTGGCAACTCTCCACTCATAGAAAGTCATCATCTGTTTAGAGTGTTCTGCATCAAAGGGGTGTTCATATTAGTTATTCATATTAGGACTTCATATTAGTAAAATGAAGACAGGGATGGAATGGAGACTGAAATTGTTTTTGGAAGCCTAACTTCAGACAAACAGATTTTACAGTAAATTCTCAAACCGGGGCAGAGCAGTGAGAGACCTTGATTTAAAAACGGCTTATATTTGAAACAGTTTCATAAGTATATTGTTTTCTTAAATCATATTTTAGTTAGGAAACTCCCTGTTTTCTGATATGTTCCTATTTTAATCTGCTGTCAATGCTGTTAACTGTTAATTCTTCCCTTCATCCATGTTTACCTGTTAACCCTTAAATGCATACCTCAGGTCTTAAGTGACCCAGGTCTATATTACACTAATTCATTCATTCATTCAAGTGTTCAGACTGAAAGCAAAGCAAATTTTCACCTCATGTCATTTGCGCAAATGTGACTGCTGAACCATTTGTGTTTATTTGCCTCAAACTGCCAATGTACCAACTGTACAGACTAAATTGTAAAATAACAAGCGACAGACGCCAAACGTAACACAGAAAAGTATTAGGAATTTCATATTTCCTTCTAAGAATTGCCATTACAGACAACATTCCAGAGATTTTCTCAATCCCAGGGAATCCCTGATCCCATTCTTATATTGTAGAGAGTTTTAACGAGATCTCTATTCCTGATCTCTCTCAGACCTTTAAGAGTTTTAGAGTTTATGACCTTAGAGTTTAACAGCTACTTCTTAGCGATGCCATGAATTTAAGTGACGTATATGACCAAATCAGTTGCGCTCAAATCTGGCTCATATCTCATCAACAAACTAGGCTGTTTGACATTGCCTGCCAGAAAATCCATGTTTTGTACAAACGTTCTATAATCTGCCACCTTTACGTTGTGATTAAGTAAGCACTTGGTTAAGGTTAGGGGAAGACCGTGACATAGTTTTGAATTATGGTAGACTGTTGGCAGGAGACACAAGGCTACAAGGTTACAAAGAAGTGAGCCTTCCAGACCTCTGTAGCCCGCTCCTCAGTTCTGCTTGAAGCTAGAGGCTTGAGGCACAGCATCTTTAGGGTTATTTTACATGAAGCTTCATGATGACTTAATCCCCATTTTAACATTTAATCCATATTCACATCCGATGTAGAGATGCTTATTCTTAATCTGCTGCTGATCCTACTGTTCAAATTTTAGTCTTGCCATTGCTATGAATCTGCATTTTTATATAAATGTATTCTGTATCAACTTGTTCTTGGGTTATAATCAAGCCTAAAAGAGACATTTTCACCCCACTTTTAAAGAACAATAGTACGGTCAGCTAATTGTCTACAACAGATTAGTCAACTCCCAGGTCTGATTTAAACTGATGTATCAAGATGTCTTTGTGGACCTGATCATCCCCATGGCTTCTGTATCCAAACAGATTTTCCTAGATTTCATCTCATCTGTTTGTGCTTTGCCGTAACACCGTCTGTGCTATCCCCAGAGTCAACAGTTTATTATCCTTGCTGTTGGCTGGTGCTGATAGGGTAAATGCATCCGTGTGTTATTATCTTCATGGATCCTGACAGGGAGCAGTAGGTATTTCCTGGGTAATGTAACCTGTGAGGAATTAAATTGAAGAGGATTCAAAATCTTTTCTTTTTTCCAAATTTTATTACACAAGGTCAAAGGATACATACACATACACACAAATAAAGGAACAAAATAACAATGCCACCAGCTTCAAGCAACAACAAATTAGAGAACAGAAAGAAAAAGAAATTAATTGAAAACAAAAAAAATGTAATGATAATTTAGGTGTTATTGTTAAATTAAAGAATGCAATATATATAGGTGCACACATATGCATACCTATCCACATACACACACGTACTTAATTATTTGTTTGATTATACATCCAAAAAACGTATGTATCTACATCCCTCTGGTTGACCTTTATCGACATCCCAATATTAACATTTTGAACCGTTGTGCTTAATTGTTGTCTTTTTGTAGCTTTAAATAGTAATGCTTTCCCCATCATAATGATGATGTTGTTCAGGTGTTTTCCTTCTTCATCATCCCTTAAATCATCAAACATTGTGGTTAAAGAACAACTATAAAAAATTGAGTTGTAAACAGAGATCGACTTTTCAGCTTTAATCCAGAATCATGCTTCTTCCTTACAACACCAAAATAGATGAAAATCTGACTCTTCTTCCTCCTCACAAAATCTACATAAGCCAAACTGCTGAAAACCCCATTTTTAGAAGCATTTTCCTAGCAAGTATCTGTACATTAGTTTTATGGATGACAATGGAGACATCACAGGTAGTCCTCCCATTTTGACAGAAAGGCTACCAGTACAGCAGATATTTTATGGAGGTGCATGTATAATGATATATTTTCTTGTTTATTTTTCTCCTGTTCATCCATGTTGTATCCCTAATGTAGAGCCAGCATGCCATTTGTTTTGTACATAGCAATGTACTTACAATGTTTCTTTTTCCAGGACTGTGGTATGGCTGCACAGAGTTGATTATATGTAAAAAGGTCACAAACATTACCGTATAGTACCATAAGACATGATTTCACCTCCACTGTTCAAGAGATCATTCATAAATAATATTCCTTTTTCAAACATCGGTTCAATAAACAAAGTCTGATCCTTATTTAATATATTTCTGTTGTACCACAAGACTTGGCTTTGGAGTTCATAACTTCTGGTTGATGATCCCCCACCCCCCATAAAAATTGGAATACATTTTGTTCATATTTTTCAAACAACTCTTCTACTGGAGCAGGTAAGGACATGAGAATATAGATAAACTGAGGTATTCCTAAAGAATTTATCACCAAAACTTTTGTTTTTACATTTCTCTTTATGTACATCTTAAACAAATGAGACACATCATGTTACAGTAACTAGCAAGCTTTAGAGGTGTGCTAAGCTAGGCTAACCATGTCCTGACTCCAGCTCCGTATGTACCATGTCTCATGATACTCATATCTGCATGTTATCAATCAATCAAGAAAATAAGCACATTTCCCAAAATGTTGAACTAGTCCTTTAAATTGATTCTTGAAAATGGCAATTTTGGTTGGATTAGCCACCAATAATGATGCCTCTCATGTATTGTAATTTCCATGAAGAAATTATGAATGTAGCTTTCTTTCTTTTTTTAATCTCTAAATTGTTATCTAGATCAGAATGGCCTTGTGAGCCATAAAAATAATCAAATGTGGGCGTTTTTGTAAAATGAATATTGACATTCTGATTGGATAAAAGGAAGTTCCTGTTTTCCAGTGATGCGTTATGTGTCTCTTAGTAAGCAG
Organism: Macquaria australasica; assembly: GCA_005408345.1. Classification (NCBI taxonomy): domain Eukaryota; kingdom Metazoa; phylum Chordata; class Actinopteri; order Centrarchiformes; family Percichthyidae; genus Macquaria; species Macquaria australasica. Next base: position 198,505 of record SEMN01000528.1, on the reverse strand, counting down.
ACTCCCCCCATCCACCCGCCAAATCCACCCTCCTACTATCCTTTGTCTCATCTCACCTCACTCCCAGTGACATTTAAGCACCCTACCCACCCCACACAAACCCCCCCACCCACCCCCCACCACCATCATCCCTGCCACCCTTTGTTCCCCACCAGTCTGCAGATGGTCTCGCTTTTTTACATTTCTGTCTCTACCCTGCACCCTCTCACATGCAGCTTTAAATTCCCTCTTCATCATGTCACCTGCTCGAACATTTAAAACTGGATTTAATAATCTACTGATTTTATAATATGCCATGGCACTGACCTCCATTCACTGGACCCTGATATTAATATTTTAATAACCTGGCCCCCACTACTGACTTATGGTGATTATCATATGAGAATGGCTAAAGAAATGGAAAAGGTTATAGAAAAAATATGTAATTTTTTGCTCTCTTTGCTTTATCAAATTTATTTGAAAAAGAAACCAAAGGCAGACAGAAAAATTATTACCTAAACTGTTGTAGACATTCATTATGGTTTACAGACCCACTTCCTGGTTCAGTTTTGACCATCCGTACTTATTGATGTTGTGTGCACACAATGATTATTCAGTTGTGCTCACTTTCAGTTTTACCTCCAGATAAAGTGGGTTAGATAATCCTGTCTTATTATCATGTTTCTTCCTTCGTTAGACTTTGTTGTAGTGATGTCATTCAGTTCCCAGATCTCAATAAATACTTAAGAGAGTACAATGTTACTTTTTAAGCCACATAAGTGATGACATTCCTTTTTCTGAACTTTTCTCTTCATCACATCAATGGATGTATTCACATATGTGGATACAGTGTTTCAAGATGCCATTCATTCCAATAAAAGCTGCTCAATGGGCAAATTCGCCAAAAAAAGAAGTTCTTCAGGTTTCTGTGTATTTGGGCCCATAGAACATGCCCATTACAGCCCTCTGGCTGAGCCGACCAACTCCTCATACTCTACACATGAATGGCACAAAAGTAATACTGATACAGTCCTTCGAGACATCATGTGACCCAATGGATCAAATTGCGATATTGCATATAGTATATTCGTTTGTAACTGCCTCACAACCCCTTATATTTGACCTCCATTTTATATTGAGCTACACTGTGGCTTTTTGCATGCAATTTGTCTGATTATGTTAGAATGACGGGTGGGAGAGAGCAGGTAGAGCATGGCATGGACTGAAGCCACCATTGGCATTTCCCATGTTGCCAGACAGAGTTTCATAATCAGATCGGGACAAGTGGATTAGTGCCAGTCCAGACTACAAGCTGGTGACTACAGCCTTAGCCAGCCACCAAGCTTCTCCTACATAAACTCCTCTGGCTCAAACTCTCTTCTTCTCTCCATCATTTTTCTTTCGCCACCCCCCATCCCTCAGGGAGTGTACTTCCCAATGTTTCCCAGCCAAGTCCAATCATGTTAGCCTCTCCACTCCCTGGTCCTGGCTGACTAATGCCTTTTCATCTAAAGGGCAGATTTCATGAAAGAGTCACCCGGCTATCTCCTCTCTGATGCCATTCGTCCTCTCCCTTTCCACCTACTTGCTATGTGTCTTCTACTCCTCCTCCTCTTCCTCCCTTGGGCCTGCTGTTTCTTTTCAGATCAACCTCAGCACAGCCAGGCCCTCAGGTGTATTGATAACGTCAGCAGCCACTCAAAGTATGACAAGTCTTTATATTTCCTTGCTGCTCGGAGATCATCCATCAGCACTGCAACACCAAATGTATTGTACTGTATTCTTCCCTTTTTTTGTCTGAATATACCTAAAAAAGCTTTATGTTGGGGAGGGGAGACGAGCCTGCATTCACCTTGAGGACATTTTTATCACCAGCTATTATTATTTTTTTAAGATTCCTACAGCAGGTAGACTAATTAATATTTCACTGGTCCTTAGTGTTGCTTCATATAATTTATTTCTGCACCTGCTGGTTAAAATGGCAGGTGAAAAATGTAGGCTCATTTCATTTCAGAAGAGGAACACTCTGATACATTTCCAAACCTAATGGATGCTTTTTATTCATGACATATCTCTTTGGTTTTCTGTTAACAGAAAACAGGACAACTGCCTGCCTCAGTCGCAGTCGACGATCACCGAAGTAAAGAACAAAGGAGACATTGTTAACATCTGGGGGCTGCCATTTTTTAGGGTGAGGGTGTGGGGGGAGAGGTGGTTGGATGGGAGTGGGTTGGCAGTTATCATTAGGGGAAACAAACAGGGAGTGATTTTTCCAGTGGAGCTCAAGCTGTCATAGCAGCATAGCATTTACGGTTTGACTCTGCTGTTAGAACTAATCTCCCCTTAATAAACACATATATGAACTTGAAATCTTTGATAATGCAACAATACCAAATACTTGACAAATAACATGCAGGTTGGGGTTAGTGAAGGAGCTGTTGCACCAAACGGTGCAGGCGTGGAATCAGTGGAGCAATAGTGAGAAGTGTCAGTTAAAGTGTAATGGCTGTGATGTACTATTAGTCAGCTGGTAGCCAAGCTGCCGACAGAAAAGCCAGTGATTGTAAAGCATTTTGGCTACCTCTATTTGTCACATGATCCTCTCTTTGCACATTGTAGCGGTGCCTCCACATTATTCCGGATTGCTTCTCTTAACATGAGACCATACTTGCACAATAAGCAGTTACAAGTATTCATATGTATATATAATTGTTATTATACTGACTTTCAATGCACAGTTGTAGTGTTGCTCTGTTTGCTGCTTCATGTGCTTTTCCTGCATGACAGCAACAGAATTTTGGTAGGAAACAAAATTTTCAGTGCAATGCAAAATGTTGACTGGGAGCAGAGCCGGTTCAAAAATATCTACTGTAGATCAATATTGGTTGAAACATTTAATGGTAGAGACAAGCAGGGCAGGTATTTGCCTGTTTCCAGCTGGTTTGTGTTTCATGAATGGTAATGTAGGCCTTCCCTCTGTAGACCACACCAGCTCTGTAAAAACCCAGTCTTTAAAATAAGGTAGTAGTATATTTGATTGCTTGCTGCATGAATATCAATTAGTAATCATAACAGTGGTACATGTGTGTTTTCCTGTGTGGCTGGGACTGCTGTGAGTGGGTAGCAGAGTGTGATTAATCCTTTTGAAAACACTTGAGATAAATGTGCTCTTATCTATTCCCTGTCACTCTGGCACATTTAGTCAGATAGATAACATCTGTTTCTGCTTGAGTAGTGCAATAGCCTGAAACAGACCTCTGTGTGTCTATATATGTGTGCACCCCTCCTCTGATGTGTTTTGTTTTTTGGTGACTGTATAGGTAAAGTACTGATGAGTCACAGTGAGCTGGCAATGCTGCCCTCTGCTTTTCTTCTAAGGTTGTCCAGGATTTATATCAGCAGGCACACACACACACACACACACACACACACACACACATAATCACACACTTACAAAGACATCAACACATAATACTGGAACTATCTGATAACAGACATTTCTAGACATTTTTATTTTTATTTTTATTGAGTTTTTAGAATTGAATGACTTTGTGTTTTGACAAGCATTCTTCACATTTTCAGGGTCCAGTTCAATATTCAACTCTTTTTCAGAATAGAATAGAATAGAATAGAAACAAAAAGTGAAAACCTTTTCAGACTATTTACTTTTACACATTGTGTGTAACATTTATAACACATTGGAACATTACTGAATGGCTGCAGCCATTTTTTCCTTATCTTCAGTCTGGTGGTTTGCCCCATTCAGAGCTCTCAGACAGTTTACGATATTACCACTTATGACAGGTTGCAATGAGACCTCTGTATGATACTAATATATATTGGTTGTGTCTCTGTTCTGTCATGGTCCTGGAGGCTCTTTCCAGGGATGGCTTTCAATTATTTACACATGACGGCATGGAGGATGTTTCTAACAACCAGCCAAGTAACAAAACTCCTTTCTTCAGCTGTGGTTCCTCACATAACAAGCTCCACTACTGATTCACACACATACACAGGCACAATATGTGTGAACATTTCTGTTCTTTTGAGATGAAGCACTTGTTACTTGCATGTGTACTTTGTGTGTGCCTGGAGAGTTAAAAGCAAATAATCTAGCCAATTCATCTCTGAATCCCTATTTTCTTTAGCCACACTATCTGCATGGCTAAGAGACGTGGCTTGTGTCTTGCAATTTCAAAAGCATATACCTTAAAAGGCAAACATAGCATGTTGGTCACACTAAAATATATTTTTATGGGTAACAATCTCTGAAAAGTGTTGTATGTGACCTGGTTCCTCCTCGTTAATGGGGTCAAGACAGGTAAGAAACCAGTGTGACAACAGCCAGGATGGCCTGTTTGTCACCTCAGTTTCATTCAGAAGCAGATTTGGGTGAATAGTTTTGGAGAAATTTGACAATATATCCAGAAAAAGGTTTGTCCAGTTTGAAAATTGGAAGCCCACTGAGAGGGTTTTTCTCATCAGGTGTAGGAGTGCTTTGTGTACTGTATATGTCTGCATGATGGAGAGAAATATTATTAATCAAGATTGGATGGCTGCAAAAAGGAACAACTTGTACAACACCACATGTTGCATTTTATACAAATAAGAGACCACAATTCTTTGTCCAGAAAATTACAATGTAATGTATTTCAGTAAATAGATTAATTTTACCTTTTCATTCTAACCCGTTCATTAAAATGACTTACTTGCACAGGAAGATAAATATATATTAGTGGTATATTTTTAGTGAAGTATATTCATTAAGCATTGAGCCTGACCTTTGTTAGTGACACTACAGCAGTATTTATATGTAGCTGGTTGTATGTGTTTGTTTGCAGCGGAATTATTTGCCCTTTACACACATTTACAGAAACCTCACAGAAATCTTTTGTTCCTCTGTGTGGGAACCTATGCTACATCTATCCAATTAAGTATTGTTCCAATACTATGGAACACAGTAGCAGTAGGAGTTTTAGCTACTCCAGGGTCTATGCCAAGACAGCTTTTCTTCCTGTCTTGATTGCATAAATGCTAGACTTTAGACTTGTGCTGTGGAGTTAATTCTTAGTACATTTCAAGGAGATATATCACTCCTTTGCATGTTTCCATATACCTGCTTCCTGCTTTAAAGTGTATGGAAACGTAATTACTCCCACAGTTGAACCTCATTCTCTCCTTCTCTCTTCTTTAAAATTATTCTATTTTATTTTATTTTATTTTTTACCAATGACATGTTTTAAGGTCAGAGTAAGCCAAAGAAAGATTATAATCTTGGCAAGGAAAGGTGAAAATGAACGTAGTAGCAAGGGTAGGATTAGCTCCAATAACTTTGTCATTCATTCAAAATAGCTGGAAGGAGACTGGAAGAGCTTTAACATTTTCAGAGGAAGAATTTAGTAGTTTTGTGTTTGTCCAGCTCTGTTTGCACACAGGCTGTAGAGAAAGACATGCCATGACAGTGTACAAAAGTGACTGGAACAATTTCTTGTGTTAACTTTAGCATACAGTCACGTTAGTCATACAACTACAAGTCACTCTCCATGCTAAAAATCACAGCTGAAAACTCTACTTTTGACCCTGGTGAGTAAAAAATAGAGTAGCCATAGTACTTTTTGATGATCAAGCAGCTATAATGATGCATTGTTCCAAAGTTGTTCTAGTTGCCCATTTAATGTAAGGCCTTTAATGTAACATGCTAGCTTACAAGAGGTGAAAGTTAAGTTGATGAAGTGACTAATGGCTGAGGGATGAAAGTAACTGTATAAACTCTTGCCCTAGTTGGTTGTCTATCGGTTTGCAATCAGACATTAACAGTAAATCATATTTTATTAAAGTAGAAGCAGGGTTATAGCAAGATTAATTAATTAATTTTTATATTTAGCTACAAACAAGACTAAAAGAGCACAGTCTATAAGTAAATAAGCTGCTCTTTGAGGCTTTAATGCTCTTTGTTAAAAAAACAAAGATGGATAAAAATTCATAAGTTTCTGAACCGCGGCTGTCATAGTGAAATAAATGTAAAAGTGGTAACATTAGTGGTTGATTTGGTAGTGGTTGCCTTGCTAACATGCTCAAAATGAAAATGTTAACATGCTGATATTTAGCCGGTTATGTTTAGTCTCTCAGTTTAGTTACGTGTGTTAGGGAATGTGATTAGTTTTGCACAGTCTTAATCTAAAGTATTATCCATCCATTGTCTATACCGCTTATCCTCTTAGAGGGTCGCGGGGGGCTGGAGCCAATCCCAGCTGACATTGGGCGAGAGGCGGGGTACACCCAGGACTGGTCGCCAGTCAATCACAGGGCTGACACATAGAGATAGACAAACATTCACACTCACAGTCACACCTACGGACAATTTAGAATCACCAATTAACCTAACTTGCATGTCTTTGGATGGTGGGAGGAAGCCGGAGTGCCCGGCGAGAACCCACGCGGACACGGGGAGAACATGCAAACTCCACACAGAAGGGCCCCAGCCGGCCAGCGGGTGCGAACCCAGGACCCTCTTGCTGTGAGGCAACAGTGCTAACCACTGCACCACCGTGCATTAGATGTATTAGATGAATTAAAATGTTGACCTGATGATGGAGCTAGATGAAAAGTCAGGGGGTTACCAAAGTCAATACATCCACTAGGGAACCTTAAATATTTGTGGCAAATTGAAAGGCGAGTGACGGTTCACTCTGAGCCAAAATCGTCAACCTTACGGTGTTACCAGAGGAAAAGTAATAGAATCACCAAAGTCAGTAGGATTCATCCTCTGGGGACCATGAATGCCTGTACAAAATCTTATGGCAATCCATCCAATAGCTGATTTCAGTCTGAACCAAAGTGGTGGACTGTGACTGACCAACCAACATTGCTATCCCTTGAGCTACAACGCTAGCGGCTTGGGGCTTGTAATTTTGTAAGACAGACTTTTGGTTGTTGGCTATACAAATATTTTTATATATTAAGATCTTGGTGTAAATTTACTTTTGCACAAGAAGTGTTATATTACATTCTTGGGAAAATGCAGGCCATATACTAAAAATGTGATACCAGTAACTGTGACATGATGTGGAGGTATTTAAGATAAGATAAGATAAGATAAGCCTTTATTGTCCCACAGCGGGGAAATTTTTAGGAAATTTTCCATCCTGACATAAAATTGAAGTAGACACTGAATACCAGCTTGGATTTTTTTGCGCATGAATGAACAACATACCTGCTCCTGCAGTCCAAAATAGATTCAGTCCACATGTATGTGTCTATAGGAATTTCAAGAATACAAAAGGCGATGGCTGCTGGTCATAAAAATGTCCTTGAAATTCTGACCTGGGCAAAAAAACAAACAAAAAAAAAAAAACTAATCCAAAACAGAATAGTCAGTACCATCTGCATACTTGCCAACAAACCAGATATATTTATATATTTATATAAACGCTGCTTAAATTTGCAGGTGTATTTACATTTTGACAACAGCTAATGTTAGCTGGCCCGTCTGCCTGCGTAGAAAGCATAGCTGCACACACGCCCCTTGAATGGGGTTGTGTGTTGCCAGGTTGCGGTGACAGATGGGTTGAAATTGTAGTGTGGATTCTGTGTGTAGATTGTGTTTCATAGACAATCTGCCAACTTGGGTGACGTCAGACAAACATACAAATCTTTTGGATCCGTGTATGACGATTATTCCCAATAAAGTTTGAGGGCCATGCACATTATGGAGGTGTCCTGGGAGGATGCTGGGAGATCCTTGAAATACGGGAGAAACCCGGGAAAAACGGGAGTGTTGGCAGGTCTACATCTGTTCATGTTTTTCTTCAGGTCTGTGTCACAATATCCAGAGCCAAATGCTGCATTTAACAAGCAGCACGTTCTGTACTGCTGTTGAAGCTGTTTTCCATGTAGCAGCACGACACCCCAAATGAGCCGTGTAATGTCCCTTCCTGAAAGGGATGGCTTTGCTATTCTGACAAGCCTTATGAAAGATGCATGAATGCTGGTTTGTTTGAGCCTCTGGTGCTTCTACATACCTTTATCTAATTAACCCGGCAAATTGCAGCTGTGTTATTATTCTCACCATGCTCTTAGGTTGCAAACTAAACATTGTTTAAACACCACGTATTGTCTTTGGATTAGTGTTCACTGCTTGTGTGGATGTACTGTAATGTTTCATAAAGCCCTCACCATGTGAGGTCTTACAAATCGTCCAAATCCAGTCATATTGTGCAGCTGTGTTTGGAAGAATGATACCGTGCAATCATGTAGAGACAGATCTGTTTTCATGCTATACCTTCCATCAAGCTGGCAGGGGGTCTTTGGTGACCCCGGGACAAATACAAACCACTGTCCTGTCATTTCACACCAGCTCTTCTTTTGATCATGCTGTCTGTAGATCAAAGACCAGAGGCACTCAACCAGAGTTGAAATACAGCTAACCCGAAAGCAGTTCGCCCTGAAACAAACAGGGAAGGCGGTGAAGATCAGAGCAGGCAGATAGTGAGCTGCTGTGAAATATGATGACGTGAAATACTACTCCCACAAGTGATGCAATGTCTACAATAATGTGGATAAAGTTGAAACAGGGTTCTCAGCATTAAAACCACTATCGGATGTTTTTTTTAAATTTGTTTGTCCTCCTCAGTGACACACTGAGACAACAGAAAAAGAGTTAAATATCTTCCCCTCTGTCATGCCTATTCTTCTGCTACAGTTTCTCCTGGTTGATGAACAGCAAAATTGTGCATTACTATCATGATCTGGTAGAGAGTGGGGTTTGAATTTGCAAGAAATGATCTATTCTGTATTTCTGTCATAAATGCTAACCAAATCTAACTTTAATTTATGGACTGCTGCCTAACAGGCCCTCAAACAGATCATTATTTTATACTCACACTATGCTACGTTCACGCCTAGAAGTAGCGCAATGTCTTCAGCAGAGAGCCTCTGTGCATCTTATGCCACTTCCGGGCTGGCCACTTTTCCACTAGCTTGTGTGACACAACAAAATTTCATTGAAGATAAATGAGTTGTACACAGGAAAACAATAATTTGTTTGCTAGCATAAAAACATACACCTTCAATTATGTTTTACTAGCCTGGCAGCGCAAGTAATACGTCTCTGTAACTGTTGGTTTCTAACTTATTTATGATATTCACCTGCGCTCTTTTCTAATGTCATCTTTCCTGGTTTTATCTGTAATTTCTGCTGTCTAAATGAAGTTGAACCCACAAGCAATAATAAAATACAAAACAAAATAATGTGACAATGTGAAAGGGGTCGCTCGTAGTGATTAACCTACAGAGAATTATCCCCTGAATCTACAGCTTCCCTCGGCTTTGAGGAGCTTTATAGTGAGTTTCAGATCATTGTTTAGCAGCCTGGCCCAACAACGAAAAAGCTCTGATAAACCCACTGTACACTACCTACTCATCACCAAACAACAGACAGACACAGTTAGCTTCTAGCTGGTGAACATATTGGAGCATTTAGCAGCTAAGAGAGAGTGAATATTGGACTTACATTTGCTAGGAAACACGACTTCAAATGAATGCTAATGTTGCTCCTGCTGGATGTGTAAATAAGCAACTGGTTTAAAGACAGCTAAAAAAAAAGGCTATTACATAAACATTATTCGATCCTTATCTGGACATATGAAGTGAACCACACAACATACTGTTGAGCAAGGTTATGTTCCGAAGGTGGATTTGTAGTAATCTGCATAGATTACAATTTCTATGCAGTAATTTTGAGTAGTTTTCTTCTTGAATTTTAACTGGAAGTTATAGTTTCACTTTGGCTTTCTATACTATACTATGCTAACGGACAAGCGTACAGAACTGGAGACAAGAGAAAGGCAGTTTCTTAACGTGGTGAGATCCATCGTTCCTCCATGTTTTGGTGGTGATCAATCAATGGACAACTAAATAATTTAGCACCTCCTATGGCTAGTCAAAGTAACCCTGACAAACACTGAGATGCATCATCATCCTTGTTTCATCCAAATCTGATCAGCAGTGTCTAAGACATTGTGCATGGTGGAATGATGAGCATAAAACAAGAAACGATGATGATAAAATCAACAAAATGAGAGTGCAAGAAAGGTATAGCTGCACAAACAAAGTCATACTGGCTGCATGAGAGTGGCAGAAACAATGGTGAAGAATAACACAGAGACAGAGAGGCCGGAGAGAGATGATAAGTGAGTTAGCTTGTAAGTCTGCAGTGATATCAGTAACCGATTGCTTTCCCTTGAGCCTGCAGGGCTTGGCAATTCTAATGTTGTGAAAGCTGCCAGGAAGAACTCTGTAATGCACACAGAGAAGCATCACAGGCTGGCTGAGACGATTTAGGGCCATTAGGTTCTTAAAGTCTGTATTAGGTATCCGCTGCAGAATATGGAGCCTTGCAGGGCTGGACTTGCCATGTGGCAGACCGGGCACTTTCCCGGTGGGCCGGCATGTCTTTTTTTTTTTTTTTTGTCTGACCGGCCCATAAAATAGGTAGATCAGCCCATTGTTGTTGGGTTTTTTTGCTAGCCCAATCACATTTTTAAACCCCTCCCCCTTTGAGCTCAGTGTCTTCATTAAATAGCACATGAGCATCTGCAACAAAAGAGTAGACTACCAAAATGGATAAGACAAAACACAACAGAGAAAAAAAAAAAAAAGACAGACCCTTTAGGCAGATGCTGCCAAATGTGCAAAACATTATATAGACAATAGGCTATCCCACTGGCTGCTTGTGTTCACTGGAGTGATGCGTCAACGCGGCCGCCACATTGGTACAGGGAAGCTGCGCCTCCTAATGCATGTAAATCTATGAAGACAGGAGATTTATCCACAATTCAAATCATCATAACTCACTGAATTTTGAACCGATTTTCAAGCGGTTTGGTTTGTTACAAATGCCAGACATGTATTTACACTTGGTTAAATTAAAAATGTGGGTTTTCATACTAAAATACTTTGTCTTATGTAGATAATAACAGTAATATTTCTATAATATAATATTTAAGATGAACATACTCTACGTAATTAGTTTCTAAGTACATTCTTATTTCTTACTGCATGTAAAATGGCTGCCATGATGATGTCATTTTGTTTACGTAAAGACTTAATTAATAAAAAGATGTAATTCCAACAAACACTAAATTTAAAAAGATTAAGTACATTTCTGGCAGGCTTCACAATTCTGTTTTTAATTACTTTTATAGTGAAATATTCCCATTTTGCTAATTTAGTCACAGATAAAAAATAATATATATATATATATATATATATATATATATATATATATTTATATATATAATATAGTGCAGAGTTGCAGTGTAACAGTTACACATTCTGATAAATCTTAATCTTCAGGCCAATCTTACAGTTTTGTATAACTGAAAATATAAGCACCAGGGAAATGTTTATACAAGAGAGATGAACAATACAAATTTAGCTCTAATCTCATATAAATGTATAAAAAGATTGATGATGATTGATAAATATAATTTTCAGCATCTTACTGATATTTTCTTTACCTGACCTATTCATACTCATTACAGCTTTAGTGTTTTTAGGGAGCGGCATGGTTGGTTGGTATACAGGGGAGCACAAAGATGAGTGTACATTTATTGTAGCATAGGTGGATAATTGGAGAACGTCATAAATATGTGGGGGGAAATTTTGTATTTCAACTTAATTTAAGGCTATATTTATCTAGCTTTCACTTGAAAGATATGGTCTTCATTGGCAAATCGAGTTTGCTCAAGGTGCAGCTAGTAAGTGCACCTTGAGTTGGGATTGTTTTGTGAAACTACTATTTTCATGGTCAAGAATGAACTTTAATGCTTGTTTTTTATTTTAATAAAACCTTTGTTAAATGTTTTACATTCTAGGAAAACAGACAGACAGTAACTCAATGATGCTGTTTACATGTGTTATCCAAAATCATGTCAGTGGGTCAAGGACTATTGTAAGAGCACTGTACTGTAAATGAAACCAAGTTTCACAGTCTCTGGTTCCAGAAATGTATAACATAAAAGAAAAAGGTTAAATCATTTGTTGGCTGTTTATCTTTGCAGTAGGCCTGTTATTGGATTTGGATGAATAAGAATTCTTTATTTCACTGTGTTAGGGATTTACCATTAACTACTGGATGCTCTCATGCAGAGGCAATATTTCCACGACCTTTTCACAGTCTCTTTATCATAGACATGTGTTCAACATATGAATACAGATTGACTTCCTGCTGCTGCCTTCTTTTCTCTCGCCTTTCTATCCAAAAGCCACTGGTGGGATGCACATCTCGCACTGGTTTCCATTATCCCTGTAAATGCCAATGCCAATCTTCGGTTTTGCACCATGGGAAAAGCGGGAGGTAGACCAGGTGGGAGGTTTGGGGGTTGCAGGGTAGGGTGCATCCAGACAGAGCAAACCCATTATTGGGGGGTGAAATCATTTCACACAGATCTCAAATTCTCTTGTGCTGGCAAGCTATAGACGAGATAAGCCTGTTGAGAAACAACAGGGAAAAAAGCTTTGTCCTCCCCTGTGGCCTGACGGCTATTAAGTCGACTTATCTCTGAATAGTGGATATTAAAGAAGTGTGTTGTAGCTGTAAAGACATCATTTACTTCCTTCAAAGATCAACCTTTTTCACTCTATTTGATTTCCCTCTTTTTTGCTCCATCTGCTAGTAAGTAACTCAAACTAAATTAAACCTAGAAAGAAGAATGTCTAAGACTTTCTCTTTCATTCACTTTTTGGCAAGTTTCAGTTGTTCTTATTGTTAATCCTTCCTTTTCATCTTCCATGAAAACACTGCTTGTTATTTGGAGTTTAAAGTCATGTTCATACCTCATATCACACGACCTGTATATGTAACATCAATACCACTTAATCGAGGCAGCACCAAAATATGTAATGATAATTAATAAGCCTCAAAAGGGCATATAGTAGGTGTATAAAGAACAGTGTACACTGTACAGTAGTAACAGTTAGCTATTGTCTTATCTACTAACCTAAAGTTACCTATTTTGGTAGCTAGTAACTTACTGTCTGAATAAAAACGTGTATTGCTTTCTAAGCTTTTTGGGTAACGTTACTTCATTTGCTCACCTCCACTGACTAACAAACTAAAAACCCGTCAGATTACCATCACAGCACAGAACGCCTTTAGGTGATCTGATTCTGAGCTTCATTAGCGAACACTGTTAGCAACAACAACATGCTAACGGTGTCAATCAAACAACCGCATTATGTTTTCCTTAACAAACAAAAATAAATTGAAAATAAATAGGAAATACAAAGAAACAGATCTGTTGACAGGGTTCATAAAAGGAGGACATATTTAACATATTTTCTACTGTATATTGGGGGGGACACAACCCCCCCAAAGAATGCGTGGTTACGCCCATGACAAGTAGTGTCAGGCATTGCTTGTTGAAATTCAATAGTAATTAACCAGTAACGCTCCATTACTCTGACAATTTGGGGGTCAGCTTGTTTGGCTTGTTTCATTGGGAGTTTGAATGACGGTTGATATCAGTTTGTCCTCTCTACATTCTGTAGAATGACTGGCCTAGTACGTGTTAGCTTGGTGCAGGGACTGGAGGTGTGGGGACACATAGGCTTACTGATGAGGGTAGCAAGTCGAAACACAAGTGACTTGAGAATCCACACACAATCCGGAATGAGGCAGGGAAAAGGTGCAGGCAGGCAGACAGAGAGAGTACATGGCCAGGGGAAAGTGAGCAGATTCTGGAGACAGGGACAGAGACCCAGACTGGGCAAAACAAACAAACAAGACAATGATGGAGCTAGACATAGTTATTTGAAGTTTTGTGATCGTAAAAAACACTATCTTCTCATTTATTTGCACTGAATAGAAACCTAGCTCCTCATCTTTTTTTGTATTTTGTCAGTACATTAGTGGCATTGCTGATGGGCGTTTGTAGTATAAGGAGGGAGGTGGGGTATGATTAGACGTGTGACATCCATCCTGGAGTTTCAGCCTTGTTGACACAGTGCCCTCCATGCCCCCTGGCTCTTCTCAGTGGGTGACAGGCAATGTAGGCCAGCGTGAGTACAATCACCCTTCTTTAGTTTCTAAGCTCACCATCGGCCTGGATAACTGTGTCATTCAGTGGCATGTTCATAAATTACGGTGAACACCTGCGTGGAGCTGAGACAATGCTGCCTGCCAGGGAGCTAATACTTTATGGCTATAAACATGCTGGCCTCTTTAGAGAGCTGGATATAAATGAAAATCCCAGCCCAGATGGCTACTTAGCCTTTCAGCATGTAGCCTTTTATCTACTGTATATTCTTAATTACAAAATCAATTTCCGGTTGTTTTTGATCACTGACCTCTCCATTTCATCATCGACACACTAAATGATACATTAAATGTTACATTAAATGAGTGTGTGCCTATTCTTCCTGTCGTGTAGTTCCTCATTTCCAGCCAAAGAGGATAATGGCAGCCAGAGAGATGCCAGATCTGTGACTGCAGCTGTCTCTTGTGTCTGGGGCAGTTTCTTGCTACCTCTATTGATTTTTATTGATCCAGACCCTCTGCCTGCAGCTGTAAGCTAATTCTCACCTGCTGGTTCTTCCATTGACATTTTCATTGCTGTAGCTCTACTTTATTGAGTGAAACCATAAAGCACAGTTTAATACAGCCTACGACTTTATACTCGTAAATATACTCATACTAGTAAATTACTGTGTTCTCTAATGATAGACAGTTACAGCTCACATTCTTTTTCATGGCCACTCTCACTGGGAGTTTTATGCAGACAGTCTGGCAAATCACTCTATTTGACACAAATTTGCATTGCACTTGTGGTTTTGATGAAATTGGACATTTATGCCATTCTAGCAGCATTCTGTTGGTCAATCCACCACTTTCAATGGATTCATTCAATGGATTGTCATGACAGTTTTTACAAACATTCAACATCACCAGAGAATGAAGCCTACTGATTTTGGTGATACCCTGAGTTTTCCTCGAGCGCCATTTTTGGTTTTGATTGAGATACCTTGACAACTATTGGATGTATTTACATGGAATTTGGTGCAGATATTTAAGGTTCCCAAAGGATGAATCTAAATTGTTATCCAGCACCACCAGTTTTCATTTATCCAGTAAAATATCTCAACATCCATTTCATGGATTGCCACAAAATTTTGACATTTGTGGTTCACAGTGTAATGTCTCAACAACTATTTATAAATTGTCATGAAATTTGGTACAGATATCATGTTCCTTACAGGTTGAATTGCATCTGAATATATGTTTTAAATTAGCACTTAATAATTTGGAAGTGCCTGAAAAGTCAAACAGATATTGACCAACGTTTAAGGTAATCAAACCCAAATTTAAGAGATTAAGTCCTTTGATGGACATTAAGTGTGTATATACATTTATATATTTAAATTTTTGTACTTTTTTGGCAATCAAAAAAAGTAAAATGCGAAGATATTCAATGCAGGCACTAACTGTCGTTTTGGCATCAGCTTTCACTTCTTGGGTCTTCTACACTGCATGATGGTAAACCCTGGAGTCAGTTCACCAGAGCCCATGGTGTTTTCACTGCAGGGCCTGTTTGCTGCTGATGGGAAGAAATGACCCACTTCTGCTCTGTGATTAAGATGCCTTCGATCAGCCAGGGTTTCCCTCGCATACAACAGGCATCATGAATGGAAAGTGAATGGTGCCAAAAAAATGTATTTCTTTTCTTTCTTTTTTTATTGGTGAGGGTAGAATAATTATTTCTTGATCTTGATGTAACAGCTTCCTTTTCAATCACAGAATAATTATTTCTTCTTTGCCTTCTTGTAAGAACATAAAATAGCTATTTTGTGATCATAGGAAAGCAAAGCTTGTTATCCCACTTATCACCTAACAGTTTTTACAAGTAGTCTAAAGGCGCTAGACCTAGCAGATACTGCGTGTTAACAGGCTCAAGTGTAAAAAACTGTCACCAGTTTTGCCAAATACTGAAAATAGCATGGCCTCATTTAGGGCTACAAGATATATATAAAAAAATAACTTAAAAATGATTAACAATCAGAGTTGTGTGGAAAAAAGCAAAGTTACATTTGTTTTTTGGTCTATCTTTAATGAAAATATTAATTATAATATAATTCACATATCTTTTACTCGAAAATAAAGTTTTAGATTTGAATCATCACCCTTTACATAACTTAAAATCCCACTGAAATGCATATTAACTTGTCATAATCTCTGATCTATCTGCTAGAAACCTCATTAGTGTGTGAGCGATGCTTTGCAGAGTCTGGACCTACAAAGGTTCCCAGCATTATAACACCAGACAAGGCTAACGATATGCAAGGCTGTGCCATTCCTCACATCAGCTAATATTTATGTTGCTGCTGTATTGATTGAGTCTTCAGCTGCTCTGGCTCTGAATCTGCTGCGCTCCCAACTGGGGTTTTGTGTTGAAAGTAGATGTTTACTTAGACCTATAATCACATTCTCATAAATCCAGTGGAAATGCAATCATAGTATTGAAAGAGATTTAACAGTGTTTAGTGTGTATTTGTCAGGACATTATTATTGCATACGGAAGCATTTAGGTTTCAGATATAAAATGTGAAAAGGCAGTAGAAGAAGCACTTTAGAACTATAAATAATATCCTTTTTCTGTGAAATACTAAATCTTGTTTTGATGGGCTTTTTGACATCAGCTAATGATGACTGGGACTGAATGGTCTCCAGTGGAACGGTTTGTGAAAGGCTGACCATGAGGTGTCAACATTCTTTGTTTTTATATTTATCCACTCTTGACAGCCTTTTTGATGCAAAGCTAAAAATATGCATTTTGAAAATTAACCAGTTTATTTTGTAGGTCGTGGTTTTCCATTTATTCATTTCATACAGTTCTTTTCATTCACAATGGGATCTATGCATTTACTACTAATGACCACTGAGTAGTTCTACCAAAGCAGCTCTGCTCATGGGCTGTCAACAGTAGCTTGTATAGAATAACTTTGGTTTATTACAATTTAGGTCTTACTAATTTAGGCTATTGGTTATGATATCATTGCACTCACCAAAATAATTGCTGAGATCTAGAAACATGGGGACATATCTACAAAGTCCGATAGGGCAAGGGACACCAGCAGTCAGACAATCAGACGGGTTGTAAACTAGCCAAAGGGTCATCCAGATTATCTAAACCACACTATTTGGAAGTAAAACCGAAACTGAGTGCACCTAAGACATTGGTATATTCCCTTACAGCAGAGGAAAACTGCATGCGAGACACTGGTATTTACTATAAGTTGAAGCTGAACCATGCAGTCAGTCTGAAAGAGACTGATGTCAGAGACTGATGTTTACAATGGACAGTTTAATAAATGAATTATAAATTTAATAAAATTAGTTATACATTTACTGTTCACCTTCATTTTCTCTTCTAAATAAGTTTGGTTAATCAGTGAGTACAGTGTTATTATTACTGATACAAAAGTAAGACCAAGGTTGTAATAAACTGGAAGAAAAGTGGATGACCATCACACTATTACTTCTCTAAACAGAAACCATAATTCTCTTCGTCTCACTTTGACCTTTCCCTGAACTCTCTGTTGTCTTACTCTTTACAGGTCCATGGGGTCGTTGTATGGGCAGTGAGTGTGGACCTGGTGGCAGCCAGAGCAGGGCGGTATGGTGTGCCCACTCTGAAGGCTGGACCACCCTGCACACCAACTGCGACCAGACAGAACGGCCGGACAACCAGCAGAGCTGCTTCAGAGTTTGCGATTGGCACAAGGATCTGTACGACTGGCAGTTGGGTGCCTGGAACCAGTGTGTCCCAGTGTCAATGCGCAGTGCTGGGGTGCAGCGCCCTGCTGTGTGTACCCGGGGAGAGGAGGGCATCCAGACCCGAGATGTGGGCTGTGTCCAGAAAGCGAATGGCGAGCCCGCAGAGGATGCAATCTGCGAATACTTTGAGCCTAAACCACGCCTAGAGCAGGCCTGTCTTATCCCCTGTCCACGGGACTGTGTGGTGTCTGAGTTCAGCCTGTGGACTTCCTGTTCTAAAACCTGCGGGATGGGCTTACAGAACCGGATCCGCTTTGTTCTGGCTCCGCCACTGTTTGGCGGGGCAGCCTGCCCAAACCTGACTGAGTTTCAGACATGCCAGCCAGGGCCCTGTAAGGGAGAGCAGAGCCTCTATAGCCTCCGGGTGGGACCCTGGGGGCCATGCTCTGTCCCAATGCCAAGGCAAGCTAGACAAGCCACCAAATCATCCAAGGAAAGTGATAAACTTTCCAAAGAGGGTGACAAACAGTCCAGAGAGGGCGAAGAACCGTCCAAAGGGGTTGAGAAACAGTTGACAGAGGGTCTCAAGCTGTCTAGTGAGGGTGACAAACAGTCAAAAGGCGAGGACAAACAGACCAGAGAGGGTGACAAACAGCACAAAGAAGGAGACAAAAAGTCCAAAAAGGGTGATAAACTGTCCAGAGATGGTGACAAACAACCCAGACCCAACAGAAAATTGGGCAGGGCAAACAGGAAACCAGACAGGCCATCTCGACAGGCAGACAGACCCAAACGACAGAAAAAGACTAAAAACAAAGAGAAAATGAGAGAGAAAGTCCGGGAGAGGTTAAGGGAGAGAGGTAAGGTGAAGGATCCGGAGACCAGAGAACTCATCAAGAAGAAGAGGAACAGGAACCGTCAGAACCGCCCAGGAGGAAAGTTCTGGGAACTGCAGATCGGCTACCAGACCAGAGAAGTGACCTGTGTGCATAAGAGTGGGAATGTTGAAGCTCTCAGGTAAGAATGACTCAAATAAGTTTCCTCATGTGTTACCTCACAGCTTTGATGTATCTCCATGGTTTCATCTGCAATGATGTGTTTCTATCTAATGCCTTTGTGTGACTGTGTGCTTTTGAGGGTATATGCTACTTTTGTGAGAACATTTTGTCTTGTCTTTACTTTCTTTAGAGGCTAGCCTGGATAATAATTTGGTTTCAGCATTTTGACTAGAATAATGGTTAGGGTTGCTGGATTGAATGTAGTCAGTGGGTGCCTGTGATTTTGGGGGGTAAGGGTTTAAGAGGTGGGTTCGGATTAGGCTAAGCGAGGGTTGGACTACATCCCAAGGATTTAGTTTGTGGTACCCAGGTCAGTGTTAGGGTTTGGTATGTTAGGGATTTTGTGATGTACTGCCTGGATATATCTGTGCTGGACCTGGAGTGCTGTGTTATTGTAGTATTAGTGCTCAATTCAGATATTGTTATCACATATAGGTCATTGCAAACATTGGTCTGAAGCCTGATTTACAACATTAAATTCCAGTGTTTTTAATAGGATGTCACTGAGATAGTTGGACCATAAAGTATTAGTCCCCCTGAGGTTTTTGTGTACATTGAGCTTCCTATGATAACATTTGCAAATGCAATATATTTTATAAAAGCCCTAATGTCTTTAATGCCTTTTGGGTATCACTTCATAAAGTGTTTACACAATACAATTAAGTTGTCTTCAGGGGATAGTATCTTTATCTGGGGTAAAGTGGGTAAAGTTTCAACCAAAGGAACAGTTTTACCCCAAAACTTAACAGCTGATAGGATAAAAAGGAGCACAACACTCCAAGGCCGAGGAATGTATTAAAAATGATGAATGATGTTGATATATTATTGAACTTCATCAGAAGATCAGAAAACCGTCTTCGTATGTGGCCAGATGATACACTCTGTGACCCTAGATTGTTTGAAGCACACTGAGGCCTTAAGACTTCCATTTAAACCAGTATAACAGTCCAGTATTCAAGGAATTATAAGATAAGATAAGATAAGATAAGCCTTTATTGTCCCACAGCGGGGAAATTTTAGCGTTGCAGCAGCCAGCAAAAGTGTCATATATAGAAATACAATAAAAATAAATAGAAAAATAGTCCTATACACAGTATAGACAGAAATAAATAATAGAGTGACTGAGTGCAGTTGTAAGTATGAACAAATAGATAAGATAAAAATATTGCACATATATAATATACATGTATATGAAAAATATTTCACAGCAACATATGAAGTAGATAACATCATGAATACAATATATGTATGAAGATAATGCACAACAGTAGATGAAGTATAGTAGTGAATAGTCTGCACACTGACAGTCAAGTGTAGATTACCGGGAGTTGTACTGATTATAGAGTCTGACAGCAGCAGGCAGAAAGGACCTACGGTACCTCTCCTTCAGACACCGCGGGTGGAGCAGCCGGTCGCTGAAGGAGCTGCCCAGTGCTGAAAGAGTGACATGTAGGGGGTGGGAAGTGTTCTCCAGTAGTGATGATAGCTTGGCCACCATTCTCCTGCCTCCCACCACCTCCACTGGGTCCAGAGGGCATCCAAGGACAGAGCTGGCCTTCTTAATCAGTCTGTCCAGTCTCTTCCTATCCCTGGAAGAGATGCCACTGGCCCAACAGGTCACCCCATACAAGACAGCTGATGCCACCACAGAGTCATAGAAAGTCCTCAGGAGCGCACCCTGCACTCCAAAAGATCTTAGTCTCCTGAGCAAAAAGAGACGGCTCTGGCCCTTTTTAAACAGAGCGTCCGTATTGTCTGACCAGTCCAGTTTGCTGTTCAAGTGAACACCCAGATACTTGTACGATCTCACAATCTCAATGTCCGTTCCCTGGATGTTCACTGGTGTAGGTGGAGGGAGTTTGCGCCTGCCGAAGTCCACCACCAGCTCTTTGGTTTTACTCGCGTTGATCTGGAGGCGGTTCTGCTGACACCAACCCACAAAGCCCTGGGTCAGTTCTCTGTACTCCCCATCATCCCCGTTGGTGATGAGGCCGACGATGGCAGAGTCGTCAGAGAACTTCTGCAGGTGACAGTTCGAAGTGTTATGGGTGAAGTCCGCTGTGTAGAAGGTGAACAGGAAAGGCGCCAGAACGGTTCCCTGTGGAGCCCCTGTGCTGCAGAGAAGTGTGTCAGACACACAGTCCTGTAACCTCACATACTGTGGTCGGTTTGTGAGGTAGTCCAGGATCCATGCTGCCAGGTGATGGTCCACCCCAGCGTGCTCCAACTTGTCCCCCAGAATCCTGGGCTGGATGGTGTTAAAAGCACTGGAGAAATCAAAAAACATGATCCTCACAGTGTTTCCAGCCTTTTCTAGGTGAGAGAGGGATGTGTGAAGTAGGTAAATGACAGCGTCATCCACCCCAATGCGGGGTTGGTAGGCAAACTGCAGAGGGTCCATACATGGGCTCACCAGCGGACGCAGGTGAACAAGGACCAGTTTCTCCAGGGTCTTCATCAGGTGAGAGGTCAATGCCACTGGCCTATAGCCATTGAGGTCCTTGGGGTGTGGGGTCTTCGGCACAGGAACCAGACACGATGTTTTCCACAGTTTTGGCACCCTCCCCAGCTTCAGACTCAGGTTGAACAAATGTGTCAAAACAATATGTGTCAAAAGGTAAATATGTGGTGGTTGGGGTGGTGGATGGGCGTGTACCTCATCCAACTTTCATGCGGTATACAGGAGTTAGCATTCTGCCACAGATATAGAAACAATGTTTGCCTTTTAAAAAAAACAAAAACAAAAAAAAACGTAGTCTTTCCCTAACCTTAATCAAGTGTTTTAGTTGCCTAATCTTAACCATAGCTTGTCCATAGTTTATTTGCCATATCCACAGTCATTCCCTAAACTTAACCATACGGGGGTTTAAGGTGCTGGCCATATAATTGCAGCCTCCCCAGTTCAACCCATGACCAGGCACCTTTGTTGCATGTCATTCCCCATCTCCCTCTCTCTCTCCCCTCATTTCCTTGACTGATGAAACTTTATTTTAATATTTTTCCGTGTACAATATTATTGGTACATTTTTAATATGAACATTTATGTGTTATGGTTTGCAAAATTATACTTTTAGGTGCATTTTATTGCCCATTGAAGAGCTATGTTGTTTAGCTTGTTGACATTTTCACAGGGAGGGATGTGGCTTGTTTGTTGTGCACTTGTCAGAGTGGTGCATGTTCCAACTCAGTGCACTGTCTGTGGCACTCAACGGCTTCAAGTGTCACTCAGTCATACTGTATGTATTGTGAAACCCTGTAAGCCTTCAGTTTTATCTGTTTTCTCTCTGATATCTAATATTTAGTCAGAGCTAATTGAGATTATTCAAAATCCTAACTGGAGGCTTGAATTTAACGAGTGGACTGTGTCAGTGGTTCGATATAGACTGGTAAATGATATCCATATATGATTTATAATGCCACAATGCAGGGCCTTAGTAATAATGACAAAGGGTGGGACAAACATTGCTGTCCTTTTCAGTTTGTCAATGTTCAACAGCTTCTCTCAGCTCAATAACATTGCACACATTCGTGAAAGCTCCACTTTGAGATCCATTCTCAGATGTACAGTCACTATAGCCTACATGTTTTTCTCCAGCAAGGTCAATGTCCATGTGGTGTCTGAGAGCCATGCTCTTTGTA
This sequence comes from Macquaria australasica, assembly GCA_005408345.1. Classification (NCBI taxonomy): domain Eukaryota; kingdom Metazoa; phylum Chordata; class Actinopteri; order Centrarchiformes; family Percichthyidae; genus Macquaria; species Macquaria australasica. The sequence continues at coordinate 176,056 of SEMN01000528.1, read as the reverse complement.
AGGAGATGAATGGCCTCATTCTGTCTCACTGTGCTTGCTCGGCTCTAATAGAGGCTACTGAGCAGCTTCCATTACATCCTGAGGAAATCAAGGCTCTTGTGATACATTTGCTTTTAATGCCTGTGAGAAGGTCAGAATTCATAAATCATTCAAACTTCAAGAAAAAGCCACTCATCTATTCCAGCATTCAAGCAGAATATTATATTTGGATGATACCCATTAGGACTGATATCTACTTTGGAATATTTATCCAAAAGAGAACCACAAATGTTTTAGCCACTCACTGAATGCACAGATGGCTGAAAGCTTCAAAGAGGCTTAGTTGATAGCGTATTAATGTTGGCTGGAGCCCAGGTGTCACAGTGGTGAGGGAGAGTGGCAAAAAGACACAGTAAGCAGTAGTTCAGTGATTTATACACAAAATAAGGTTCGAGGCTTACAGGACCATAAGGCAGGCAAGAGTCAAAACCAGTGAGGCAGTCCAAAACAGGCAAACAAATCCAACAAGAAGCAGGCAGGAATCCATAGTCCAAATAACCAGGTAGAAGGTCAGGCAGGTACAGATGACTGAGTTCCAGGAAACATGCAACAAGGTACAGGTAACAGGCTTGAAAGCAATATGGCATGAAACAACAGAGCAATATTGCAACTAAGATGGTCCCCAGAGGATGATCCCTAATTAATGTGTAATAATTAATAGGCAGAAAATTACCATGACATTGACATTCATGCTCCCTATTACATGAACCCGTTCCCTTTTGGACATACTGCATGTTGGAATTTCCTGTAGTATGACATTTAGGATAGAATGTCATGTTTTTTCCATTAGAAAACTGATTTGAATCAAATCTAAGTTTCCATGACCTATCCTCTAACATGACACAGTACAATGTTTTTATTTTTAGATAACAAGTTTCATACCTCAATGACAAAATAGGTTGTTTGTTAGTGCCCTCCAAAACAACTGTGAGTGTTACAAAAATAATTCGTATGAGACTTTTCTGTTTTGCCACCTCTCTGATTAAGGTTTGGTTAAGTTTAGGCAACTAAAACTACTTGGTTAAAGTTAGAGAAATATGGTGGTCACGGTTAAAAGAAACAAACGTTGACTGTTGGTAGAAGAGAGGATGCTTTGGCATCCCTGACTACCTCCCTAAGACGTATAACACCAACACCTATGCCTCTGACAGTGAACAGACATTACTCGCACTACCACAAAAGGTAGTTTGGGAGGAAAATGTAAAAACAGGTATTCTAAGGGCCTCAGTATGCTTCAAACAAATTGCTTGTCATAGAGCATAATAATATCTGAAACTCCTTACACAGTTATTGGCCATGTGTGCAGACCTATAAAAGTAGGCAGGGTTTGCTGTCTTTTTACTGATGAGGATGTTGATTTGAGGTCTCCTTGAATGCTACATTTTAGTGCAGCTATCTGTTTGTTTTGGTTTAACCTTTCTAGTGAAAATAATAGAGGGGATGTGATGAGAACAACAATCTGAGATGAATAGTTGGGTGGAAAAGCATAGTCAAAACTATATCAAAGTGCAAAGTACATTTTGTATATGTAAAGCTTCACAGTGCCATAATCATGTCTGTGTCTAGACAAAGCTGTTCTGGCTTTACCATAGAAGGGTTTAAAGAAAGAACCTCAATGACTGCAGGAGAATTGTGATTAAAAAAAATAAAATAATAATAGATAGAAAAAAAACTTAAAGAACAGACAGAGTTTATTTGCACACAAAGCTTCAGAAGGCCTCGAGAAATTCAGGGGAGTTGAGGAAAATTGTTGAGGAACTGTTGAGACTAAAAGGGAAGAGAATCAGAAAAGAGAAGTAGTGTGTCATTATCCCAAACTCCACAGCAATTTCTGTCATCTAACAAAGCCATGGTGCTGTGATGGAGACGTTGAAAATACAGATAACAAATTGTTTGGGTTTGTAATGAATTGTAACTTTCAAACCCCATTTATCACATTGGCTGACTTAGACAAAGGAACGCTGTAGGATGTACAGCAGTATTTCACTAGTCTTTTATGTCTGTGTAATCCCTACACCACAGTCACTTCATTTGGTTCTTAGTAATCTGCTCTGTGAATGTAGAAGCATTTTAACAGGAAAACAAATGTTGTTCTTTGTCTTCCTGTCTTTTTGCTGTCTTTATCTACTGTTGTATCTATGTCTTTCTGTGGATATTGTGATGTCAATATGATGCTTATTTTCACATTATGAATATAGGCAGTGAATTCACAGTTTTGACTCATTACATTTTTGACCCTTTACGCTTTCACTTTTTTGTGCTGTTATTTTGCACAATCATATCTACTGGGTTATAGCCTATGTCTAAATTGCATATGTATATGTATTAAAAAATAAATTATATCAAACCCAATGGGCAGAATTTTGTAAACACCAGTCATTCATTGTATTTGCATTCTGTTGTTACATCTTTCTATGATAGTTTTTATTGTTACTCGCAGAGTCCGCCTCTTCAGTATGGTATTCAAATTGTGAACCTACACACACAGATTCACAGACAAATGCCACTGCAAATTTAATTATATTATAAGTCCAGTATTACTGTGACAGACAACATTGCTGATTTGCTGCCACCAGTACTTGAAACATATGCAATTTCCTAAACTTGTCACCAGAAAGGAACATTGATTTTAGATAGTTCTGCAAAGCCCCACATTACATTCAATGTCGACATTTTTCAAATTCTTTTTTTCTGCAATATTTGTGCATGACAACTATGGATATGATTAGATAAGGACTGTGGTATAGCAAATAAACTATGGTTAAGATGTGGTTAAGGTTAGGCAACTAAAATACTTAGAGTTAGTGAAATATTGTCACGGTTTAAAAAATGTAAACATTAATTGCAATTATTTGATGTATGAGGCAATGCAGACTTTGTTGTCCTGCGTGGAATTTGGTCTTTATCCACCACCCTGACCTCCACACCCTTACTTTCCACCTCATATTATGTGTACGGGCACACTACGTCCTGCGTTGGCACTGAACATTGGCACTGGAGATAAATCGTGAGGTACAGAGTCATCCAGTATGAATGTAAATTCTAGATATTAGGCTGTATTTCATACAGAACTCAGGGTATACCTGTATTATCAAAATTCTCCAGTAGCCACACATCACCAAATCAACCAGTACTGAAATCTTAAGGATTATAACTTAAACACCCTATTTTAGTAGTCCTCTGGTGGTGCAGCTACAGTAAAAGTTTGATATACAATAAAGTAGCAAAGATGTAAAAGTACTACTCAGTTTTTTACAGAGCTAGCTGTCCTAGAACATTTGCAATACTTACATGGGCATGATACTGCTCGATTTAATAATACAAATGATAAACACATTTATTGAAAAACTTACAGGGAATACTTTTTATGCTGTTTTTTAAACTATTGTCTCATATTGTCTTATGGTATCTTGTTTTCTCATCTCCAGCCTGTGCTCTCAGGAGACATTGCCGGTGACCTTCCAGGCCTGCGTCATGACCAAAGATTGCGATGTGACTGAATGGTCTGAATGGTCAGCTTGCTCCAAGGAGTGCTACGACCCCAACGGGCCCAAGGGGGAGCGCACTCGCACCAGAAAAGTCAGCCAGTTCCCAATCGGTGGAGGAGCAGACTGTCCAGAGCTGGAGGACAAGGAGCCCTGCAGCCCCCAGAGAGACAGAGTGCCACCCTGCATTGTGTACGTACTGGACAAAGATAGAAAGAGTTAACTGCTAGTTTGCTTAAAGCTGACTTGAGTAGATGTACAATTTCTCATTTGCAAGTCTTCTGGAGTGAAAAAATGTTACTGATTTATGGAATACAACGTTACACATGATCTCAGGCATGAAAACCTGCTGCTGGTGCTGGCTATGATTATTCAGATAGTAGGTTGGCTATGCCAAATCACTTTGCACTTTTATAAAGTTATCATGGTGTTAGCCATGCCATTTCATAATAATATTTCTCTCATGTTAATTTAATGGAAAAAATAAACAAATAAGATATTTGTGATGTTAGAAAGCCAGAAGGAAATGGGTTCCAGTGGGGTTGTCCCAATGATCAACCTTCCCATTAACTGAAGGAAATATTGAAATTAAAAGGGTGTCCCTGTTATCTTGTTGGCTCCAGTGCCCCACGGTAACATTATGGCCTACATGCTGCTGAATGATAGCAGACCTAGGGGAATTTTATTAGTATGTTGGTTTTTTTTAGAGTTTAACTACTGAAAATTTGAGACAACCATTCCACATTACTTGATTTTACAGCCATAATACTTTAAACTTAAGAGTAACATTTCTTTCTAGGAACAATTTCATGGTAACTCAGCATAAACATTGACCTTGTTGTTAACAGTTTTCACTGTTAACTGTTTTCCAACAACTGTTAGCCATGCTAGCGGCATGGATCTAGGGATGGCAGTGTTGGTCTGTTGGTTGGTCGGTCCAGACTTAAATGTCAACAACTATTGGATGGATTGCCATGAAATTTGGTGAAGATATTCATGGTCCATATGAACAAGCATCCTTCCACATTAATTAACTGTCTTGAAACAGTTTTTCCAGTTTTTCATTACATTAAGTGGGCCTACACAAACAAGCTATTTAAAACAAATCTATATGTGCAGCTAAGCGAGAGATTAAATTGAAGCAGGCTTCTATTAGAGACAGGCCTTTATTTCTAATTCCCTCTGTTTGATAAGTATATTTGGTCATATTTTAGTATGAGCCTCCTTGTTTTCTGATCTGCTCCTGTTTTCCATGTTAAATTATTGTTACTGCATTATACTGTTAATACAGGCTCAACACTTCCTGTATCTGTTTCAACGAGTGAGTGTTTCCCTGCAGTCTGTCAAGCTGGTGGCGGTTAACCAGCTATGGTCTTTGGTTCGTGTAAATGGTGTTTGCTAATGGCCCAGGCCGCTAAAAACAAAAATAATAAACAACTAAAATTAAAAATGTACCATCTCTGTCAAATGAAGTGAACAGCATGACATACTATTGAGTAAGAACAATGTGTCCAATCTGGATTTTTATTAAATAAATGTGATTTTCTTAGTGATTTTCTTAGAGAATCTGATAGTTCTGGTTTCACGTAATCTCTCCAGACTCATGTATTTAATGCAAGAAGTCATCTGCTCATTTTATTGGTCTGTTTTATGGGCAGAGTAGAATCAGCCATAATGTGAAACAGTAAATCAATGTCCATTGACTCCTGCTGCCTTCTGTTTGACAGACAGCAGGAAGAGCTCTGTCCATGGTACTGCTCTGACTGAGTGTCCCCATCTGGGCAACTTAAAGCCCCAAGATGCAATGCTTTCCCAAGGGTCTCATTGTCCCGCAGCAGTGCAGAGGCAACTGAGAGAGAGACAGAGAGACTTTGCTCATGAATATGGAGCCTTTCACTGGCGACCTCAAATGAATTCCATTATTAGCAGAGATGGAGACAGGGTTTACATTTTCTGACCTCAAGGTGAAAACGACAGTGCATTATTGCTGAAGCAGACTGCTGCCAATTCATTAACCAGACACAAACCCATCTATGAATAGCCGCTTTAATTAACCTCCTTTCAGCTTAAAAAAATCGAGTCTTGGAGAGCTCTCAGTGGACAGTCAAGCAAATCCTGACGCGTATTGTAAACAAAGATCTAAGGTTAATAACATAAAAAGTCTTTCTAAAAATGCTGAGCGATGCCTGCCACCCGGGCTCGCTCAAGCACAACTGATGCTGTTCAGTGCCGGCAAAAAGCCATGCACACAGTGACAAAAGCAAACAATAATAAGAACAGTTGTTGTCATTAGTTTTTTCATGATCCAGTCTCTTTTGGGGGTTGTAGTTCATTTAATTATATAATTATTGCAGTAAAATAGTCCCATAGACCCATTTCTGTTGTGTTTTAGTTTCATTTATTCATGTTGAAAGTTCAATATAATGAAATGTATATCATGTATATATGGAGTCTAATAATGCACACAGAAACAAAGCAATTTACACATTTTTTAAGGAGCAAAAATGTCGCTCAGAAAGAGCTTCACACTTCAAACAACATAAAGAAGAAAATAAATAAGCAAAGAAAGAAAGAGGATCTAGATGATGGATTGGTAGAATGACAAGGTGCAGAATAAAACAGGAAACAGAAAAGTTCTGAAATTGAAGCTGGTGGTACAGGGAAATGAGCAGTTTGTATATAAATATGTTAGCACATTTGACAAGACAAATAAATCTTGACAAAACACTTGATTTTATGTCCAGACCCAGGCATCAAGAAGTAGCTGTGTTTCCTGCTCCTAAACACTGCTCAGCACAAGTCACTGTAAATGTGATCTGCTGCAAATATGCTTCTGGTAATAGAAAGTGAAGAAAAATATAAGCAAAGTATGTTTGAGCTACTTTGAGTGTCCCTCAAACAACTAAAAAACAAATGTTTAAACTACAACTTACAATCTGATTTCTGAACAGATTCTTGTATTGTTTGTTTTGTTTTAATTAGCGATTTTTTAAATCCAATTTTTGCCACATTTTCAATAATCAAAGTAAACACCAATAAAGAGTCACATTTTAATAATATGCATTTATTGTAAGGCTGAACAAAGGTAGTTGTACATCCCAGTCGTTGGGCCAGGTCCAGCATAACATGTTCAGTAAAGGAAAAAAGTAAATAAAATAAGATAAAATTAGTATTTGCACACTGCACTCTCATGGCTGCTGCACACTGCAACTGATCAAACAGCTGATCACACATATGTTTTCTTAAGTTGCAGTCTGTTGAGCTCTCAGGGCCACCGTAGTTTGCCCTCAGAAATGTGTTAATTTGTCAAATGAAACCATTGATTTGGTAAACTTAAACTAGGGATGGGCCGTCACAGGAAATGAAACTTAATATCGAGTGACCTTTGATCTGACTGCTATAGCTTCATATATGCATCTGGTCAATATGAATTGTGTTTGGACCAGACCAATAGACCAGGTCGATAGTTTGTATGGCAGCAGCTCAGCAACACACAATGATAGATCTCCTTTCCCCTGCATCTATTTCTTGAAAGCTGACACTGATCAACAACATTTGATAGAACATTTGTTGTATTGATCAATTATATTCTTTGAATCCAATTAATTCTTTTAAGAAAAGAGAGTATGGGGGTGATATGCTGTATCAGACTAACTCTTTTTGTGTCCACCTCTGTCCTCAGTTACAGCTGGAAGACTACAGAGTGGACAGAGTGCAGGGTGGACGTGCTGCTGAGCCAACAGGACCGTCGGCGTGGAAACCAAACGGGGTTGTGTGGAGGCGGGATTCAGACCCGAGAGGTCTACTGTGTCCAGACCAGCGTTGACACACCACCCAACCTCAGCTCGCTCAGGAGCAAAGAAGGTGACTTTCCCAGCATGCTTTTCTTCTGTCATCTCTACTGTTCTCTTGTATGGCTATTTGTTCACTTTATCACAATTGCTATATACATATATACAGTTCTGGGCAGGCTATGGGAAATTAACCATTCTTAGACCAAGATGTCTCAAGCCAAAGTTTATATTTTCACTAACACTAATTTTCACTAATATTAACACTATTGGACTAATGTTCTGCCTTCACTTTGCCAGAGAAACAATTCGCCAATTGTTGTGGCTTTGGCTCTGAATTGAAACACCCATCTGGGTGTATTTTCCTTGGTCACTAGGTCACTGTGATTGACTACCACAGGCACACTAGTGTATATTTCCTTATAGAAGTATTGTAAGCATATTATACAGTAGTTCCTGTGTAATTTGGTCACTATACTGTATATTAATCTTTAACATACTATTAGTTCTTTATGGGAATATTATAGGAACATTGTCTGGTTGCAGGTACAGTATCGGCTATAATAATTAATGGTGCTGCTGATTTGAATGTGAGTGTCATCATAAATGAAACTGTGGCAGAGATTGCCAACTAATTACATCAGAATCTCTATTTTCTATAAAGGGTTTATAAGTTGTAATTAATGGCTTTATAAATGTTAATACATTGTTTACTAATGCTGTATAGATCCGCTATAAGCCAGCTATAAGGTTTTTTTTTTTTTTGGTTTTTTTTTTACAATTTGGTAACCCAAAATTTATCACAGATTATTAATAAATATTCATTAAGCATTAGTGACAACTTATAAATCCTTTATAAAGGGTGATGTTAATATCAAATCAAGATAATAATTATCACGTGGTCATGAGAAAACCAAGTTTGTTATGTTCAGATCACAAGATAATCATTTCAGCTTTATGTAGTACTATGCAGCATGAAATGTGGCACCACATGATTTTTTTTACATTACATTCATTTAGCGACTTACAAGTGCATTACAACCATCTGGATACTATCCAAAAATTGCAAGACAACCTTTTTAACATCAACAACCACATTACTTCTGATACATGACTATAATTACAACCCTCCAAAATAAATCACATTCATATGCAGCTAATTTGTTTTCCTACAATATCTGCTTTTGACAGCTAAAGCATGATTTTTGCTTTTATTATTCTTTTCAGACAACTGAAAGCACTTGTTTAAGGTTATAGTACTTGTGTTTACTTGCTCTATTCTTTGTACCGTGTGGATCCATCCATCCATCCATCTTAGGGAAAGATGGAGGTCTTGTTTAAATACTGAAAAAGTTATTGTTGACTTGAACCAAAAGACAGGGGGTGCCTACTTTTTAAATGATAAACAAAAACCACAATCTTTCTCAACCTAAGTGTTTTAGTAGCCTAAACCTAACCAAAGATGGGACCCAGGACTCCCATTTCCAGTGTCAAAGTCCTGCATTATGTTCACCTTGATTCCAGTAAACATAATTTGGCAAAACCATTTAGTATATGAACTTTTTTGACAGGGCTGTATAATTACTGGATACAAAGACAAAGACTGGCAGCTTTTTTATCATTCTAGCATTGCGTGCCAGGTTGGATTTGACATGAAAACATCTGCTTTAGTTCCCAAACATTGCCTTATGGTAAAATACTGGGACACTTTGCAAGTAATAGTAGTTCCACCATTGTAACTGCATAGTAATAATTATATTAGACAGAATTCATATCACCTATCAAGAGCTGTTATCAGCTCAAATAACAAAAATACACCATCAGGGAAGAGTAGGGGGGCACATAGCAATGGGGTTTGTGGAGTCAATTATAGCATTTTTAATAGCTCATGTTTTGACGCAGGCTGCTTAAAAACAGCTTCAAATCACATCTGTGAGAGCCGAGCGGCAGACAAAAGAGTTGTTTATGAGCTTTTGAATCATCTGCTTAGGCTTGCGTTTCACACACACACCAAAGTCATGTCATCTGTTCCAGCTCTGCACAGAGTCACTGATACCCTTCCCCTGCTTTACCAGCCATGTGTGAACCAGAAAGGAGAATTAAAGTGGTTTTGCCCTCATATCTGATCTGGGACTGAGCTATATAAATATGCTAATGTACGTGCGAAAGCCACACAGAGAGGATAGCAGATGAAATATGAGCTTTCACGTAAATTGGTGGCATTACTGAGCACACAGAGGCTGGGAGTGGTAGCACGCCCATGCTTATCCAGCACTGACACAATAAGTCTCAGTCCATCTGGCTGGGGAGGCTGAACTGGCGTCTGCTGCTAGAAATTATTCAGATCAGATGTTCACAACTAGCTACACGCTTTCATCCTTCAGTGTCAAGACTCCGCATTGCCAATTTTGTTTAGAGTGGTGAGTCCACTGTTCCCCTTTACGTATATTGTCAGGATGAGATAAGAAATAGTGTCTGTAGCCACAAGTCAAGTCGCCCTGCCTGCACGTTAACACGGTAATTGTTATGGAAAGTGTTTTTGGGTGGAAGCAGGGAGGCATTAATGGAGGTATTATGGCAGGTGAAAAGTGCCTGAATTTGGCTTCGAGGTGTCACTAACAAAGGATGCTGGCAGAAGGAGAAAAGTGAGAAGAAAGAAGTGGAATGGAAGTGATAAATGAGAAGCTCTGCCAGCTCAGCTGCAGTGCCACATCCTTGCTTTTTTTCACCCTGCACCTGTCCTTGCTCTCAGACAGGTTTTGTGCTGTCATGTGTTGTATAATTTTATCATTTATTTTGCAAACCAAAGCCTTTATCCATCCCCCATATTAATTTGTAGACTACCTTCTTTCAGCTGTTTCCGTGTTGACTACATCTAATTCCTTCACTGCAGTCTTACAGTGCAAGTTATTTTTTGGAAGTGGAGGATGTTCTTTTGATTCATTTTGGGGTTTTGTTTTTTATGTGCATAATGTCAACTGATTGGCAAGAGGACATTAAGGATCTTGCTGTTCCAGTAAAATGTACTTGTTTTCTTCTCACATAAATCTCACAAATAAATCTAAATGTTCCACAAAAAGTACCAACCACAAAATAGGGAATAAACAAAGGCTGGGGAATGGCAGAGCATGGTCAAAAATTGTATGCCTCTCACACACAAAACAGCAACACCTGAACTTGATTGCCTTGTCCTACTTACTTACATCTCTATCAATTATCTAAAAAAAGGTGTTGCATGGAACCTAACAGGCTGTGTGTATTGGTGGGAAGCCAGAGTTAGCATGACAAAAACCAAACATGTAAAACTGAAAAAAATATTAGGGGATTAGGGGTTAGAAATCTTCATTGTCTGGGTTTGTGTTTACCACTCACAGCCGTCTTTGTCAGTTACTGGAGCCAGAAAATCTAAACCCTGAAGCTTATGGGCTCAGACACCTTTCAATCAAACAAATATGCTCCCAAACATTTTTGTCTTTAAGGAACAATACTTAATGGAACTTTCTCAAAATTGCCCCAAGATAGGTAAACAAAAAAAGAGAAAACTATTAAGTGGACAAAAACAATGACTTTGTATTTCATGAGAACAGTTGGATGATTTTTCCAATCACTTCAGTCAAGAGTGTCTTTGGAGTCAGCAGATATAGAGAAACTACATCTTAAGCCAACTCCAGCATTGACTTTGACACTCAGCTTTTGAATGCATTCTTCATATGTGACTGCTCTTATCAAGACCACAGTAACCGTATAATTTCCTAGTTCTTGTGTCAGAGCATGCAGTGGATGATTTCATTGTGATGAGCCAAGTGGCTGTGTGGAGGGAATCCGTAGCCAATTAAGCTGATGTAATCTTATAAATTGCTTTCAAGGATGATCAGCACATCCCAGAGTGACTGAGATAAGATAGTCTAACTGTAATATCTGTGAACACACATCATTCCCAGCTTGATTACTGAGAGCTACTACCATCCCAGATCACTGCTCATTCTTGATTTGATTTACTCACAGTTGGAAAGCAAAGTATGTACTCAGTCCTGAAATTCTGCCATACTCATGCAAAGATTACTTCTGACAACATCACTGTTTATTACAATGCTATGTGTGTTTTATTTATTATAACCAGCTTTTTATTCTCCCTGGTGGCCCATATTTCATATCCAGTTTCTCATGTTCTTCTGAAGATAACATGTAAAGATATTGTTACCGTGACTGTTTTTCCTGTACTGGTTCAATGCGAAACCCTTTTGGGGAGCAAACTGTGACATGCTGTATAACAGCTGTGCCACTGTGATGCCATGAATCCTCAGTTGGAAAGGAACTGGGAGTCAGGTTATTGATGGCATTTGGCATGTAGCAGTGCAGGGCAGCGGCCTCTGAGGTTCCTAATTTGGCAGCTGGAAGCGCAGCACAGGGAAGACTAGACCATCTGGCACAGAGATACCTGAGCAAGGTCAGTCTGTGTGGAGATTTCCATTAATCAGCCTTTGTTATGGTTGCGGAGAGCTGCTCAGACTGGACAGGAAGGGAGGAGAACAAAGAGGCTATTATCCTCCAAATGTTCTTAATGAACCATGTGGATGAAAAGTTTTCTATAAGAAATGTGATGTCTGACTGTTCTGTTAACATGACAACACATGGATATGTTGGAGATACAGTCATCAACAGGTCATTTGGCTGATCTAATTCAGCACCTGCTAGCGCAGTGCCATTTTTGTTAATCATCTATTTAATACCCCCCAGTTGTAAGTTATAGCTTTCTAGAATGATATGGCATTTTCACAGCCAGTACTGACAAGTTGGTATTTAATGTTCTCTGCCAATATTATCAGCATTTCCCATAAACCCTTATTTGACTGGTCAACCCAAGTGGATTTGATTGCCTTGTCCAAATTTTTAGACTGAAAAAAGACTGAAATATCTCAAACTATTGGATGGAATGTTATGAAATTTTGTAAAGACATTCATGGTCCCCAGAGTATTTAATGAACAGTAATGACTTTGGGGATTTCAAACGCACTGTTTATATATAAGCAAATGGATTTATATATGAGCAAAATGGACAAATGGGTAGCAGTGTTCCCCACAGGTTGACAATTTACTTGTGGTGGGGGTGGTGCAGTGTGTGATGGTGTGTGACGGCATGTGAACTAGTTTGAACTATTTAAACAAAGGTTTATGAATAACTCAGAGACTTAACGTTAGTTAGCTGTTGTGTTAGTTAGCTGTTGTGTTAGTTAGCTAGCTAACTTCAATTTGAGTGTTCGGTGTCGCGGCTAACATTAACATTAATAGCTAGCCAGTCCAACTACTCTCGTAAGTTAAAATGATGAAGATGTGTAACATTAATGTTAAAACATTAAATATGACAAGGCATTATTTTTTTAGGCATCCAATAGGGGTGTAACGGCACACAAAATTCACAGTTTGGTATGTACCTAACCTCAGTTTTGGGGTCACAGTTCGGTACGTTTTCAGTACAGCAGGGAAAACAAAACAAAAAAAAAATGCTGAAAATAACATTGTTATAATGTTAACATTCAACAGTGGCTCATACAGTGGCCATACTTCTTACTGCAACAGTTAAATACTGGCATACTGTCAATAAGAAAAAATAATAAAACATAGTAATGCTCCATCGTAAGACTCTGACCTGTTGATAATTCCTGAACAACTGCAGCTTGCGCTCGTTCATACAGGGCAGGCACAACAGACTGACTAAAATGGACACCTGAAGGCACATTGTAGCGGCGCTCAGTCACTTTGACCATATGTTTAAATTCTGTATTCTCTACGACGGACACTCCTGTAGCATTAGTTATTACTTTGACACGGTCTGAATCTGCAGTGATAAGCTGCCCGAGGCTGTGGGGAGAAGGACTCGCCTTCCAGTCTGGTTTTGTCTTGTTGGACTAATCAACACATTTGGGTGACACCAATGTAAATGTCATGTGTTTCCACAGACATACCGAACTTCAATTAAACAATGTCGGCATACAGCGAAAATGGACAACGATTAATGTCAAACTGTAACTAACTGGGAAACCTTTACAGTGGATCTAAATGTTATGGGAGAATCCTGCAGCTCTGGTCTCTCATTTGTGTTTGCCATTCAGAGACAGCGACACTACATGAGCATGAGTAACCTGGCAAACCAGGATAAGCTAGCATGCTACAGCTGAGATGTAATGTAATTCATTCCCCTGGCACAATGTTAGCACTCCTGTTCCACGGGAATCTTACAGGTACCCGGGTGCCATTGGATGCCCAAATGGATGGCCCGATCCAACAGCCTGATTGGATGGCCAATCTGACAGCTTGATCCGATAGAAGTAGGCCCATATATCAGCTAATTCAATATTTTTTTGTTCTCTATATGAATACAAGTGTTTAGCAACTGTAAAGAAAAATACACATCAAACTATGTAAAATAATTAGAAAATCATTATATGATGATATAGATGAAATAGCACCTAATCACGTCGCACCATTTGACATATCACCCATTCTTGTGTTACATGGACACTCAAGGGCATGCCACATGTACGCACACTTAAGCAACACTATTAAAGGATGCACCTTTGGCCAAGTGGAGACAATTTGCATATGAATGAGGCTCAGTCCTGTTGTGGCACAGCGAGAATGATTCATCAGCCTGACGACCTTGCAGAGAGTCACCTACAGCTGTTTGGAGCTGAGGTCCACCGAGAATCAGGCCAAATGGAAGACTGGCCTGCTGTGCTGGGAAAATAAAAAAGAATTGTTTTTTCAAAGTTGTCAGGTTTTGGAATATTTGGGGTTTTGGGGGTGCTGTGAATGAAAGAGTAGAGTGTTTGCATTTTTTGGCTTTGATTTTGAGCTGAAAGGATTTGTTTCTGGGGGGGATATGGGATTCTAAAGGCTGGGGTATTGGAGATGTAAAAGACCAATTTCTGCCTTTCTTCTTTTTTACATGTTTTCATGTCTATGTGGTTTGTTCTATAAAACTATACTGATTTCACATAACTTTGATGACTGGAGATGAAATACTGTAGTCACTGCACAGCATATAGTATATGCATGGTCTTCTGTACAGCCTTGAAAATAAATGGAAGGTCCTGATATGTAGGTTAGAAACTCATATTTTGCATGCTGGTGGTGCAGAGGGAAACACTCTTCCACCATCTTAGCAACCTGGGTTCATTCCTTAAGTGTGATTCCTCTGTCAAACAGTATTTGCGGGGTTATGAGTGACAAGAACTGTGGACCATGTTCTGGACATCTTCAAATTGTGGGTTTGTATATGTTTCATCTGTCCCTAAATTTTCTGTTCTCTTTCTTTTTACTGTCTTGTCTGTGTCTCCATAGCATTGCGACCAATGGACAGTGATCTGTGTCTGGATATCACCCCGAACACCACCCAGCTCTGCCATATCAGCTGTCCTGTTGAGTGTGAAGTGTCTTCATGGAGTGCCTGGGGACCCTGCACCTATGAAAACTGCCAGGACCAGGCAGCCAAAAAAGGTAAGACCTCAGAGTGAGAATTACAATGCCACTGTGTACCTGGACACAAGCACAAATGATAGTACGATTTCAAACCAGATTTGCATAAACACAGCCTCAGCTTCACCATTTCACCTTTGGTGCAAGCAGGTTCACTTGGATCAAAAAAATAATAAATAAACAAAAAGGAAATGGACAATCGCCCACCCAAAAATTTGCATTATGACTGCATTTGTGCTACCACTGGTTTTGTATCAACATGAAAATAGGGCTCTTGATACAGTAGGCTCTTTGTATGTCAAATCAGTTTCATCTCTGTTTGTCTAGGTCAAGTACGTGTTTTGCCTAGCTTAGGACAAACCCTGCTAACACAAATGGCTTAGCGTCAAGACTAGGTTGGTAACTGGTTGACAAACTGGTTCCATGAAGCAAATGTGGAACTACTTAATTTAAAAGTGACAATGACAAGTACCGAAATCACATTGAAACTCTAGTGGGAAGTAGGGCTGTGTGATATTTGGACTCTGCGTGCTTTAATGTATGGCACTACGTCAAGTGATTAAGGTGATAAATAAGTGTGTGGTACTTCTTATCTTGTGTTGGTACAGATTTCTGAGTATACAATGTACATCACCAAACAGTTTCATGTCCACCTTTTAATAGAATCCCTGTTATGTTGTTCCTCCACAACAATTCTTTACATTTAAGGTTGTGGCTGTTGAACTGCCACTTCCTGTTTCAACACTCCTTTCTATCTGACTTTTGGCGTTTGGTGTGTTTAGCTAATGCAACCAATCCTCCTGATTTATTAGTGGAGTGGGCTGTATATACTGTATATTGTTTGTATTGTCCAGCCATATATATTGCTCACATGTGTACATGCAGGTCAATTATGTACATATGCAACTTAACAAAACATCTCACACTGTTATTCTGTGGTATTGTGGGATGTGTTTTCTGGATGTATCTTCTATGGTATCATATTAGTATTAATCATTAAATATTAAACTTAGTATTGGTATCAAAGTCACAACCCTGGCCTTGTGACAGCACTACAGGAGGGCATAAATTTGGAGTGGGAGCCAAAGCGTCATCATCTCCCCTGCCTATTTGTCGGTTGTTGTGGCAGGTTGTGCTAGACCATCAGCCGGGTTGACATGGTCACTGCTTCAGCCCTTAATTATCCCTGGAACAGTGGCGTCCGCCATGACTAATGCATGTTGACTCTGCCTTAATGAAGCGCCTCAAATGAAAGGGACGGGTGGAAATTCTCCTCCATGCATCTTAATGATGGATCCACTCCCACCCGCTCGTTTGCTCACTACATTACTTCTGCTTTCGTCGTCTACTGTACATATTGGAAAGTGAACATGACCACACACACAAACGCAGTCTCAAGTGTGTGTACCCTGGCTCTCATTATCCAGAAATATGTGGACTAAAAAGGAGTCCTCCTGGCTTCAAATCTTTTAATCCTCCTGACACAGAACATGAGAATGAGTTGGCTGTGATTACAGCATGTTAGTTTGTACTTTATGATCTACTGTATGCAGAGGAATGCACACCTTTCTAGTATCTGGCCAACAGTTAGGACTGGACAATTTCTAATTGGGTTTTCCCTGACCAATATTGCAATTAAGATTTACATTGCATTAATTTCTTATAACTGTGTAAGATATGACATTGGTGATATATTTGGCATTACTCAATAGTTTGTAAATGATAATAGTAATATAATCATCACATTGAAAGTGGTGTTGTATTTACTGATAACAGCTACCAGGTGTCCAGTTCACTTTTGATGACTTACGATAACTAATGATACACTTGACTGTTCTATGCAACTGGTCAAGCTAACATTTAGCTTTAGATTAGCTTAAAATAATATAGTATCCTCAAAAGTGCACAAATCAGTATTTTTCTATTAACAATGGATCAAATGTTTACACTTCATGTAAAAGGTGTCGCTCATAGAGACAAACCCAACTCTGCAATGTCCAATTAGGGTCTACAGCTTATTGTTTTTGTTTTACAGCCTGCGACTTTACTCGCCATAGCAGGCAGCTGTTTTCAGCAAAAAGCTCTGATAACTCCACTGTACACTACCTGCTCAGCACCAAGCAGCATAAAGTTAAAGAATCCTTTGCCTATGGGACTTAAAAACAAAAAACAGCTACAAGAGGAGTGAATATTGGGCTTACATTTAACAGCTGGCTACAAACACAACTCCAGAGGACACTGTTTGCAAACATATTCTCCCATAAGTGGACAAAAAAAAAAAAAAAGGTTTAACTGAGAGACAATAACTACAGTTTACAATCCAGAAGCCGTTAGTCATTCATTTGACTACCTGGCTAAGAAGCTTTTAACTACCTATCTGTAAATGATGCAATGCAATGAGCTAACGCTAGATTATTTATCAAGAGGAAGTCTATCACCCTGTTGGTCTTTTTGAACAGCAAAAAGTTAGTCCTCTCTTCCTTTCTTCTCATACATCAAAATGATTCAGAATGGTGGTTCTTACTTAACCCTTATGTAACATTCTGTATACTCCCCTTGTCCTAAAAATGACCCGCCTTCGCTAAACCCCTAAAATAAAGCAGCTTAATTGAATTTTAACCCCAAATCTATTCTGCATGACAAAACAACCTGTCAAACTTTGTAAATACTTGGGTTTTCCCTCCAACTGCATTTAATCAGTGGACACTGCTTGTTTACATATAATTGCAAATATCATACTAAAATTAATATAAATATACTGTATATATTAATTACAATTAGCCAGTGAAACAGCTGATGTGGAATTCTTTGATGTGGAAGTCTTTCACCTCATACAGTTATGACACAGTAATGATGCAAGTTGAAAATTGTAATTTTTGCTATTTGAAAGAATTCTCTTTCAAGTTGGGATTTTGATTTTGATTTTTAAATAATAGTACTTTACCTTCTCCGTCACCTTTTCATTGCACAGCCTTGGTTTCCTAAGTTGATATCATGTACATGATAGTTCATCAAATATGATTGTCCATGTATGTGTGTCTTCAGTCAAAATGAAGCCTCTAGCTCTGACAGCAGCTGCCTGTGCTGCGCTACTATCTTGCAACCATGCCATTCATAATACACCCTACAGATAGCAAGTGAGTGATTCCTGATAGAATTGAATTCCCTGCACCCCAAGTTTCATCTTCCTTCATACCCCATATAAAACCTTCATCAGTGGGTCTAGACACATGGCGGTACATGTTCTGCTGACCTGCCTGATATAAATAAAGGTCTCTGAGGGGAAAAGAGAGACAAAATGAAATGGAAAAGGGGGGATTCTGCCGTCTCCACCTGGCACTCCAGGGCTCTGCTGCCTTATCGGGCTGGAGCAGAAGTGTGGATTAGGGGGTGGGTGACCTTGGCTGGGCTGGAGTTAACATCCCCCATTCACAGGAGCAGGGTCATGGAATCCCATGCCCTTGAGCAGAGGTAATGACACCATGAGAACAAACCCAGGCTGAATTAATGAATTCCTGCATGCATTAGTCCCTTTGGATAAAAGCTACTGTAATGAGAGGAGAATTATGTGACATTCTTCTTGGAATTTCTGTCAACTTCAGACTTAATGGACTGTCACGTTAAATGCAATATTACGGTTTATCATCAAAGGCACACTGTGACCACAAAGTTGAGTTAATGTGCTTACAGTTGCACATTAGATTCTGTCAAATTGCAGCAAGTTTTTGCTGAGCAGATCACAGGGGGGTGGGCTGTGGTTGATTAGCGTGGGGCTGTTTTGTGTTCATTTACTTCATTAGGTTAATGTTGTTCCCTGACAGGCTTCAAACTGAGGAAGAGGAAGATCATCAATGAGCCGACGGGCGGTACGGGGAACTGCCCCCCCCTGGTGGAGGCAATACCGTGTGAAGACCCCAGCTGCTACGACTGGCTGGTGGTCAAACTGGAGGATTGCATCCCTGATAATGAGAAGGAGTGTGGACCAGGAACCCAGATCCCACAAGTGCAGTGTGTCAACAGTGATGGTGAGTAGACACACAAAACATTTTACCATAAAGCAGCTTTAGGTCTGGGAGTACCTAAAGCACTTTTTAATTGATTACCACATTTGGTTATAAGCAATGATTACTGCTGTGTTTTGGCACTCCACTTCCCAAAGATCACCTGTCAATTTTGTGCAGGGGTGACACTGTGGGCCCCCCTCAGACAAAATCTAGACAAGTGATATCTTGTAATTAACTCAGTGATCTCATAGAAATCCCACCTCTGAACTGCACTTATGAACTCTCCTTCACTCGTAGTGCGTCTGGAGGGCAGTAGGAGGTGCAGTCCAAGAACTGACTACTAGTAACTGACTGCTTTGTAAGCTTTGCAGCCGCAAACTCAATGAAAACTGCAGTGCACATTTGCTAGCATGCAGGCTCACATAGAAAACAATGGGTTATGCAAACTCCAACTTCTACAAGATATGATGATATATGCTGTGAGACAGTATAAACCAAATATGTCCTCTGTGGAGGAGGCAGAGTTTGAAGACTCCTGCCAGAGGTCTCTGAGGTAGTTAAGAAGCTCCTCAGCTGCAAGGCACCAGGTATGGATGAGATTCACCTTGAGATGCCAAAGGCTCTTGACATTGTAGGGCTGTTTTGGCTGACACGTCCTTTCAATGTCGCGTCAAGGTTGAGGACAGTGCCTGTGGAATGGCAGACCAGTGTGGTGGTTCCCGTTTTTAAAAAGGGGGGATGGAGGACGTGCTCCAATTTTTAGTGTCCACTGCTCAGCCTCCCTGGGAAATATTATGCCAGGGTGCTGGAAAGGAGGCTCCAGCTGATTGTCGAACCTCAGATCCAGGAGGAGCAATGAGGATTCCGTCCTGGTCATGGAACAGTGGACCAGTCCTTTACCCCTGCAGGGTTACTAAGGAGGTCATGGGAGTTTGCTCATCCAGTCTATATGTGTTTTGCGAACTGCAGGTTGACTGGCTCACACTTAGAGACAGAGTAAGGAGCTCGGACATCTGGCGGGAGCTTGGAGTAGAGCCGCTGCTCCTTCGTATTGAAAGGAGCCAGTTGAGGTGGTTCTGGCATCTGATCAGGATGCCTCCTTGGCGCCTTACTTTGGAGGTTTTCTGGGCATGTCCAACTGATAGGAAAGACCTAGAACACAATGGAGAGATTATATATCTCATCTTACTTGGAAATGCCTTGGGCTCTCCCAGAAGGAGCTAAGAAACATTGCTGGAGTGACGTCCCATCCGGACAACCTTTCTGTCTTTTATGTCATTGTAAATTGAATACCTTTTGGAATGCTCATCGGACAAACAAGACTTTGTCGTTGGAAATTGAGATTTTTCACAATTTTTTGACACTTTAAACAAAACACAATTTGTAATTCTGGTAACTAAAACCACTTTTTTAAGTCGAGTGAAAAAGGTCATTCAGGACCTTGGAAACACTATATCAATGAAAAAATCTCCACTAAAGGTCCACTGAGTTTACTGTGCAGCTTTTAACCGCATCTCTCAGTCTTTCTTAGCAGCTCGAGTTTGCTCAGTTGTCATGGAGATACCTCAGTTGTGATATTGATTTAGTATAGAACTTAGCATAACTTAACAGCGGCACCCCATTTAACAAATTTTCTGATAACAAAAACAATGGTGAGTTGCAGCCCTATAATATAGTTTTCAGTGTTATATTTCTGTCCAGGCATCACACACAATAAAAACCCCAACAATAACAGTTTGAACTGTAATCAGATCTAAGCAAGAATTTAAATTTATTGAAAGGATAACCCCTTGAGATGTAACATCTCATTGTTGGCGGGGTCCTTTCAGACAGGCATTACAATGACTACTACTACTACTGCTACAACAACAACAACAACTACTACTACTATTTCTGCTGGACTCTGTTACAGTATATATTCATGTTACCATCCTCAAATACAGATGTTAGGTAAAGAAAATTTCTAGAGGAATCTTAAGGAGAAAACGTTTCAGTTTTAGTCAGACACAGGTACTTGGAACAGTAAATGTACCAGCATTGATGAAGTGACTCTTTTGAACCCGTTAGCTACAGGAAATTACCAGATAATTGGAGCTGTTTCTGCTTTGTTTGAAGGTTGTGTTTAGTGTAATGTCAGTTTACTCAGCTCTGATTGCAGCAGAGTTGCTTGGCCTCTCTTTGAACCACCACACTCTGCTCCCTATAGCCTTGGCTCATTGCCCAACATTGTAATTGCTGTATTTGTTGTAGGGCAATATTCCTTTATTGTTTGTATTTTTTGTAGGGCAATATTCCTCTATTGTTTGTGCTATTCTAGGCAATTTCATTGTGTTCCTCTGTGTGTGTGTGTGTGTGTGTGTGTGTGTGTGTGTGTGTGTGTGTGTGTGTCTGCTTTCCCCTGGGTTCCAGCACAGGCAAGTGGCCAAAACTCTGCTGGAAGAGAATGTGAGGCACCAGCAGAACAGTGCTGGCACTGCCTGAGGGGGCTCTCTCTCTCACACACACTCACACACACACACGCACGCACACAAACACTCTGACCTAAGGACTAAGCGCCTGCTTTCTTGTACCTCATCATACCAGTTAAACAGCAGGCAGACCAATACATTATTTCCTTTCTAGACAATAGCACATGTAACTGTTTAGCATTAAAAAGAGCAGCGTTCTTTGCGCATGTTGTCCTTTGTCTGTATAGCACAAAAGCAGATTCCTTGTCTTTCAAAGCCATGCACACCTACTCACAGTGTTCGTGAAGCTACTTTGAAAGTTAAAGTCTCACAAGTTTCTTCACATGGGATGAAGTTAAACAACAGCAAAGCCTCCCTCAAGAGAAATCCAGAGATGGTTTTAACTAGAGTTATTGAGAGAAAGTAGTCCAAGATACTACATCTGACTTAAGATGTAACATGTCAGCAAAAATAGCAGTAATAACAAAAATGTCGGACATTAGATATAAAGTTGCAAGAGTTACTGACTGTGTTTCTGTGTGTCTCTTGGTTGATGCATTTATTCGCTTGCGAAAGCTCAGAAAAATTGACCTTGTTCCGAAAAAAAAATTACATTGCTTTTTCAGCACATAATATTCGCGTTCTGTGTGAAAGTACTCATGACAAAAACAACAGTTTGTAAAAATATATTGACGCGCGAGAAAAAAGGCCCCCGGTGTGTAAAGGCCTTAACATGTAAAATAGGCTTGATAAAAAAGCACAGAGCAGTAAAAGAGCTGCTGCTCACTTTCTAGCTATGTTTCAAGCCAGGCCAGTACTTAACTGCATAAAACAGACTGACAGTGTTCTTTCTTTTTTGTGTTCAATATAACTAAAACCAAGTTTAACTCTAAAGCTGGAAACAATACTTCAAAATAAAAGTGCTTTTTTTTTGGAAAATCACTACGCTGTCCACTTTTGGGCCTTGTGTCCATTCTGAGTTTGCCACCACTTGGGGAGTACTAGAGCATCACTTGCCTGCTAAATCAACCCCACTTATAAAGAAAACACCATTTTTCAAATTTTGGCTTTTCTTTGGGAAATAAAAAATATTTTTTGCGAACAGACATCCAAATCCACACTTCTGACTCACTTACTGCTGCTAGCACTACTTACTTGAACACCCAGCACAAACTTTCAGAGTTTCTGCTTATAGCAGTGAAAGGAATAGTATGTTACTAAAAAACACATGTTTCTTGTCTTTAGGGAAAGGTGGGAACAGGAAACAAATGGGATTGTGGGAAATATTTTTTGTCATTGATTTCTGTTCATTTTTGTTAATCAGAATCAAATTCGCCTAAATTAAAGAGATGCTAAATGCCAACTTCTATCAATATCACATATTCTCTGGCAGTCTGAGGAAAAGCAAACATTGAGAGAATTGTTCTGATACATTTTTAACTTGATTTTTTTTTTCAGGGGTATGATGTAAGATTTAGGTGATGTAGTCTGCTGGGAAAATGTCCAATTCACTGACAGATAATGAAGGGGCGGAAAAAAGCCAATAATCCAAAAGAAATGAAAAAAGACAAAAACAGCTAGGACAGAACGGCCTGAAAAGTAAACGGTAAAGATGATATAAGCTGGTACAATACACAGCAGTTATAGATGACAGTGAGTGATGCGTACAGCTTTGTTTTTTGTTTTCATTCCATAGGTCAGATAACTGAACTATGTTAGAACTCACTTTTCATTAATGAATCAATTATAACCTGAATATTGTAATTTCGTCCAATCTTTTTTGTTCCTTTGTTCCCACCAAAATGGTGGGTATGTGTATGTGTATGTGTGGGAACATGGCAGTTATGGGTAGATTCCTGAACCATAACACAGTAGCTGCTAATGAGGGCTCTGGGGAGAAAGAGAGGGAGAGAGAGAGAGATCCCTCATCTCTCTCTCTTTTCATCAGTTTCCATATTATACTCATAATCAAGGTCCCCATTCACAGGCTGCAGTGCTCCATGTTGTTGCAGTGGTAGCAATTACCATCTTCCTCATCCCAAACTGACTTGTTCTCTACAGCTAATTATCTTAACTCTCCTTCCCCTGAAAAATTAAAAGAAAACTGTCCTTGAAAGATAATTTATTATGAAGCAGTACGACATATCAACACTGCTGAGACCTTTATTATAGTTTTCAATTTTCTAATGTTCAGATCTACAGTGGGTCTATAGCGAAGCATGGCAGACATGATGATCATGCTGTTTGCTGGAGTTTATTCTCTAGTGTTCTTATCAGTTAGGAATAAAAGAAGCTGCAGGCAATAATATTGTAGCTGGGCTCAATTTGATTTGATTTATTTTCACTTTATTATCAGAATATTTTTCTGAAATTTCTCTTGCGTCCCAGGACGTACACTATTTCACATACATAACAAAACACAATATTTAACCAAAACAACAAAACAAATGCTACAAACATATATTACAACAGACGTTAGAATTAAGTGGCTGCAGTGCAATCAATTTCATCACTCCCCTTTTACATTGACTTTGTTCAGTCGAGCCTGTGTGACTAAGTCTTCTGTTTGATGGAAGATTTCGAGTCCCACAGGCTTGACTGAACAAACTTTTAATTATGGGGGAAAGGAGGAAATGAAAAAAATGTGTCGACTCTCATATTTCACACTATCAAAGTATGAAATCTAAAAATATTCATGACACTTTTACTTTATCCCATTATTTTACAGATAGGTTTAAAATGTTTCAGGTTTAACAATACAATTTGGGCTCAACTCAGCAAAGCCAAATGCTTAATTCATTTTTTTCAAATTCATTCATGTTCATTATAGCGTCCGTATCAGGAGAATTGTTGCCAAAATGTAGTGCTGGAAAGCTTGGTGCTGTTTTCTGCTGTAAAATATACAACATACAACTCACAAGAAAAATATATATTTTGGTAAAATTTTAATTTGCAACTTTTAATAATTTTACTGTTTTTTAAAACCATGTATTCTACAGAGGTTGTGGTGGGATTTTTAGTTTTTCTTAGCAATACGTTTTCCATACTCTCTGATCAGACGAAGCCAAACCTCTGACAGTAGCTACAGTCACTGGCGGTGACCACAGCTGTAGCTGGTTGTCTTGTTGTTGGTTGGGGGCTGAAACATCCTTTGTGGCTCTGGCTACAGCTTTGGTTGAAACTATGGCTGGAGCTGTGATTATAGCTATGTCAACAGCGGTAGCTGTTTATTTGGCTATTGCTGTTTCTGGGGCTATAGGTTTGGTTATTGCTATGGCTACCGCTGTAGCTGTGGCTAAATACTGTTTACAGCACCTAGAGCAGTAACATTAGCCAAGAAAGTGTTGGAAATCCAGACACTCCAGCCAGGATTTCAACCTGGTTCTTCTATCAGATGTGACAGATCTGTTATGAATCTACACCTGAGGAGTTCAGGAATAGCTTCACCATAATGCTCAGCCAACGCAACCATGTCAAGTCACTGCACACACACAACCCTTGATAGTGTTACACACATTAAGAGAAGAAGATTGATGATCATAACAGCCACAGCCACAGCTGTAGCTAATTACAATAGCAGTGTCTTAGTCATTACCACAGCTAAACCATATTAACTAGAGCCTCTGTCAATCACAGCCACACCTGCAGCCAGTTGTAACAGTGTAGAGAACTACACACACAACTACTACATAACAGAACATTTGCTGCAAAGACACAGACTTGCGCCTCAGTTATCTACCTTTATATTACCAATAGCTAGCCACAGCAGAGGGAGCGCCCTCTCTTGCTGGGGTCACAGCCAGTGATCGTACCTTCTCTTGTAGCTTGGGCCTCTTCCGGGAATGGAAAAAGTATTGTGAGGGAATGCAAAACGGAATGTAAATGAACGCAAAAGCATCTCAGAAAAACGTATCCTTTAACCAACTCTCACATTTTCATCACTCCATCTTTTATGCCCTTCTATCCCTCTATTCCTTGGGGCACTCTTCATTATCTGGTTCCATTTAAATGGCTGCTGAATACATCCAGGTAAGTAGTTTCAGTCCTAGCCATGAAATAAAAAACTCCTCAAGGTGACCTCATCTTCATCTTTCTTTCTTCCTCTCCCTCCATCCATCTTCTGAGAGGCACTCAGCCAAAGAGGTGTGGGCTTCCTTTTATGGCACCCTGTTGAATCAGACTTATTGGTAAATTAGATTAGCACAGCCTGCTCCACACAGTCAGCTTGGATTTAGTCTGCCTTTCTTCCCCATTACCTCTGACTGCGTGAGAGGCAATCTCCCCCGGATGTGGCAGAATTGAATAGAGGAGATGTCAGCCTCCGTCTGGTACATTTCCATCAACAGAGGTTCAGACAGCGGTTTGACTTGTCTGATGTGTGTAATGTTAAAAAAGAAAATTTTCCCTTTGATCGCTTCAATTGCTTGCTGAGCTCAGGGCAAATTGATATCACATCAGCTTCTCAGATCTGTGAGTTTAGCAGAATGATTTTGAACGCCACATGGAACTCTTCCTTCCTGCTATGCTACAAGACCTCTTTTGATACGACTTTCCTTTACTGAAAATCATTCATTTTCCAAGAAGTGATACTTACTCTTACTCTGTCTGAGGTAGTAATCCAGCCTGTTCAGGAATGTATCTTACTTGCTTATGTCATACTGTAGCTGATGTGGTAGCTCACTGGAAATTGAACCTCCAACCTAACTGATAAATAGAGCTCTTGTCAGTGCCTTCCACTACAACTCATATGACCCTTACAAAAAGTCTTCACCCTTCATATGAGTGTTGTCTGAGCTGCCACCACTATGTTTAATGTTTGGTTAAAGTTAGATAACTAAAACTACAATAGCTACTTAGATAGATCATGGTCTTGCAGGTTAGAGAAAGACTATGGCCATGGTAAAAAGAATCTATGAAAAAAGTAATGACCATTTCTGATCTGACACAGATCTGTCTATTTTGATGTTTTGGTCAAAAATTGACATTTCTGGTCATTGTTGAACTGACAAAGATCTGCTGTCTAGGCAACATTTCGATCATGGTCAAATTTTTTTTAGGTCAAAATTAACCAAAAATTAACATTTTGACCAAATAAAGAGCCAACTGGAATCAAAATATTTATATGTTGATTTTAATAAATGTGTGGTTTGGAGTCAGTGTGCAGGTGTAACTCTTTTTAGTCAATACTGTTTTCCACTAGCCTTACATCTACATGTAATGTGTGTATAATTATGGTGCTTCTATGGTTGAAATAAACCAACGCTTCATGACAGACTGTCCAGAGTAAGATATACTAACTATACTATACTAACTATAGTATAACTATACTAAGATATACCTAGACCAGAGTTGAATGGACTCAAAAATTATTTCAAAGATGACACAACATGTACAGTATGTATTGTTAACGCTTCCTCCTTTCTACTTGATTGTCCTTATTGTTGGTTTGGTGTAGACTACACAGTGTGTTTAATTATCAACAACTAGAGTTAACTCATGCAGTGCTCCACTAACAAAAGACATCATGAAAGCCATCAGTGTCATACAGACATTTCATCCAGCATCTACCACATGGAAGTCTTCTCCATATGTCCCCCATCACCACCACCACCCCACCCCCACAGCCATGTGGCATCCCTCAGAGTTTCTCTTGACTGGCCTCTTATTGATCTTTTGTTGTCTCCATCTGATTAAAAATTGATCAGTTTTTTCCCCGGGGTCCCAGATGTATTACTCAACTCACTGGCTGCCATTCTTCCAGCCCTTCACAATGAGATTTTCACAGATATGGTCCTTAAGTGACAGGCTGGACTGGGATGGAATGGAATGGGATGAGGGGAGTAAGGACAGTAAGGACAGCCTTCAGATCTAGATCAGTATTGGCCACGTCAGCATCTCAGCACATCCACCCCTCCAAAAACAAATCCTTTAGAATACCTTAAATATAAACCAGCAGATTCTCAGACATTCATTTCCCTTAAGTCATCTAGGACTATCTTTATTGAAGAATGTAATGGTTCTGCTGATCTGAGCCTCTAACTCTGTAAGAAATTAAAAGCTTTGACCTTCATTCAGCCAACACCTCCAAAACTGACTAATTAACAAGTTGTATCTTGTTGGTTTCTGGACACAGTGACTGCACTTGACATGCTGAAGTCTTGTCATGACAGTGATGTTTCCGGCTTTGGTACCATCATAATTAAACACTTTATCAAAACATCCTCAAAATCAGAGACAAAATATGTTGTTTCTGATTGCCTTGCATCAACATTTTCTGATGATGCGCCTCTGTCGTCAGTACAGTAACAGTGCAAGATACTTTCCTTCCAAAACAGTTACAAATCGCTGTTTTAAAAATGATTCATGTGACTGTTTGCTGACCATTAACCATGATTAAAGTTTGGTTAGATTCAGGCACCAGAACTAATTGGTTAAGGAACAATTATGTGTTGAGCTAAAAACAACTTCTTCAGGGGGGTAAGGGTACTTTTGTTGTCATGATATATGCACAAAAACTACTTAGTTGAGGTTAGAGGACAATCCAAGTCATGTTTAAAAGAAACCAACGTTGATATTGACATCCTTCCTCCTGACAAACAAGAGTCATATTTCACACGGCCACTAGAGGTCCTTATTAGGGAACAAAGGGAACAAAGGTCATATTTAGGCATTTTATAAACAACTAATGCTGGGGGGGGTTTTTCTTGGGAGGACAGACAAGAGTGGAGACTTAGTTTTCTGATGTTATCTTTTGGCAATCTGAGATCCATGTTCAGAGCATAGTTTCAGCTGATCCAGTTTGTCTGATAGAAATGTAAGGAACATAACACTAGATCACCTCTCTATCATATTTTTTTACTGCACATCAACTACAGTCGGTCATATGCACAAAACCTTTGAATCCAATCTCTCATTTTCATCACCAATTTACCAATGCTGCTCAGCTGTGCTCACAAACCATATGTGGCAACCTGTGCTGTAGCTGGAGACACTGCAGTACTGGATGGATGGATAAACTTGTTTGTCAGGAAAAATTGCTGCAACATTTGAAATCACAAGTTGTCCTTTTCACATTACTGTTTATGTTTACACAAACATACACTAAGTAAATGAGACAGTTTTAGAGATTTTGGTAGGTGTATTTTTGAACTCTGGATAGAGCCAAGCTACCTAACCATGTCCTGACTCCAGCTCTGTACTACTACACACAGACATGAGATTGAAATCCATCTTCTCATTTCACTCTTGGAAAGAAAGCTAATAAGCATATTTCCCAAAATATTATACTATTCTTTCAAACACATTGCTCTGCAATTTACGCTGGGAGAACTGGAAAACTGTGACTTTCCCTGTGACTATTATTCTTTTTAGCTATTCAAATATTTGCTTGTCTTATCTGATTTAGGTAACTATGTCAGAGTATGTTGAAGTATTAATATCCAGTTAAGTGGTATTATGTATTAAACATATGAACATTATTCATAAGGGTCAAGACTGTGTCATTTATATATGCAGTATTTGAAAAGGTATGCAAAAACATTTTGGACTAGATTGACACAATATAGTCAAAGATTGCTTAAGCTTTTTTACCTTTTGACATGTAGCCTACAAAGTATGTGTGCGTGCATTTTCAGTTACTGCACCATAGAAAAACATTGCGGTGCACCCTCTTTTCCAATGAGGATTCACGATATACAGTATTGTTTTAGATGTCCTCGTGGAAAATATATTACCCAACACCCTCTGCTCAGACATATTGATTTTGAAATGACCATGTTTCTGCTCAATGTAGCTGTCAGAGTCACCCATCTGTACACCCTCGTGTTCATTTCATTCTTGTAAACCTTGGAATTAATTTATAGACATTAACATGTCATTTTGATTTATTTCGTAGTGTGCACGGTAAGCAGCTCTCATGATTTTAATGTTCTCTTTGATTTTGATCTGTTTTGGAGGAGAAATACAACTAGAATGTGATGGCAAATCTCAATTGCAGAATGTAATGCATACAGTGTGGTTTTTAATTTGCACTTAATAAATCCTATTAACATGAAGGGGCCTGATAACAGGTGAAGATGGGGTCTGTTCACACATATGAAATAATGCCCCATTCCTCACACAGACCTTGACAAATATGCATTTATACTTGAAAGCACATGCCTTATGATTCAGTCAATAGGCCCTTTTCACAGCAGCCATTTTGACATGTCATAGCAGGGTGAACACAGTTGTAATCGATGAAATCAATTAGGGTCCCGTTCTATTTAGTGTCTCACAACCCTTCCAGTGAGCCAGCATGTACAATACCGTGGCCCTGGCCCACCTAAATGGAACAGGGCCAGATGTGAGCACAGGTAAAGCTACCTGCTTAGCATTTCTGCCTGACGCACCTCCGACGGTGCCGTTTGGCTGGCTGCAGGGTCGTCAGCCGGGAGCCACCCTTCATAGATGTTTCAGTCCTTTAATCCCGGAACATCTCAGGGTGGTGGAGCAGCGAAAGGGACGTCTCCCCAACGCTCCCTGCAGCCTGCCTTAGGATCCCTCTTTCCCCCACACCTTGTCCTTCCTTCGGAGCCAGAGCCAGAAACTTCCTTGCTCTGCCTCTTGAGCTAGGTCTTGCATTGCTCGCTTCTTCCTATGGCCTGTGAAGCCGATGGTTTTTAGGAGCCGCTGCATGGATGTACCAACGAAACCCCTGCACCCGACTTCCACTGGGAATGTGAAAGCCCTCCAGCCGCCTTGCGAACATGCAGCCGCCAGGTCTGCATACCTCTCTTTCTTCCTCTCATAGGCAGCCTCCATCTCCTCCTCCCATGGGATGGTCAGCTCCACCAGGATGACTACTCTGGCAGGTGCTGATCAGAGAACTATGTCAGGGCGGAGGGGTGAGCTGGTGATCTCCACAGGAAATTTCAGCTGGTGACCTAAATCAGCTGCCAACTGCCACTCTCCCCCTGGGGACAACAGGGTGGACCTTGCGCTGGTGATGTGCTGTACTGCACCCCCCTGCCTGACGAACTGGATCCATCCCTGGGAGGATGGGACGCTGGCACGGTTTACTTCCAACCTGCGTGTCTCCAGTACCTCAGCTAGCTTGCGCAGAACTTTGTCGTGCCGCCATCTGTATCTGCCCTGTGCCAGTGCTGCCTGGCAGCTGGAAAGGATGTGCTTGAGGCCTGGGTTCAGGGAGCTGCAAAGGCAACAGAGTTCTTCCGAGCGGTACCAGGTGTAGAGATTACGGGGGCTGGGGAGTGTGTCATAAGTGGCCCTGATGAGAAAGCTCAGCCTTGCCTGGGGTATACTCCACATATCCGCCCAGGTGATGGTCCTGTTGGTCACGGCTTCCCAGGTGGTCCATTTGCCTTGCTGTTGTTGGCTCACGGCTGTGACTTTGTACTGCTCCTCCTCCATTTTGGTCACCTCAGAGATGATGAGATCTTTTCTCTCCTTCTTAGTGGCTTTGGACCACCTAGGCAATGGTGCTCCCCATCCTAAGCCCGTTCTGCCAGGCAGTGTGAAGCCCACGATGTCCTGATGTTTCAGCCTCTCTGTGGCCATGTCAACCGCTTGAGCTATGTTCCACTTTCGTCCGGTGAGTCTCTTAGCTCAAAAAAGAGCCTCACCTTCTCCTTCTTGTAGCCCATGCTGATTGACTGGAGGGGGAGCTGTAGCATGTTACTGCCAAAGAGGGCTGCATTGGAGAGGCAGCGGGGGAGGCCGAGCCATTTCCGGATCTAAGTATTGGCCTTCACTTCGAGTTTAAGGACAGAGGTCATGGTGATGTCACACAGCTTCAATGGCCACATTAGGCGTTGATATAATGTGAACTGTGAACCAAACCTTGAATTTTCCTGGCAGGAAGCAATGGTTGATCTTGTGAAGGACGTCCAGAAGTTGAATTGTGACAGCCGAAGCCATCTGCTTGTCGGAGAGATCAGCCGTGTATAACCTACCGAGGCTTCGCACTGGTTCTTCCACTAACAGGGGAATCCTTTCACCATCCACAGTGAAGCAGATGTTGTCATTCCTGACCCCCTTCCGGATTGAGAGGCTGCTGGATTTCGTGGGCTTGATTTTCATGCGGGCCCATGCTAGCAACTCCTCCAGCCTTTTAAGGAGTCTTGCTGTGCAGGCTGCTGTTTGGAGAAGGGTGGTTACATCATCCATGTAACTCCGTATGGGCGGGAGTCTTTGGCCTGTTTGGGACTTGACCCCTCCCACCATCTGTCTCCCACCTATCAGGATGATCTCAAATGCAGTCGTGAAGAGAATGGGAGAGATGGAACATTCCATTGCTATCCCCTTTTCCAAGTGATGCCAGGCAGTTGTGATGTCCCGGGTTGTATAGCAAACATACAGGTTGTTGAAGTAGTTTGCTATCAACTTCCGGATACTTGCTGGTACGTGGAAAAACTCAAGGGCGAAGGTGATGAGCTGGTGGGGTACTGAGCCAAAGGCATTTGCAAGGTCTAATCAGACAATGTGCAGGTCTGACTTGCTGTGCCTGGCTCTCTGGATTTGTTCCCAGATCATCGCCGAGTGCTCCACGCAGCCAGGAAACCCTGGGACACCCGCCTTCTGACAGCTGGTGTCGATGTAGTTGTTGGCCAGGAGAAAGTTGGTCAGACGTCTGGCCAAGATTGAAAAGAAGACTTTCCCCTCCACATTTAGCAGGGCAATGCCTCTGAACTGGCTGAGGTTTTGGGACTCATTTTCCTTTGGGATGAAGGTGGTGACCGCTTTGCACCATGATGATGGGATGGCCTGGGTCTTCCAGGCAGTCACCATAAGCCTCCACAGCAGCCTCAGGAGCCCAGGGCAATTCTTGAAGACCTTGTAGGGTACTCCATTTGAACCCGGTGCCGATGCTGCTCTGGCATGGTGGATGACTTGTCTGACCTCCATCCACCTCGGGGGGCAGTGTCAAACTTTGTCAGGGGCTCAGGTGAGCGTGGTACATAGCCTGGTGATCCCAGTGGTTCCCCTCTGAGGTTGTCACTTAGCTGGTCTTGGATATGATGTTCCAGCTCCTGCTCGGTCGTCTGGAGTATCCCGTTCTTCCTCTCCTCCAGCAAGCTACGGGCGTATTTGAAAGGGTCCTGAAAGAATCTTGTTCTTGCCCTCTCCCTCCGGCTTCGGCGTCTCTTTATCCTTTCAGCTCTCCTGAGATGTGCAAGCCTTTCTTTGATGGTGTTCCACAGGTCTATCAGGCCTTCTTTCTCATGGGGCTCAGCTCTCTTCCATGTTTTTCTCAGGAGCCGTCGTTCTTTAACCAGCTGGAGGATTTCCCTTTCACGCCTTCTGATCTGTGGGAGACCGGTGCTCTTTTGGGACATGACGCCAAAGCAGTTTCTACCTTCTTCGTGGATGAGATCGCCAAGGATGTTCAGCTTTGATGTTATGCTGCCTTTTAGCGTGTTCTGGAGGATGATACATATGTTCTCATCGAAGGTGCTCCAGGCTTTCTTGTCGCTGGCCTTGGGCCACTGGACTTTGGGTTTCTGGCTGTGCTTCTCCTGCGGTCCTCTTGCAGGCTCTGTGCTTGAGGCGTGGGTCTGCTGTGGGGTGTCCTGTTGCTGTGGGGTTTGCTGGGAAGGCTGCTGTTGCTCTCCTAATCCAACCGCAGAATTGGAATCACTAGCTCTGTGGTGCTCAACCTGGCTGTGATGCCTCCTTGTCTGACCTGCTGGTGCAGTGCAAGCCTGCGGCTGTTGGATTCCGCCACAATTTGACTTTCCCTTATGTATGCGCAAGCCCAAGTACGTTGTTATCTTGGACCACCCACAGCTACATTCCCTCTGGATCCTTTGGTCCTTTGTCCATTCCAAATCTGTCGTTACCGGGTTATCCGTCCTTTGTGGTCCATCTTCCATCCCGCCTCTCAGTGAACCTTCGGGCTGTTTTCTTCTTGTCCTGCACGTAGTTAGTTCGAGTGTCCATGTAGCCTGTGCTATTTGGACATGTAGGGAGGGTAACTAGCCCTTCCACCCCGGGTGCAGTCTTTCCTGCCGTCAGCCAGTCTTCCCTGGCTGCCTTCAAGTCTTTCCTGGATGCCAACTGATCTATTCTCAGTGGTCACTGTTGTAGCAGAAGAGCTAGATGTGAGCACAGGTAAAGCTACCTGCTTAGCATTTCTGCCTGACGCACCTCCGACGGTGCCGTTTGGCTGGCTGCAGGGTCGTCAGCCGGGAGCCACCCTTCATAGATGTTTCGCTCCTTTAATCCCGGAACATCTCAGGGTGGTGGAGCAGCGAAAGGGACATCTCCCCAACGCTCCCTGCAGCCTGCCTTAGGATCCCTCTTTCCCCCACACCTTGTCCTTCCATAATTAATGTTATTAATTACACCTGTGTGTACCCTGCAATGGCCTGTCAAAATGGCTGCTGTGAAAAAGGCCTATACAAACAATTTGAAAATTCTAATATCACAGCAACAGTGTTTACTTATTTTGTACAGGAGTGCAATACAAAACAGTAACTCCTTACCTTTTTTCAATGGACAAAATGCTTCTAAGCTTTTGGTACCAGAACATTTACTTTTAAATCGCATCGGCGATCCTTACTTCTGGTTGTTTTGTGGTTGCATAGATATAGTCAATAAAGGTAAGCCACTCCTCCAGCAAAAGCAATAACACAGACAATACAGACAAAAAAAGTTCCCCACTGCGCATAGCCCACCAGTCACAAGCTTCAGTAGGAATGACTGGCAGACGGTTTAGCCAATAACATTATGAGTTTAACAATATATGGCAGGTTTCCATTGAGGAAAAATTGGTTCTTTGCATAAGCATCGAACAAAGCCCCATTCATTCCAGACCTAACATGCACAGACATTTGCACATACATAAACAAATGAACTATTGTAAGTATTTTAAGCAGTTGTTGACTTTTACTGAAATCTAGTATTTTACAGCTAGTATTTTACAGCTCTGATCATTACTGGGTGTCCTTTTGGAGTCTCCAAATGGCCACTTTAGGTGTCCACCTAGAAGAAAACAATGCATTCTGCAGCTTAAGTGTAGCGCTTTTGGAAAATACCACATTTGGGGAAAAAAATGCATCCAGCTCTATTGTGTTTCTAATTTCTATTACAAAATGAATAATTAAAAAAAGAATTATGTGAGGAGAAAAACTTCCATTTTTATTATGTTTGTAACTCTGTAAACTTGGTTCAGTATCACTTCGACTAAGCTAGCTAATTCCAAAGAGTTAACTTTTAGAAGAGACCAGGATTATATCTGTCATTCAAAAGGTTTCAAGAACAAGCATCAATTTTATTTAGAGTACCAAAAATTGAAAATTGAAACCTTTTGATTGACAGACATGATCCTGGTGTCTTGGCTGGATACTTCACATCTTTACCATTTTTGTTGACTTATTAATGGGAATATGAAGCGCGTTTAGCCTTTTTTAAAATTTTATTTTGTCTACTAACACATTTTTAATACCCCTATCTGCTTGTGTCCATCCAGGCGAATATGTGGAGAGGCAGCTCTGCCGTGATGCCATCCTGCCCATGCCGGCCATCTGTGAGGTGCCTTGCCCAAAGGATTGTGCCCTGAGCCCCTGGACCCCCTGGTCTCTGTGCTCCCACACCTGCTCTGGGAAAAACACGGAGGGCAAGCAGACCAGAGCTCGCTCCATCCTCGCCTATAACGCAGGAGAAGGTAATGACTCCTGCTGTAAGTCTTGCACCAGGAGAACACAGCAGCACCAGACACACTGGTAGAGTCAGACAGATATAAGCTTTTGCCTGTGTATTGGACTCATATGGACCTGTCAGTCAATTAGGAAACAGTCAGTCAGTGTCATTTGATATGAACAAAGATACCAGGTAACCCTAAGCATATCCCCGAACCACCATAGCTGACATGGCTATCCACAAACATCAGTATCTGCCTTCACAAAGCTATATTGGTCTAATACCACAGTGATGCAGGTAGTGCAAGTTTTGAAACTCTGTTTTTTGCTGCATCCCATTTGCCTCTCCACCTTATATACCACAAGTGAAATGTCAAAGTCAAATGAATATTTCTGTGTGTTCCTCTACAGCGACTGCAAAGGTTGTCGCATGGGTTACTGTGATGCAGGGTAAGAAGTGACTAGAAAGATGACAAGCTTGCTGAAGAGTACAGCACAGTGTTTATACTCACACTGTCAAACTTCATTGTACAACATGTTTATGCCTTTTAAAAACTCACAAGGACAATTTTGCCTTTACTTCTGTTCAAGGTCCTTCCCTGCTGTCACTGGTCCATCCAATCTTCGGTACATTCATATTTGATGTTCCTAGATGACAACAATTTATTTTTGCTGATATAGTACGTAGTCCCCATATGTTTAACTAGAGGGAAATAGAAATGTGGCTACATTGATGTAATCTCTTCCCGCAGATCTGCTGGCCCAGCAAAATCCCCTTTTTAGAATAGAAAAAAGTTCTTACAAACTAGTAGTAGCATTGAGTATTCCTTAGCATTAAGTCTTTCCAACTCCAAGGTGAGGAGTGGGTATCTAAACGGTGCTGGAATGATACTGAAGTGAGTTCCTCTGGGTTAAAGCCCAACCCTCCAAGCTGCCAATCACACTGTGAGAACAGAGCCATTCTCACCAAACCACGAAATGAGAAAAAACGTGAGGCTGCACAGATGGTTAGAGTCTGGCTTGGCAGCAGATCAGAATTGTATCTTTTACATCCCTGCTATCATTTTAACAGCTCTTGCCGTCTGACTTCTGGACCACATTGTGTGACATGCTGTCTTTGGCATATTCACAACAAAATAGCATCCACGGTGGAGTAAGGAGAAGCCTCATACATAATGGATTTCCGTGTGAATGGATACTCCTACTCCATTGCCCATGCTGGGCTTCAGGAGGCTGTCCATGCAAGAACATGATGCAGGCTGCATGTTGCATGCTGCAATCTGTTTATTAGCTTTCGTAGCAGAGGCAGACACTGCTGCAGTATACAGCTTGATGTGGTGTGTGCTGAATGAAGCGTCAAGTCACATAGACCTCTCCTGGCCATCAGCTATAGCAGAATGAGACAGGCTGTCCTTTCCAGCCTGTCAGTATTCAGCATGGGTTACAAGATAGAGTAGTAGAGTAGGGAGGATTAAAGTGCAAGAACCCTTCCCTTATAAAGATTTAAATCTGTCTGTTGGGGCCTTTCTCGAGGAAGACCAGGAAGGTCAATGATTTTTGTAAGTTAGTCTGGCAATTTCAGTACATCTAATCTTTTAAAACCTTTGCCTTAATGTCATAGTTTTAATCATCATTCCTATCAGTTATGATAACATTTTACTTATCATCTTTTCTCATCTAACTTTTGATCTCTATAGGAAAAACTAGGTTGTTATAACAGATTAGTAACAGATTGCAGCAGACAAAAAAAATATGTCAACACATATGTAAAACATATAATTACAATTTACTGTATATGTGCCATGTAGCCCACAGACTGTTTTCAGTGAACCATTAGCTGCATAATCACATTCACACTGAACAATAATCGAAGTATCAAGGCAGCGTGTACTGGTGTCGATATGACCTAATTATTCAGGTCAAGACAAACACTGGGAATGACAGGAGGGATTATCGCCTGACAAGGCAGTCTTCAGTAAATAACTTCATTATCCAAATAGTAAATAACAATGTTGATGACAGAGTAGACTGTTAAAGAATTGTTTACTGGACAGCAAAAATTACATAACTAATCTGCAGCTATTTGAGCTGTGCATTTTTCAAATACATGTTGAGTGTAATTGGTAGCACTTGAATATTTATCAATTAACTATTTAATTATCCAGTGCAGCAATAATGGTGTTTCCTTCTATGTGCTAATGAGCTCCAGGCCTGATAAATGACTGCCCTGATGAAATCCAATAATATATTTTATAAATGATCCTGTGAAGGACATTACCCTTGTGTTGTTACACAGAGGTCAGCCATATCCTCTGTCTGAGGCGCTTTCTCATGTCCAATTCAGACGCTCCACCTCTGACTGAAAGATGTCGTTCAATGCCTTCTGAGGCGCTAATGGCTGCCCTTCTCCTTGGGGGTTCTCTTTTCCCAAGGTGATGGCGGCTGCTAATGACAAGGTTTTGTGGTGAAGAGGGTCACATGGTGTTCACACCCCACCTGGGTCCATATCCAGGCTTCTGGCTCTGTATAGACATTCTGCCCCCTGGGTCATCTCATCTCTGTCAATCCTCGCGGCCAGCCATCCCCCCAGAGACCCTCTGGTGTATCTCTCATGCTGCTTCAGCCTTGTTTGTTTTCCAACAAGTCATGGGAAAATCAAAGCTATAAGCTAATATATAGCACTGCACAAAGACTCATACAGCATGGGATAGCCAACGCCTTACTGCTAGCCACTGATTGCTGTATCTGTCATCCTGTTTACCAAGCATACTGTACTTTGGCGCAGTGTTGGGTTTATTTTCTTGTTCTCATAAAGTGTTACAATGAGAACAAATATTTACCTCTTACTCTAAATGCAGTAATGTGATTTTTAGTAATGTACAAATTCCTCTTTAATTTTTGTTTCCATCTTTGGTTGCCTACAATACAGGCATCACTTTTAGCATCATACTCAGTACTTGGTATTATTTGTATTAGTTGCTTAAATTTTCTGTTAATGACGATTGATGATTTTCTGAAGGTGGCTCTCTTTTCTTTGTCTGGCCAGGCTAGCTATTTCTTTTACTAACTGCCCAGTCCTTCTTCTCCCCAGTAAAGTCCCACCAGACAGCAGGGGGGTTGTGTGTGTGCCACTGCTCAGTTTGCTGTTCATAAAGTGGACATCCAAATTCTGCTCTTTGTCTTTGTACTCCAATCAGACTTTAAACACTTAAGTGTCTTTCATATTGAAAGATACATTGGTGCACCACAATGACTCAAGTACCAGTCTGGGTCAAGATTGGGTTCAAATAAGGTCAAGATAGAGACAAGTGTGAGTCAAACCACCCACAAGACGGAGTAATGTAATGTCTCAGACTCGATGCAGAGAACAGATTCGAGTACTACAGACCTCTAACAGACGTTTTGGGTCTCTTGGATCTGTCTTTGGCCTATATTATTCTGGACTACTCTTTTATGCCCAAAAGCTTCCAACACGTTCTCTATCTTCCTGTATCAGTGCTGATGTGATTTTGTTTTTGTCTGTAGTACAGTTAGACATTGACGCTGGTTCTTGTTCCATCATTTCCCAGGTGGAATCCAGTGTCCCAACATCAGTTCCCTGCAGGAGGTGAGGAACTGCAATGACCATCCCTGCACTGTGTACCACTGGCAGACCGGCTCATGGGGGCAGTGCATAGAGGACTCCTCTATCCCGGCCACCAACACATCTGTGGGCCGAACACGTGGCGACGATGCCTCCTGTTCAGTGGGGATGCAAACCCGTAAGGTCATCTGTGTCCGGGTCAATGTGGG
Organism: Macquaria australasica; assembly: GCA_005408345.1. NCBI lineage: Eukaryota > Metazoa > Chordata > Actinopteri > Centrarchiformes > Percichthyidae > Macquaria > Macquaria australasica. Next base: position 137,382 of record SEMN01000528.1, on the reverse strand, counting down.
CCAGGTTCCTCCGAAAAAGTAAGATTCCACATAATTCGTTATACAGGGAGTTCAGATGTGATTAAAGGCTGTATATGAATATCATCCCATCTCTGTTACAGACACTGTAACACAGGACTATTCAACTGGTGTCATATGATTAACATGTTATTAGTAATTAGGCCTTGATGCATAGGACAGAACAGGCTGACTTGTGGGCCAGATTCTAGCCCACTGACCACTAGAATGTGAGAGTATATGTAAATGGTAATGTCACTGGATCCTTATTTTGATAGACATGAGAGTGTGAGGAGTTATTTTGGGGTCCGGGGTGTATTGTTTATTTCCTGCAAAGACAATGAAGATGACAGTTGGTGCACTTTCAACACTTGGATTGAAACTTCCCAAAATAAATCATCAGTAGAAAATATGAGCAACTAATCTCTGATTAAACGTCAAAGGTACAAGTCTGTGGACATAACTGAAAGAGAAACTTACAGCAGCTTACATTAGTTGACTTATTCTGGATTTTGGATGAATTTGGCAACTTGGGTGCAGTGTTTTGTTCCCAGTTGCATTAAGAAAGCATTCTGAATTTGCTACTTCTGACTGCTTCTTCTCTAAGGCCAGTCACGAATGAGGCTTATGGGTATTGTAGTATTTAGAGTCAGTGACCATACCAAACTGACGCTAAAAACATGATTCCTCAGAAACAGAGGTGAAAACTTCTATAACTTAAACCTACAGTATAGTATCATGAAAATATCCAGGAAATGTGTTGAGTAACACTAAGGATATCAATAGAAGAAGTTTTTAACGTGAATTTACAGTGGAGGAAACTACTTATGAAACCAGCAGCTCCTCACACATTTCAACTCTATTATTTGCCTTTTTACTCTTCAATGTAAAAGAAAAATTGGAGGGAATCATATTTTCAGAAGAAAATTAACAAATTTGAAACAGTGAGTGAAACACACTACTGGCTATCAGTAGGCTAAGCTTGTTCCAGAATGTCAGTCACCCCCCAAAACTTAGATTTATTCAAATAGGTATGGTGTTGTGCCCATTGATTGTTTTAACACAGCTGTGCTAGTTTCTTTTAACTTAAATTAAATAATTATATTTCTCCGATTGTGTTAAAAAAACATTAAGTTCACTGCTCCTAGCAACCGCTACCACCAGTTGCATGTTGACAGAAAGGATATGTCACTCACTACTGAGTGGTTAGGGCAAAATAAAACAAAATAACCCCCAAAATAACAGAAATCGGTGAACTTCATACAATGTCAGGATGAATGATTGAAGTAAAATGAAATGGCAATTTAGTCGGATCATCAGGCTAGGCTATAAGCAGTTTCTATTACACATACCATTTTTGGTACAGAAAACTATAATGCTGAAAGCTTAACCCTTATGCAGATGATGGAATAGTCCTTGCAACTCAGTCTTATCCACACAGCATGACTGCAAAGTTTTTCTGCACCCTTACCGATAACTCCTCAGGTGGTGACATAATCAACAGTGCTTTACTACTAATGCTTTTATTTTGTATAAGTGAAAGGCTGCGTTTGTTTTTGTTTGCACATGGCACGTTGTGCCGTTTAGTCTCATGGTTAGTCTGTTGTTGCTGGTGTCTGGCAGAGGTGTTAGCTGATGAGCTGCTGGCCAACTGTTTTAAGCATCAGGGTCTGTTTCCCCCCTGAAGGCATCTGCTGGGAACATGAATTATCTATTTATTTATTCAACAGAACAGGAGCATTATTCTGGCAGCACAGCAGCACTATGCAGGCAAACCTCGCCAGCCCCCATGCTGTGTATGGAAATTAAACTTGCTTTTATTCCTGCGCTTACTCCTAAACCTATTGTTACATGCTGAGCAGTGAGCCTGGTGCCTTGGGACACACTTTCACATCAATGGAGAGAGGGGCACCCGCTTTCACCAGCAGCAGCAGCTGTGGCTAGGATGTGAGGACTGCCACCAGTAAACACAAAGTGGCATTGGAGCATTCTAATGCATTAGGATGATAGCACAGATTAAAGATGTATTAGGATATTAATTAGGTGTGTGGTTCATATGTGGTAAAAACTATGTTGAGTTGTAAAATGTTTCTTGTTGAACAACGTGTACTTCCATCATATGTGTTTGTTTGCTATAGAGCTACTTTTCTTGCAACATTTTAATTGGTAATCTGCCGAGGGAATTCTGAGCAGAGCTAATTTCCTGGTCAGCTCTACAAAAAGACAATGTCCCTACTTTTCTATAGGGAAGGAATTTCATCATTTGGGAATAGGTTAAGTTTCTGTGCAGCCAGGCAAATCACTACTGATGAAAGGAAATGTAGACTCACTTTCAATTTTCAATAATCTGAAGTGCAAACCATCCAAAACAAGTTTGAGCCTATGGTGGCAAAATGGAAAAGCATTAGACAAGTGTATTACAAATGTATCTAAGGTGGCCCTGAGGGACATTTAGCATTTATGGGTTTACTGTTATTTCCATTTTTTAAATATACTCCATCTAAAATTGTACACATCCAAATTCATAATAACCAGGGCAATGTCACTTTTCAAGAAGTACATAAGACAGGAATAAATCAGACAGATCCGGATGCACCTCTTTCCATGTTGTGTGGCAGTTAAAGTTGTGATGTGTAGCATTTTCAACATCATTTTATCATTCTGACTGTCTATGACTGATGTTATAATTACCATAAACGACAAGCATCTTTGGCTTTTTTGTCATGTTTTTATCAGCCTTTCTCTCCTTCCACTCACTCTGCATTGCAACTACATTTGCACTGGAAACTGCACTGTCCAATGTCAAATCATATCCAAACAATGTAAAATAATAACCTTCTGACCTTTGTTATAATGACTCCTATACCTCAGAATACAGAGTACAGCACATTGCATTTGAAATGAAACAAGGACCATGAGGTTAAAGTACGCACACTCAGCTTTAATTTGAATGTATTAATATACACATTTGATGAATCAGCAGAGCAATATCGAAGTAGGTGGTGTATGTTTGGATGTCAGTTGGTAAAAATTCTGTTTACATCTCATAAAGAGCGTGGTGGAGGTCTTTATTCATTCCCCTTGTTGGAGGTGAACCCAAATCACTGTGGTTCTCCAGAAACTCCACACTCGCTTAGTCATGACTACTTTAGTTGATGAAGGATTTGTCAAATCCCTCTTGAAATTATAACCTGCTGGCATATTCTGTTTCAAATACGTCACATACATACACAGAAGATAAAGATGCTGTAACTGTAATTTCACTGGACCTTTAACAACAAGTGACAAAATACATTGTTTGTTATTACCCTTAAAAGCGACCCATATTAGTGTTTTCTGATCTGAGGCCCCTATCTGCAGGACAACATCATTTGTCAGTGCATTTGTTACAAATCACTGTTACAAAAATGATTGATATGGCTGTTTCCCTATCTGTTAAGATTAGATTTAAGCACAAAATCTACTTGGTTAGTGTTAAGGAAAGATCGTGGTTGGGGCTAAAAGCAACTATTGCATTAAGGTAAGGGAGGGTTCAGCGTTAGATTGTGGTCATGGTTAAAGAAACCAACATTGACTCTTAGTGGGAAACAGGAAACGGACAGCAGTCTCCGGCATCTCTCTATGTCACATCCTTTGGTGACCCATTCATCCACCCCGACCTCCACCAGCCAGGTTTTCTGGCTCTATTACAACATTACACTACTTCTGTCTTTGTTTTGTTAGTTTTTTATTTTCTTGTCTCACCTTCTTTTTCCCTCCTCCCTTCCTCATTCCCTGCCTCCTTACCTTCTTTCCTTCTTTCTTCCTGTCTTCCTTCCCCCTCCTTTCCTCGCACACTCCTCCCATCCTGTCTTTCTTTCCTTCCTCCCTACATCCTTTCCTTATTTTCTTTCTTTCTTTCCATTTCCTTTTTTTCTGTCTTTCCTCCTTCCTCCTTCCTATCTTCCTTACTCTTCCTTTCCTCCCACCCTCCTTCTGTCCTTTCTTGTGTTCCTTCTTCCCTCCATTCTTTCTGACTTTTCTTCCCATCCCACCTTTCTTCCTTCCTTTCTCCTCCTTCCCTTTGTTCCTCCCTACCTTCATCCTTTCCTTCTTTCCTCTGCCTTCCTTCCTTCTTTCCTGTCCTTCAACTGGTCTAAAAACAAATAAAATAAACAAACCAACAAAAGAACCCTAATTAGAGATACAAGGTTTTTCCATCTTTGTTTTGGACAGATAAGAGTCTTAATTCATATTGCTGCTACAGGCAGCTTGTCAGTTAAACTAAAATACACTTTATGCTGTATTTAGGTAGGCTATTAGGTATTGTTATAACAAAGGGCTGATACTGTCTGTGTTTATGGTAGGACAGTCTTGACTATAGTCTTTGTTTCATTTTTAAATCACTCTACTCATCTTCACTCTCCAATACAGCAGTACACACACACACACACACACACACTGTCACAGTCTCACAAAAAGATCCAGGCACATTGGGAGCCTCCAAGTGATCTCCCAGCATGGTCCCTTTGGCTCTGATCCAGAACATCTCTAACAGATTTTCAAGGGTACTCTGTGTGTGCGTGTGTGTCTGAGCATGTCAATGATGTACTTGCAGATGTCCGGAGAGTCTGCGCCCAGACACCGTCAGGCCCTGCTTACTACCATGCAAGAGAGACTGTATTGTCACCCCGTACAGCGACTGGAGCCCCTGCCCATCAACATGTCAAGCAGGTAGCTCCGGCTCTTTGTTGGCTTCACTACACACAATGAGGCTTCACAGGGTGTCACACAGGCCAAATGCAGCAGTGTTAGGAGAGGGAATTCATAAAAGCTTTTCTATCACTGTGTTATTCAATTAATGAAGCATACCAAATATGCTCATCATTATTTTAGCATGAACAGAAAATAAAATCATCATTATCACTGGGACAGAATACCAAAAATTCCAATTCTGTTTGGTTTGTGACATTTTTAATAAGTGTTATGGAAATGCTGTTCTTCAGACCAGCCTTTTCTAAAAGGATAATATCAGGGTTTCCTGCAGTTAAATTGGTTAGTGGAGGTGGTAAGCATCATGGGGCAAGGACTGTGACAGCCCTTTTATTCTTTTTTCCCTAAAGATCTCTCAGGTATAATTGTATAAAGCAGTATAAAATTCTAATGATGTTAGTAGAGGCCGTTCTCCACAGGAAACATCTGCTGGAAATCCAGATAGTATTGGCTAATTTGCCAAGCAAATAAGCCATGTAAAGTAGGAGAGCTCCAAACAAGTCTCAGCCTCAGTGTTTGACATGTGTATGGCTGTCCTTCCCTTGAGTTTTGCTTTATGTATTGACACAGTTACTCCCCAGAGGCATCTGCTGAACAAAGCCTTTAATCACTCCATTATCTTGTGACTATATACAGTATCAATGTGTAGTAGCTCTGATAGGAGGGTGGATAATTTATTAACACAGTTGTTGGTTGTTCCATACCCAGCTCCTTCTGTCATGTTTGAGTGTTCTTTAGGCTTGTGATATACTGGCTTTTTACCAACACATATGCGTAGACAAGCAATCATGATTAGTTGATTGACTGGTGTGAGTGGAGCTACAGGGTTAGGACCCAAATGCAGACAATTTGGCAGACTGGTACAGTTCAGGGATTTATTGACCAAATTGGAGGTACAAAAGCTTACAGAATAGTGAGGCAGGCAAGGGTCAAATCCAAAAAGGCAGTACAAACAGGCAAACAAATCCAGAGGGGAAGGTAGGAAATCAAAAGTCCAAAAAGATCAGGCAGAGGTTCAAAACTGGCAGGTAACAAGTTTCAGGGATCAGGATACAGGGTTTAGGGTTCAGGTTCGAGATAACAGAAAACAGTATACAGAAGCTAGAAAGCAAAGGCATGAGGCACATGGCAACTTGACGAACTGGCCGGTTAAATATCTGCAGGCCTGATGAGGAAAGTGGGAAGGTGAGTAGCATAATTAAATCTGAAAATAATGGTACACCTAGCTAAGACATGTAGTGACTATGGCAAAAGTGCATAAAGGAAGTGAAAACCAAGCAAAACATGGAGCAGATCAGGGCAGGACCAACCATCGCTGACAACGGCATATCTTTCTTGAGAACTTCCAACTTTGTAAAACATAAACGTTACTAAACATGATGATGCCCAAGTAGGTTATTCTATTGTTAATGTTAAGATTATGGCAGATAAGAAAGCAGCAACAATTAAGCTCTATTAGAATCTACAATATGGCATGTGATAGGCTATCTGCATTTCTAGCCCTTTGCCATCGGAACGCTCTATATTTCTGTATGATGTGATGAAGCTGCACTACGTTCTGTAAATCATTTCCATCCTTAATAAATGATCCTCCAACAGGAATCACCAGGACTTGTGAGAACTGCAATCTGATATGATAGTCTTGAAATAGATGTGGACTTCCTGTAGTCAATAACCACTACCACCTGTGGAGTTGTACTGGACACCACAGAGCAGATGATGGGGATGGTATTCAATATTTCACTTGATTGTATTAGCCTCCGCTTGAAGTGGTCACTATCAGCCGAGGGTGAGCAAATAGATATATTAAATAAAAATGAAGACCAACTGGGCTTCATTACATTCATTCTACTGAAACTCAAGACCAAAGCCAAGTTTACTCTGCTGCATTTTGTATTTTACATATACACTCAGTTGCCAGTTTATTAGGTACGCTCAGCAGTAGGTACTAAATTTAATGTTTATATACTGTATATATAGTATATATATATATATATATATATACATACTTGTATGTGTGTGTTTTCTGTGTATTCGCTTAGGTGGTAACACCAAGAAGAAGCAGTACAGGAAACGTATTATCATACAGTCACCAGCCAATGGGGGACAAGACTGTCCTGAAGTGCTTATCCAGGAGAGAGAGTGTGAGGCTCCATCTGTCTGTCAAGGATACAGGTAACCGGTCGTATTCAACATAAGCACATGCACACATTACTCACTGACAACCTCCTAGTTGTAATTACAAGTAGGAGTTACGGGGACTTTTTGATGGCTATGATATCCCTCAGTTGGCTAAAAGAATGGCTAAAAGTACAGAAGTGTATACAAACTGGTGCCAAATGGCTGCAAAATCAACATCATCTTTAGTTCTTTTCAATTAGATTCAATAATACTTAATACTAATACAACTGATGCAGTCATTTAAAAAGGAGCTATATACCCTACACAGGTTCTGTATGACTGGTTTAACTTTTTAACTAACAGCTAAAATATGTACCACAGAAAAAAATGGCTAATTTAGAATACTTTTCCATTTATCTGGTGTGACTACAGGGCTAGCAGTCGAGTTCCACAGACATTAAAAGATTTCTCCACCAATTTAGCACTGCACTTCTATAACATTGTCGGACTCATGGTGGAGAATTTAAAAAAAAAAATGATGTGGCAGAACCAGAGATATCCACACATTCTTACTCCTTGTCATGCTAGTAGTGGCTAATGTAGCCTTGGGCCTCTAGCCTCAAGCAGAGATGAGGAGCGGGCTATAGAGGTCTGGTAAGCTCACTTCTTTCTAACTCCAAACCCCCAGATTTTTTTCATTTTCAAACTTGTAGTCTCCATACCCAACCAATACTGACTTAGGTGATATCACGTAAGAACTTGAGACTCAATTCTACTGAACCCGACTGGTACTGTCAAATTTGAGATCAGAACCTGACCCAAAAGCCAAGCTATATTTTTGCTTTACTTCATCATTACTGACCGTTAGTTTGTCAATTCCACACATTGCCTACAATCTGTATCTTTACCTCTTCCCATGGGTACTGCGTACTATTTGGCCTCAAATAAGAGAAAAAGAAACGCAAATCCTGATACATTGATTCAGATGGGTTCGGGTTCAGATACATGAACTCTGTATGACAGTGTGGGTAACCATCTTGGAATAATTTGTAACCTGTCCCAAGTCATAACAACAGGGCATTTCCCCATTCCTTCCACTGCTAACATGATCTCCAGAGGATGGAGCCTTGATTTTGATTTTTTTTCACCTAAAGTAATTGGTGGATTGTCATGATATTTCTTAAGTAAATTCATAGTTCCTTCAGGAAAAACCCAGATGAATTCCATGACCTTTTCTATAGTGCCATCCTCGGGTCAAAGCCTGTGCATTAGTTCAGGCAGTCAGCTGGAATCCACCACTGTACTCACATGGCATACTCCTGGACGCTTTTGATTATGGCCTGTTCATCTGAAAGCTATGCTGTTATTTGCTGCTACTGCCGCTGCTGCTGTTCATGTAGCATTTCCCCCACCTCAGCATTCAACTGTAGGCATTGCGTCTATGTTCCTGTAGGGGGGAATTTATTATTGCCACCCCCCACTGCCTGCAGTGCTTAGCATAGTGTTGTTAAGTGACAAGATCAGAGACTAGATACCATCAACTCCGTACATACTCTGCATTCACATAATAATCCATTTCATATGGAGTTGGTTGACTGAACTTTACATTTTTAGCCTCCTAGCAGCAATGACCTAAGAATAGTAAGATTATTAGTGTGTCGTTCGCTCCATCCAAAGCTTTAGTAAAGGATGCAGTGAACAGTGCATCTTCTAGGGTTTGCTAGCAAAACATTTAACTTGTTTTTCATCTGGTCCAGGGATTCAAACTCGCCACCATTCACTCCCCCCTGCATCAAAGTTCAAGACACCTCTGATTCTTATACCACTTCTTCTTTAGATGGAAAACCCACAAGTGGCGACGATGCCAGCTGGTTCCATGGTCAGTTCGTCAGGACAGTCCTGGAGCTCAGGAGACCTGTGGGCCGGGCCTGCAGGTTCGGGGTGAGGAAAGCCACACACACACACACACTCACACACACAAACACACACACACACAGAAAGAGACTACACAAACGTTGATCAGCTCCTTCCATCTACACGCTCTCTTTGCAAGAGCCTGGAACAAGGGAGTTGGCATCAAAGCAGTACCTGGGGGCTGCACACAACTTTAATCTAGCTGTGAATGATATGGGACTGAGAAGAGGATGTGAATGTTATAGTTTAAGCGCAGCAGAATCTCAAATCTCACCTTTTCAGCTCCACAATAACAATGGAGCTGATTGAAGGACACGTTTAAATGCTAGGGTGTTCAGTTATTCAGTGGATTTTTCATTGGTTGAGTTTCTTTAAAAATGGCATACAAAGTCATACAATACCAGACAAAAGGACCAGAACTGGCGACAAACTGTCAGACTGCAGCTCAAATTGCTTTGGACTAAATGTTACCTCATCATCAAATGCTGCTCTGAAATCAGCAGCACTCCTATTTTTGCATCAGTTTTTCTAAGCTAATTATGAGTCATTTGAGTAAAAGTAATAGTTGTTGGGTTAGTGTTTTAAATCAGTGGTCCATCTAGCACTGAAATCATTAGTTGATTAGTCAATCAAAATGCAATTTATCAGCAACTATTTTCAACATTCATCAAGCATAACACCAAACAGTCTCTGGTTCAGTGTCTGATTTTAGCTTTTCTCTTTTTCACATCATTGTTAATTAGATTGTTGCCCTTTACTTAAGTAACCGCACCATTACAGTAATACTACATTACAAGTAAAATACTTTCCCACATTCAAAATCATACTTAAGCAAGAGTACACAAGTATTATCAGCAAAATGTACTTAAAGTATCAAAAATAAAGGTACTAGTTCTGCAGAATATTGGCCCCAGTGACTAATATATTATTATATATGACATTATTAGATTGTTAATACTGAAACATTAATGTGTAAGTAGCATTTTACTGTTCTAGCTGTTTGCAGTGCAGCTAGCTTTAACTTTTTTATATACAGTTTCGACATATTTTAGTCAATCATTTCAGGTCCCTCCAAGGGGTCACAAGAAGTCTAGAGGGGAAATCAGTCTTTTGCTCATAGACATCTGAAACATGACAAGGGGACCCAAATACACACTGTTTTTTGTTTTGTTTTTTGTTTTCTTTGTAAGGGGTAAGAAGTCAAAAAGGTTGAGACACACTGCTTTCTTTTGTCAGTGAAAAAGCTCTTTTCATGGTACGTTATGAAAATCAATTAGCAGAATCTTAAAACATGTGTTGCCCATCACAGTGAACATGAAGTTTGCAGAAATCCATTATTGTTTCATTATTGTTGTGTGGGTTCTTCAAAGAATTCTGCATTTAAACTGCATTACCATGCAATAATAATAATATAACATTGACCAGTGGATGCCTGGAACTTCCAGAGCTATACATCCAAAAAAACTGGATTGGATGCATTTGAAAATTGTCAGCAAAAATGTAAACTATAAATAAAAATTAATCACTTAATTGAAAAAAAATTTTTTTTTTTCAAATTGGGTGGTCAAAATATCTATAAAGATACATGCTTACATCAGCTACATTGAGTTTTTTTATTTTTCAAATGGATCAATGTACAGGCTGCGTTATAAAACACACACAACAATGATTTATTATGATATTTAGTATGATGATGATTTTAGTCCCTACTTAACACTAGCAGGATAATCTCAGAAGAAAACATGCACTATTCCTTTAAGATGACTTGCTGAGAATAGCACTAATGCCTGTGGCCTGAGTGAGAATTCAGGCAGACAGTTGACTTGTTATCACTGACCACACTCAGGCTCCTATTAAAGTCTTAGAGACAGAGGCCATTATCTGATTCCAATGATGAGTTTCCTGCTCCTCCATCTTGGGAGGGCTCTTGTCATTATGTACCATTACCTGTAATCATATACTCTGAGCTGGAGAGACACAATTCAATACAAGCCTCTTACTATTCACCCACTCACTCAATACAATGTGCAGAAGGCCATAACCATTTTACAGCCCTTACTTCTAGTATTTCCCATTAATGTGTGTGTGTGTGTGTGTGTGTGTGTGTGTGTGTGTGTGTGTGTGTGTGTGGGTGAGTGGGTGGGTGCGCAGTAAATGTTGTGGGTATAAGAGAGGAAGACTGAGGGATACCTAAAATAATGACTGTTTTAATATCGCTGTTATTGTTAGCATATTGTTACCCATGTTTTCTTTACTATGTGACAGTTTGACTAAGGCCAGCTTTTAGCCGTCTATTTTTATCACACTGATAAGATTCAAGCCAAGCCAATGTGAACTGGCATACGCCACAGTACAACTCCTACTGGTCATTTAAACCATTGCAGAGCAACTCCCCTCTAAATCTTGTATGTGCATTGTTGCTCCGCTGACCTCTGTGAGTTGATAGGTTGAAAGTCTGTTGGACTGGATGACCACACACATATTCACAGCTAGATTTGGTCAGGTGTGTGGACCACTACTTAACTGCAGTGGTGGAATGTAACTAAGTACATTTACTCAAATACTATACTTAATTACACATTGTAGGTTATTGTACTTTGCCTGGGTTTTTCCATTATGTGCTTCTTTATACTTTTACTCCATACAATTTGTAAGGGAAAATACTTTTTACTCCACTAAAGTTATTTGAAGGTTTTTGTTATTACAGATTAAGATTTTATGTAGAAAACCTATGATGGGCCAATAAAATATGATGCATTGTTATAGATTAAATTAACCAACATTATATAAAATAGTTAAAATTAACCCCTCCTTGTCAGCGACAACATTATATTGCTACTTACACATAAACGCATTGATAATAGTAATCCAATAACATAATATTAAATACTATAAAATTCACAAGGGAAATTTGTCTGCATTATAAGTACACTGCATGCTAACACAAGCTTACACATTACTGTGTTGAGTGATAGCAGACAACCACAACAATTGTATGTCACTACCAAGGACTACTTTATCAATGTCTATAAAGAAGTCATGGGACAATATTGCTGTGTCTCTAGCTAAAAAAATATTATGAGTTGACAACAAGATGTAGATAAAATATGAAGTAGCTTTCTAAATGATGCTTTCTTTGTGAGTTGTGTTTCATCAGCAACAACGTCATTGGAATTAGTTTTCTAAAAATAACAGAAGAAGGAAGAAGAATATGGAAAAGTCCATTGCATATTTATATTTTTTGGAATAATTGCAAGATAAGATAAAAAAAAAAACTTAATATAAGAGTACTAATCCTTACTTCTGTAAAGATATCTGATCATACGTAAAATGCACAGCATACTGTGTTCTACATAATGAATGTTCGTATGCATAGTGAATATGTACAGTTATGCTTTATTTAGGAAACTGCTAAAGGCCATATTTACCACATAGTAGAACAGTGTTTGTATAGTGCTTGGGGCGTACTGTCTCTAGGTATAGTGTATGTTGGAGTGTTAGATGGAGCATCAGACCCAACAGTCTACCGTGGACACATGGATGAGTCTCATGTTGTCATCATTTACATAAAAGTGTAACCCACAAACTGAGAAGTCTTGGGGCTCCTTGGTAGCCAAATGGTTACAGCACTGCAACGTCGCCGGTTCGATGCCAGCTGGCGTTCTTTGTTGCCCCTTTCTCTCCCCCATTTCTTATCTGCTTCTTCACTCTCACTGTCCAATTAAGGTGAAAAATATCTAAAAAAAATAAGTAAAAAAGACAAGTCTCCATCCACATTAAACTCCATTCGCTCTTTTCCCCTATAGCTGTTTCGTGCCGGAAGCAGGATAGTGGGCAAGCAGACGTTGAAGCTTGTCTGAAGTTTGCCAGCTCCATGCCGCCTCTCACACAGCCCTGCCAGCTGCCCTGCCAGGAAGACTGTCAACTCAGCAGCTGGTCCAAGTTCTCCCCCTGCACAGTCGATTGCGGGGGCGTCAGGACCCGCAAGAGGATGCTAGTCGGTGAGTGACAGACTTTAATGTGTAGCTAACTTCCAGATTACATCAACCTTTAGAGTAAGATCAGTGGATGTGAAAAACTGATTTTAAATTAACTTTGTGTAAAGTTGACAGAGAGGGTCCCAAACCTCCCTGTGCTTTTCTATATTTAATTTCCTGTAGTTCCACAGGGAACTGCCCAATCTAATCATGCTTCTACTGACAGCCCTTGAGCAGCCTCAGCGTAATAGTTAGGGGATCCATGTCTTGCTTAAGGACCAATAATCTTGACATGGCAAAATCTTAAGTAGTTAATAGTTTATGTTTTTTGCAGGAAAGAGCAAAAAGCGAGACCAGTGTAAAAACCACCAGGTATATCCCGTGAGTGAGACCCAATACTGCCCATGTAACAAGTACAATGCCCAGCCTGTGGGCAACTGGTCGGACTGTGTCCTACCTGAGGGCGGCCGCATGGAGGGTCAACTGGGCATGAAGGTCCAAGGTGACATCAAGGAGTGTGGCCAAGGATATCGTTACCAGGCCATGGTGTGCTACGACCAGGACAACCGCATAGTGGAGACCTCTCGCTGTAACAGCCATGGTGAGTTTTCCATGCTGAAATAACCCAGTAACCTTAACCCTAAACCTTCTTAATTTTAAGAAACACCACCACTTATCACAACTGAATTGAAAAACACTGATTCAAATTAAAACCAGGTAGTTTACCTCAAATTGCTGACAAATCATTAACTCCCAGTGGTAAACTCAGGCAACTTTCCAAGTTACAGCGTTTTACTTCAACACATAAAGTGTGTCTGTCAAAGAATGTACCAGGCAAATAGTGAATCCACATTATTTCTCTGTCATAAATGATTATAACAACCTACATGTTCAAGTTGTCCAGTCTAAGCAAAGATTTCCATTATTTACACTCATGCTTGTGATGGACTGTATGAACATCTGACTCTTGAATACGAATAGGTCTAACCCAATTTCCCCATTTCAAGCAAGATTCTGTATCTTTTGGAAGAAAAAAAACACATTGTTTCCTCTTACAAATGAAAAAGAATGACTATGCATAACGTAACTTAAGCTAGGGTGAAAAACACTGCCCTCTCTGCTTGAAAGTTTCAAGTGCTTCACCCAGCATCACTAATGATGTGCACTGTTGTACCTGTAACCACATCTAATAGTGATGTCATAGTGTACTGACACACCCTGCAGTACATCTGTACATCACTGCAAGGTAAGAAATCAAACCACTGGAGGTCAAAAACACAATTTTCAGGGGGTGTTAAGTTACTCTTTAAATTAATAAGGATTGCCCAACAGCAACATAAAAAACTGACCATTGTGCCATGTATTTTGCCATACTGAAGGCCACAAAGAATGCACCCCTTGTGTTCTCGAGATTAATTTCCTGTTTTTGGAGGACCTTTTGGAATGAGACAGCCTTGTTGATCTTGAAAACAGGTTGTGATGTAATGAGACTGGTGTAAAAACAACAACACTGGTTGTTCAAATGTCTAAATGTTTCCCTGACAAGAAAATGATTTTGGTTGTAAGAGAAATGGCTATTCTTTAAGCAAAGGTGAAAATAGTTTGACACTTATTATGAGGAGAATGGGGTGGGTGGTTGGGTCTACAACCTTGGTTCCTTCCAACAGTCAACTGTGATTTCTTTAACCATAATCACAATCTTAGCCTAACCTTAACCACATAGTTTTAGTGTCCTAATCATAACCTACCTTAACCATAATGGTGACAGCTCAGTTATTAAATTATCATATGTATCTATTTTGTGAGGATCATATGGGATGTTTTGGAAGGTACTGACAAACAACCTATTTTGGTATAGATATGAAGACTTGTTGGATATAACTCATTGTAAATTGTGGACTACCAATTGTCTACGCCGTCTCCACTTTTAGTTGTGCTGGAGGCTGCATGCTGAAGAGAACGACTTTTAATGTATTAACTCACTAAAATAGGTATATTAGTTATATATTATTGTTGTTATTGTTCTTCAACAAGCAATCCTTTCCAAATATTTGGGATGAATTGATTTCTTAGACTGATCACATTTGACCCAGCTCAGGGTCTAGTTAGGGTCAGCGTCCTTTTATCAGACCTCCAGTGTAAATTCAATCAGGGGAACTTGAGAATGTATTCGCTGCCATCAGCCCAAATCTGTCAGGCCACATTGCGGTGAGCTGTATTAATATTCCACAGTAGCAAAGGGAGAAAAGGGAATTAAGAATCACAGCGCTGCCATATTCTGCATCTTAGCCCTGGGAAAATACAGAACACATCAAAGCACATGGGGGAATGAGCGTGTCTGTGTTTGCTCATTGAGAAACCCGTCTTGTTATGAGTCAAAGCTTTTCTCCCAGTATGGGGTTGCTTGATGGTAACTGGCTGTAACTGTAAAAAGATACTGGACTGGAGTCGGTATTGCTGCTTGCTTTCTCTTTGATTTAGGAGTCTTTGATTAGTTCTCTTATGCCAGAGAATATTGTGGAAGTAACATTGCTTGCTCCTACCTGCTGATATTTGTCTTCTGGCACTGCAATTTTAGATCCCGTTACTCATTAATTCACTTTACTGGTGTGTTTTTTATTTATTTATTTATTTATTTATTTATTTTTGGTGTTTCCACTTCAGTGAGTGATTTCTTCCCTGGACCTTTCCCTTATTTCCTTCGGTCAACCTTTAGAGAACACCTGTACATTTTTGCTTTCAATCAAAGCTTGACACACATATAAAGCTAACTTGTGGGTAGATTGTGATAATCATTGATACATCCTCATTCTGAAAATGTAACATGTTTTGTGGCTTATCTTGTCATGGTGGGAGCTATCACTTGTCAAATCTACCGCTAGGAATCTTGGTATAATCTTTGACCAGTATATGACTTTTGACCATCATGTTACTAAGCTTGTCCAGTCCTGCTTTCTTCAGCTAAGAAATATCTCAAAAATCAGATCTATCTTATCTTCTAAGGATCTTGAACTGTTAATTCATACATTCATTTTCTCCTGTTTAGACTACTGTAATTCCCTCTACACGTGCCTCAGTCAAGCTGCTTTAAATCGTTTACAACTGGTTCAAAATGCAGCTGCCAGACTATTAACTAGAACTAGCCATCAGTTCCACATTACCCCTGTTCTTGCATCCCTCCATTGGCTTCCTGTAAAATTCAGAATAAACTACAAGATCCTGTTGATTACATATAAGGCACTACATGACCTCGCCCCTAGATACATTTCAGATGTCCTCGTTCCTCACTCCACTTCCCGGCTGCTCCGATCTTCAAATCTTGGCCTTTTATCCATCCCTCGCGCCAGCTGCCAAACAAAAGGTGATCGAGCCTTTGCTGTCTTAGCCCCAACTCTCTGGAATCATCTTCCCCAATCGGGCAGATTTGCTGAATGTTTGCACAGTTTTAAGCGGCTTCTAAAAACCCATCTTTATAGACAAGCCTTTTTGTAAATCCCCCCCCCACACCTTTTTTTTTGTTTGTGCTGTGTTTTTATTGCATTTTATTCTTCCTTTATGTATTTATTCATTTTGATTTTTCGCATGTGTGTGTGAAGCACTTTGTAACTATGTGTTTTAAAAAGTGCTATATAAATAAAGCTTTACTTACTTACTCGTGGTGCTGAAGCCTATGATAAATTTCATTTCATTTTCATTTAACTTCCATTTTCTGAGTTTTACAGTATGCTTTTGACACTATTGCTGCTACTCAGCTGTGGCTCAGGAGTTAGAGTGGGTTGTCCACTGATCACAGGGTTGACAGATCGATCGCCAACTCCTCCTGTCCACATGTTGAAGTGTCTTTGGACAAGACACTGAAACCCAAATTGCTCCCGATGGTTGGCCAGCACCCTGAGTGATAGCTTGCTACCATCGGTATGTGAGTGTGTGTGTGACTGGGTGAATGACCAAAAACCTTGCAAAGCGCTTTGGATAAAAGCACTATATTAAATGTAGCCATGTAGTCACTCATTGTTGCATGTTGTATCTGAGTGCGTCTGCTTGTCCCGTGCAATCAGTGCTGATCACCTGTGTCATAGTAATCAGTGGTATCACCACATGGGCCATATGGGTAAAAACTGGCCATGCGCTGGAAAATGTCCAGTAAATACTCGTGCTGAAGGTTTTCACCACAACCTGCTGGACTATTATGCAATCTATTCCTCTGTTCTGCACCATGGACTGGCCATGATATGTAAAAAGACCAACAGACCCACGGAGCAGAGATCAGCCACGCTGTTTCGAAAACAACCTAGTTTTCTGCTTATGATGCTCCTGATCTCCAGGGATGTTTAACTAAATCCGGAACCAGTTACTCTGGGAGTATCGCAAGACTCCAGTGTTGAGCTCTATCTGAGTAAGTCCAAGGTGGCGTCTCCTATGGAGGTGAATGAGCAGGAAGTTTCTGTACCTGGCTTCTTCCTCAACAGAGTGAGCTTGATCAACATCAGGAATAATGATCTAGTAAATAATTTACCACAGCTGGTCTCCTGGTATCTTTCATAAGATGCTGATTGTCTCATAAAATCTGCTCCATGTGTCAGACCCCAGCAGTGGGGAAGCAGAGGTTATCTAAGACATTCTGTCATGCGAAGGTCCTGTGGGACCCGAAGTTGAAACCGAGATGGCTTTTTGGTGTACACTTGAACATCAGAAGTATTGCTTCGAAGAGCGAACAAGTGATTCATTTATTGTCTGACTCAAATCTGGTCTTTCTCCGTATATCTAAAATGTGATTACAACAGTCAACTCCCGCTAATGTATTTATGGTGCCTGGATATCAATGTTTTATGCGGGATAGAACTTTGGGAAGGGGAGGGGGATGCTGATATATGTGAAAAATGGCATTAAATGTGAACATGTTCAAAGCAATTAACACTCTAGAATATGTTGGGTAAAAAATAATCTTGTCCCAACGCGTCATTCATTATCATCAGTGTATACAGATCCCCTTCAGCGAATGACACATTTTGTGACCAACTGTAGTGTAATCATCATCTGAGTTCTAGTTGGAACATAAATTGTGATCTCTTATTTCTAAAGGTTATTCATCAATATCATGGCTGCAGCATTCTGAATTAACTGTAATTTTCTTATAGACTTTTGTAGCCCCGTAAAAAGGGAGTTGCAGTAATCTACAGTAAGTCACTTGTAACTTGTAATAAGTGTGTTTTCCAAAATGCTGAACTATTGCTTTATGTTAAATGTTTGATGAGTCAGTTTCTGCACAGATGAAAGAAATCCAGATAAAGGCAATGTGCATACCAAAATATCAAAACATTCCCCTTCCAATGGAAGTATACAAACAGTATTTCCTTTTACTGCTCCAGTAACACGTCATTAACAGTTTTGGTCTGTGCTTGTCTGTAGTGGATCATGGATCATGGATCTGTACTGAAGCTTTTTTGTTATTATGTGATTGGGTACAGGGTACATTGAGGAGGCTTGCATCATCCCCTGTCCGTCTGACTGCAAACTGAGTGAGTGGTCCAACTGGTCACGCTGCAGCAAGTCCTGCGGCAGTGGGGTCAAAGTTCGCTCCAAGTGGCTCAGAGAAAAGCCCTACAATGGCGGGAGGCCATGTCCTAAACTGGACCATGTCAACCAGGTGAGAGAGGGCTCCCTTTAAATGTTTTAACGTGTGATTAATGTTTCAACAAAATATTACAATTTATTCCTCGTCTTTGTGAAGTTGGATGTGTTTCATTTTTTACAATGGCAAGATGAGAGGAAGGTTACTTTCACTATTACTTTAGATGTATATTTCTGTTTAATTCCTAAGTACAATAATCAGAATGACCTTTTTTCTGTTACTCCTTTCTCTTTTTTGCTGAATGGATTCCATCCACAGGCTCAGGTAAGTACGCTGTTTTATGTTTTTTACCCCTTTCTGTAGTAATTATTTTGAAACTTGGTCTTTACTTTCTCTGAAATAGTGTTTTTTTTTTTCAAATAAATAATAGTCTAATTAAAATTGGATTTTAATCTAATGAATCATTGTTAATCTCAGTAAATATTCTTGCTGATAATTGCAGATCAGTTCCAGAGCTTAAGGACACATACAAAATTCAGTACACTTTTTTTGTTGCTAAACTAAACATTTCATGATCAAGATCAGACAGGTAACTGTGGTGTTTGTGTGTCAGGTATATGAGGTGGTGCCATGCCTCAGTGACTGTGGGCAACATGTATGGGTGGCAGAGCGCTGGAGTGTGTGGAAGGTCAGCAATGTGGACCTGAAGGATAACTGTGGTGAAGGTGTTCAGACCAGGAAAGTCAGGTAAGAAGAGCCAAACCACGTCTACACAGACAGACGCTAGGCCTTTCTCAGTCTGCGTTCTTGTCTGTACTTGTGTTCTTGTCAACAAGTCTTCCAACCAAAACGACAGAATAGGTAATTTGCCAATGACAACAACATGTGGTTAACATTGTGAAACGGTCGCAGTTTGGTTAGGTTTAGGAAAAGATCATGGTTTGGGTTCAAATAACTACATAACTTAACTTACATATGTAACTTAAGGTAGTAACTTTGCAGAGACAGACTATCAATATTTTAACCATTCCTACTATTCCAAGATACTGTAATGCCTGTCACAGATTATGGGGTGTTGTGGAAATAGACTAACACTTACTTGGACCCCTTTGTGTCCAGATGTATGCTGAACACTATAGATGGTCCCTCTGAGCAGGTGGAGGACTACCTGTGTGATCCAGAGGAAATGCCTCTGGGGGCCCGCAACAGCCGGCTGCCCTGCCCTGAGGACTGTGTGTTATCAGACTGGGGAGCCTGGAGCCCATGTCCACTGGTAAGAATAACATATTACCTTCTTTGTCACTGCACTACTACTCTACACAGTGCTTTATGTTTACAGAAGAGGTAAATAGTCTTCAATCTCTCACTGTCATTAGTTGTTTTATTTTTTTTAGTATTGTTTTTGGGCAGTTTTGTCTCTAGTTGATATTGGACAGTTGAGAGAACCAGGATCGAACCAGGGATGCTGTGATCACATTATGTGGAGAGCATCTTAACCACTAGGTCACTGTCATTTGTATTCAGAGATCTAGTTTTATTTGTGGGAATTCTTATCAAACTGATGTAAGCCATACATCATCTGTTGCTTATTTCCTTCTCCTGAACAGTTCACTAGACAGCTAAGAAACACTGACTGTTGGCAATGGCAAAATAAAATCCCTTCCAATTGCTTGTTTGGCGATCAAAAAAGCCTGGAAGTCATTACGCTAAAGGCAGAGATTGAAATTGACATCCTAGACACGGTTTATTGAATTTATGGGGAAAGGGTATTTTGTTGTCCTGATGATATTGATGATATTTTACTTTACTTCACATTCACAACTCCTTCATATCATCCCAATCTTACCAACACATGCATTCTTGAATAAAAAGTTTGGGTCTTTGAATGAAATAGCATTAAAGGACCTAACCAGACAAATCAGCCCTTTTCCCTTGGGACCCTGCTTCTCATCCTCGCTCTTCTCTCCTCAGTACCTGTTCTACTGTGCTATGGGGCTCTCACATATTTCAGTGATGCCACTCAGTATCATACAGTCCAGCAGAGATCTGTATGGAATATGCATTAAGTTAGAGGTGACTTTGAACCTGGGAGATGAACTCCCACCAAGTTGCCATTATGATGGTTTGTTACTGTGGAGGAGAAGGAGGAGGCTTCACTGGCACTCAGCTGCTCATTTGTAGGAAAAAGTAACAAAGTTGTACTTTCTTGATGATTCAATTAATCATCTACATACCAATTTTGCATATTGCAAGTGCTTCGTAGATTTTTTTATTGCAATAAGAAGAACTTAAAAAAAAAGTACTCACTTGTAGTGATGAACCCATAGAGAATTATCACCTTAATCTGCAGCTCCCATCGACCAAACCACAATTTATTTAAAGATACTGAATGCTTTGGATCCAATCAGATCTTCATCAGGGTTTTGTTTTTTGGAGTCAGTGTGCAGACATTACTCTTTTCATGAAATGCTTCAAACTCCACAGCAGAAAACACATTACCTTTAAATATGGTCAGGGAAATGTTATGAAAGGCGTTTACTTTTACTGGAGATAAAAACATTAACAAACAAACATTGTCATGTGTGCACATGGTGTAACAGTATGGGTGAAGAAGTCATGATCCTTTCCTCTCCTCCTAAGCCATGCAGTGGGAACAGCACTCGGGAGAGGAGTGCTTACCCGCTCCGCCAGCCTGGAGAGGGGAAGGAGTGTCCTCCGACTAAAGAGACAGAGCCCTGCAAACTCAACAGCAACTGCTTCCACTACTCCTACAACATCACTGGTGAGTGTCTCACTGAAACAGAGTGTCAACTACATGCAACTATCAGAGGCAGCAGAATTTACAGTCAAACATGCTCTTGAGCTGGATTCCAATAAATACATTTGAATGTTGGCGGTACATGAGGCTGCGTGACTCTGTGAATTGTTTTTGCTGATGAAACATCTCCCTGCAGACTGGAGTACGTGTCAGCTCAGTGACAGAGCAGTGTGTGGAAACGGCATCAAAACCCGCATGCTGGACTGTGTGCGTAGCGACGGCAAATCTGTTGACCTCAAGCTCTGCAAAGAGGTGGGTTGTGTAGCATTTCTTGTTAAAGCCAGTGTTATTTTTTTGTTTGCGGACAACTGAGTAAATTAACCCTGTTTTATCTTGCAGCTGGGCCTGGAGAGGAAGTGGCAGATGAATGCTTCCTGTGTTGTGGAATGTCCCGTCAACTGCCAGCTGTCTGACTGGTCACCGTGGTCTGAGTGCACCCACACCTGTGGGCTGGCAGGTATGTGTGTGTAGTTCTATCCTTTGCAGTGTTTCCATGCCAGAGTAACCTAGCGCTTGGTCATGTGGAGGTTGAGGTGTCCCAGAACAAATTACTTCCCCTGCTATAGTAATAGGCCAATACTCAACCTTGCCTCTCATGCTACACTGTAAAGTTTAGCATGACTTGTTGTCAGCCATTGGACTAAACTTAATTGGTTTTCTCTGGTGCAGGTCCATGATGCAGGATGACATGACTCCAAACTATTGAATGAATTTGTTTTTTGCCAGTTTATATGACTTCATGTTTACAGCTCTTGTGTTTTGTGGGAATCTTTTACAAGCCATGTTTGTTGACCAGAACAATGGTCCTTATTATAGCCATAACAGTTTCTAATGAGTCTGCAATTACAGCAAACAGCATCAGTGAAAATCATTAAAAAGTACTCCAACAATTTAGTTTTGCACTTCCATAAAGTTTGGGGACTTAAAAGTTGAGAAGGAAAGTTCATTCTTGACATGGATGAGAAGTCATTAAAGTGCTCAGAAATATGGAAATTTGAACATTTACAATTCCACAACTTCCATCTGCTGAGACAAATTGTGTGATTGAAAGCTCCAGAACAGCTACTAAATTGATCTTGTGGTGTCAACTTTAACAGCAAACGTAACAATGAGTAGAAGAATCCATGCTTCCAGTTTGTAATGCAGGCTTTCTGTTAAAAATGTACTCTCCAAGCCCAAACTGAGCTACAAAAACCCTGATGATGTCACAAGGATTATTTTCTCTGACTTGACAGAGCTCCTTCAGAGCCACAGAGGAAATTTTACAGTTTTCACAGGCTGAGCAGTGTTTCCTATGATTAGGAAACTGATCTTTACATGTAAAATCAGTGGAGTCCCCCTTTACGATGTTTTATATTGCAGTAACAGAAGGATCAAGCTGCTGGCTGCTGTTTGGGTTTCAGAAATGAAATACTTTAGTTGAGAAATCAATATCACCACAAGGTCCATTTAATAGCTGTTCTGGAGCGTTCAATCATATCGCAGATAGAGTTTCCCAATTGCCATGGTCCAAAGACATGCAGGTTAGGTCAATTGACAGCTCTAAATTGCCCATAGGTTCTAAATGTGACCCTTCAAAAACATCAGTGAGTATAGCTAATGGATGGATGGACTTAATACTACTCTCTTTTTAAATTCTCAAAAGAACACTACTCATTTAACTGATGATTTCTTGGAGATCTCTTAAATCTCTGAATTCATTGGCCTTTTTAGCTCCCTAGCATTAGCTGTATCCATAAAAACACAAGAAGCAATACGATTTTATATACCGCAGAAAATTGATTAATATGGGAGTAAGACAGGAATCAGTCTAAGCCTTCTTGGTCATACTATGTCAATCCAAATACAGATTACTTGAGAAACCAGATTAATAATTAATAATAAATACTTTTTAACAAAGATTATTGTAGCCATCAATATTATTTGATTACATTTCATTGCAATTCCAACACGGCAGCCTCTTTACACAGCTTTGATAGCATAATACTTTTATAGCTGTGGGTGATCCATCACTGCTGTAGGTCGGCAGTGCTCAGCTCTCAGTTGCGTGTTAAAGAAAGTCAGCCTCTCCTTTGGTAATGGTGGAAACCAGAAACACTCTATTATCCCTCTCACAGTTGGTTTAGGGCTATTACACCATCATTCCTCACATCATAATGTCCAGCTATAGGATCAGGCCATTGATTGGCGGTCCATTACGAGTGTGTGCTCTGGGACTCAGGGAGCACTCTGCTCTCCACGAGTCCTTGAGAATAGCTGCAGCCAGAAGCAACAAAAGCAAATAGTAGATATGAAACCAATACAGGATTTAGTTAGTGTGTAAACCTTTATCTGTCCCTAGGCGAGAAGGATTTTTTTCCTTGTAAGGAGAAACAGCAGGTAGGCCACAGGAAGAGGGCCTCCTCACTTTCCTTCCTGTGTTTCTTATTATCTCCCCGGCTGGCTGCGAGGACATACTTCCCTGGAGGAGCTCATTTCTGGTTCTGAGCCAGGAATAGCAATAAGCTGGATTTGTTATTTCAAGCAAATCAACATACCTGGAAGCAGCAAGGTGCCGTTATCAATCAGTCGGTGTAAAAACACAGCTATTTTCCTGTACGTGTCTAACTTGTGTGCATAGATAATCATGACATTGTGTGTTCTCCAGCCAAACACTGATAGTGACAGCTGGCACAGGCCTTCTTTTGCCCAGCAGCCCTCAGTGCCTCCCACTGCTCAACTCCAAACACTGCCATGGCCCCCTGCAGGGAGACCACTGAAGCATGAGAATGGTAATGGAGGGTGATGACTGGTTTCTGTGGGCATAAGGCATTAGCATCTTCAGCAAAGCAACCACTGAACAAAGCAGCACTCAGACATGATACTGGAGATGGTGAACTTTGAGAAATCTGGGGCCCAGATTTACTTGAGGTTTGTGCAGGAAAGTAATGGGTATTACATGGGTTTTTTTTTTTTTTATCAGGGGTGCAAGGCGTTTAGCTTGTCATTCCATCTTCATTTTTATTTCATTTTTAGGCCACACCCTCCCTTATTAATGTGTTCACTTCACCATGCTCTGTTATTTTAAGCTCCAGTTAAAAATAGTTTTAGATGAATTATCACCAACTCTGCAGTTCCCTTCAGGTCTACAGAGCTTTTTAGCCTCTTTTAGCTTATTTGTTTTGGTTTTATAGCACATTTACAGTATGGTTCAGTCTCACCGCTCACATGAACCTTCTTTCCAGATGTAGCAGGCAGCTGATTTAACCACTGTATGCTACCTGCCCAGCACCAAACAGGTGACAGACAGACAAAGTCAGTGACTAGCTGGTGAACATAGTAGAGCATTCAGCAGCTAAAGAGCCAGATATTTTGTTAGTGAGTTGGTGGCGTACATAACAAAGCTACAGGAAGACTATATATAAGACTTATATTTATCAGGTGACCACAAACACGGATACAAATGCTAATGTTGTTCCGTGTCTGCTGGATGTGTAAGTGGGCAATTGTTAGTTAGCACATTCTCCATAACAACTTGGAGCTAGCTGTTTCCCCCTGCTTCCAGTATTTATGCTAAACTAAGCTAATTGCCTCCTTGCTCTCGCTCCATAATTAGAAGAGAAAACTGATATCAATTTTTTGGCAAGAAGGTGAATAAGTGTATTTCCCCAAATGCTGAACTATTTTTTGAAGGCGTTAAGTGGTTTTCCCCCTTTGGAGGCCTAGGACTAATACGACAGGCCTGGACCTCCAGTGAATTTTGTTTGTTCGGAATACAATAAAATTAGTGAATGCAACAAGTTCAAGTTAAAGCTGGGGTAGGCAGTTTTCTTTTGGTGTCACTGGGCAAAAATGCCATATTAACCGTGCCGCATATTGTAATTCAAGTGGTCTGAGGGCAAACCTCTACTTCAGCCCCCTCTCTTGCCTCTGTTTTCAGGCTTCAGAAAAATCTATTCTGTGACGGTAGACTTTAGCCTATCACAGGTTATTTCAGAGAGACGTGTGTTCGTATTGGTTAAGCTAAAAGAGCAGATGTGTGTATACGTCCCTTCAGACGGTGAAAACCTGATTCAGTGGAGGAAAATCCTGCCGGAAATCCTGAAACTTGTGATAAATTTCCAATACCTCCTTTGCCTACAGCATGTATAGTACAAAACAACACGTCCCAGCTCCACACGGAGCTTCAGGCTCATTACAGTCAATGCCATGGCGCTCATAACGACGAGTGGCAAAGAGGCATGATGACAAATAACTTTTGAAGGGGGACAGTGGTGTGTGTGCGGTGTACTAGCCTCTCTTCCCGCTGCTGGACGGCGTTGCAGCTGCCTCTGAAGCCTGGGGTGCTCTGCTCTGTGGCCGCGAAGCGCTGGAGGCGGAAGGGACTGCGGTCTCGGTGAGGCTCACACCGTGGAGAGCGAGCCATACGATGGATATGGTTTCACAGGGGAACCGACTCCTTCTGCTGCCGGTCGAAGTTGTTTGGTGGGAGGGGCTTAGTGGAATGATACGAGGCAGCAGAGAGAGAGGCGGAAGGTTTTGCCTAGGTTGCACAGATTCTGCCTACCCCAGCTTTAAATCACCCGTATGTGCCACTTAAGATTGAATCCATTTGTATGAGTGGTTCTTGCATAGAGCCCACTGTTTCTGGTCCCAGAGGATTTTGGAAGCCCCCTGTGTGGTTTATGCACATTGGTTGGTTTGCTGGCAGCTGGTGAGACCTGCTACTGAGGAAACATCACCCAGGGACTTGTTCCAGTGTTCAACATTAAGTGGAGTGTTACAGGCCTTGGCAACATTGGAGATTATATCAATTAATCCTATATGTATTTGAAGAATGGGAGTTAATGATCTCTCTGCAAAGGCCTGGAGCTCTGAGAATGACCTTTTTGAAATAGATCAAACAATTTCAAAATTATTGGCTGCATTCAAAAGCATACTATAAAAGACACATTTTGTTTCAGAATTAATGTTGAAATGCTTTTAAATGTACAAAGTTCTCTGATTTTTGAGACCTACTTTTCCATTTTGTATCACTTGTGAAGTATTATTGCTGATTGCAGTATTTGTTTTAGGCAGTACGGTGGGCAAAACCCACATGCATTTCCTTTGAGACAGCAGCTAATTGAGCGTTTTCTCACATCCCTCCCCTGGGGCTCTTTGTTAAAATGCAAAGTGAATTTGGTAAAAGCCACTCCTACCATCTTCCCCACTCATATCCACCATCCTAAGACAGTTACTTGTTCAATTTTAACACAGCAAAGAAATATGAATATTCAAAATGGCTGCAGGAGGTATGATGAAGCCCCAGAATTGCACCATAAATCAAGTCAGCTGAAAGTTGGATTCACGGAAGTCCTTCATTCCAGGGACAGGGACTGCATTGAAAATATTAGTCTGCCAAAATAGTGGAGCAAGTTGTGTTCATGGCGAAATTGTTTTGAGAACATTGATGCATTTGTGTAAATCTTTACCCGATTCAAGGCACGCTGGCTATGAAACATTTTCTTTTCCAGCAACATTCTGGTTCACTCTCATAGAAAGAAACAGAAAAATACTTTATTGTCTTTTTTGTGCAAAAGGCAGACATTTGTCTTTGCTTGCATGTGCAAAAATCTATTGCTATTAAAAAGGGGGTACATTAGAACACAACATATCACATCCATGGACAGGAAACATTCAAACACATTTACATAAAACCACAATAGAAGCTACAATAAAAGGACATTTGAGATAGCAGTCTGTCTTCAAAGTGGCTGTCCCTTCTGATTAAGATATTTTATGGCAACAGGAACAAACGCTTTCTATAGATGTTTTTCTTTGCACAGGGGACGCTGTACCTCTTATGCAGTTAATATAGACTGGGAATTGACCAGGACAACCACAGTGTTCCTCTGGTGGCTACTGTGCAGCTTAGCGTCAATTCTCAAATAGTGGCCTTTATTTACCTCATCTGCAGAGAGAACTAGGTGTTTATTTCTAATTTCTATAGTACATTTATCATATTTTGGCAAGAAGTCTCCTTGTTTTCTCATCTGCTCCAATTTTAATTTGCTGTTACTGTTAATGCACACTCAACCCGCCCTCCAGCTTTACCTTTTTGAGTTTATGTAACTTCGAGTAAATCAACAGAAGTGATAATTCTGATTTGTGACAATGTGAAATTGTAAGTCAATCTAACTCTGAGTAAGTTAGCAGGGGTAAAAATTCTAAGCTGGACAAATTCAAAGGCAAAATTTAAGAAATTTTAAGAATTTAAGAAACCTGACTGTCTTCCTGATCTTCCTGATGAGCAAGGCTCGGATGTATGGAGTAAATTTCAGCATTCCAGTCCACGTCCTCATGAATAAATAATTCATTTTTTTCTTCTTTTTATCTGCTGTTCTGCAGGCAAGCTGTGGAGGAGGCGGACAGTGATCCAGGCTCCCCAGGGCGACGGGAGGCCATGTCCGTCCCAGATGGAGCAGTGGAAGCCCTGCCTGGTGAAGCCCTGCTACAGCTGGAGATACAGTGCCTGGTCTGAGTGCAAGTCTGAGGTCAGTCAGCCTCCATCCTACTGTCAGAAGACTGCATCAAGTTTGGCCAATATTATCTGAACATCTTCACTACAATATTAGGACAGTTATATTTTTTTACTTTATCAGCATCAGTATTTAGGATTGTTGAAGAAATTTGGCATGAAAAAATAACATTTAAGGCCACTATGTGTGGAGTTTTTATGTGACTAGAGAAACCTTTGAATTATTTTGTTGGCATATTTCTGTTGGCTAAAAAATTAGACAATCCTGATCAAAACTGGTGCAGTCAATGTAATGTTTTAAGTCCATTCATCTCAGTGTCGAAATTGTCTCAGAGAGGGATGTATTGGATTGCATTGCTGTGTGTGCATTTTTTTAGTACTACCTCTAGGGGACACCTTAATCAATATTTGTTAACCCATATCAATTTTTACAATTCCAGTATATACGGTACCATAGAACTATGTAGCAATGAATAATGTAACTTGTGCTTGATAATGTGATAATGTAACAGTGTCCTTACATTCCCATCATATCATTATACAAACTGACATTCATTACTGAACATGGCCTGTAAGAGCTTTTTAACTGCAATGTCATAATAATGACTAACAATATTTCCATCAGGAGAGACATAATTGAAAAGAGGCTTAAAGGGTAATTAAATTAATTTATTTGACATAGTGCACAATAGGATAGTTGAAGAAATATGAGAGTCCTTGGCAATTAGACCCCTTCATGATGTCATATTTTAAGGGGGTGGTGATGCCATGAGCTGTACAGGAATATCCCCCCAAGAGAGAATATTGTTCCTTACATTCGGGGCAGCCACAGATTTCTGGATAATATACGTAATCATGTATTTTCAACTGAGCCCCATCCCCTCCAAACTAGTGAAAAGAGCAAAGATTAAAGCACACAGAAATCTTTCATGTGAAATAACTAAAACTGTTTTAAGTAGGACCCCATCAAAGTGCCCTGAGATAACTTTGTTATGATATGGCGCTATATAAATAAAACTGAATTGAATTGAATTGAATTGAATTGAATCACTCATAAACTGATAGAAGAGTTTGTTTTCAGGGCCTCTACGGCTCGGTCACACTAGCATTTTAACAGGACAATTTGGGACTGAAATCAATTTATCTCCTAGCCTGATTCAGTTGATTAGCTCACAGAGGCAAAGAAAATGTATGCTGTGCTTTCATTTAGCCTTTGGTGAACTTTGAGATGCAAATTTGTGCAGCTGACCGATTGCAAACCATCTTGACAGTGCTGACTAAGGAGGAAAATGGAGGAAGTTATCATATTAGCTGTCCCACATGACACACAAGTCATCATCAAGCTTCCAGCACGAGGAGGTGCGAATGACATTTGCTGTTTGTCCTGAGTGGTGCTAGAGTAAAGGTCATGGGATCATTAAAATCCAAAATGTAAAAAATACGTCACAAACTAATTCAGCAAAGATGACGACATCCCCCATCTCTTTTCTCTTTTCTTTCTTCTCGTCCTTTTAAAATCAATGACAGTACCATGCCATACTTTCTGACTCACTTGCTTGTTTTTCCTCATGTTCTTCCTGTTTCCCACCCCACCTTCAACACTTTTCATTTTTCTTTGCCTGAAGCATCTTATTACTTTGACATGCTACTGGACTTCTGAGAAAAGAAATTTCTGTTGTTATTATTGCTTTGTTTTTTCACCATAAACAGCAGCTCATCCTCAGCCCATAGCTGCTGTTTTTAATAATTGTAAATCAATTACAAAGAGCTAAGGAAAAAAGCTTAAAGTCCTTTGAAGTCCTAACAGCTGGATTTTGTGTAAACAGCCAGCTATATCTTCATGATAGCATTTGCTGCATGAGTAAAATATACCCTAAATATAAAGATGTGCTTGACCCAGACATATATTTGTTTTCTGTTCCATCAGGGGGCGAGGTGCGGTGAAGGCCTGCGCTTCAGGAATGTGTCATGCTTTGTGTCGGATGGTTCAGGACAGCAGGACAGCAGCGTGGTGGATGATGAGCTGTGTGGAGATCTGGAACCCTCAGTGGACGGAGATACACACATTGTTCTGCAGGAACCCTGTACTGTACCCTGTCCAGGTAAGAATACAGGGAGATAGTAATACTCTGGTAGTCCCAGAGTAGTGAAATGGCGAAAGTGAAATGAAGCTTACAGGTATGATCCCTGCAACAATCCTCACACCAAACAACGCAACCAGCCCTGCTTATTTTAAAGGGTTACAGTAATTCCCTTTCCTCTACAATAGGGGATTATCACTGACTTTGTGGGCACACTTTTGGTCTGACCTCTAAATAAAGTGGTTTAGATAATCTGGCAAAACTTGTGTACTTCTCATCTTTCTTGCCCTGTTGGACAATTTAGTGATGTCACCTTGTTCCCAGATTGCAGTATTTAGTTTAGTGAGTACAATGTTATCAAAACTGATAGAAATGATAGCCAAAACTACAAAAGCAATATACATTATGTAGCCGTTTCAGTCGGCCTGTAAACACACAGAAATCACTGGTGTCAAGCACAATGACAACCAGGGTTCAGTGTTCTCCCACATACAATTTTGGCATGAATGAAGTTGGATTTTAAACACAGAACTATGAATAATTCATTACAAAGTAGTTTATTCTAATTTTAATTCTAATTAAATTGGGAATGTACCTTGAATGAAGAATAAACTTAAATTTCTGATGCTATTGTTTCTTATTTGTTAGACTATGTTGTAATATTTTTAGTAGAACAACAATTCCTCTTTAAGGTTTAAAGATTATAGGAGCTTCAAGAGCTCCACATATTGCAAAACTAATGTTAACAGGTTGGAGGAGGACAATGCAGGAGGCTTTTACAAGCTGATAATGGATGTTTGTGGCAGGTTTTATTGTACCTCAGTGAAAGCCTTTCAGTTGCAGACAAAACAAAACCGTGGCTGTGGTTATAGCAGCTGCTGTGTGTGTACAGTATGTGTTCAAGCTTGTGTGTACATGTGTATACTTACACTGACTACTCCAGCTTGGATTTTGTGTGGGTGCAATCAACCCATAATAAAGTTAACTGGAATAAACACAATGTCAGTCATACAGAATCATTTGATCCTCTCCTTTTCATCATGTCATCTTACCAGTTTTCATACATTGAAGTGTTTGTAGTGGAGTGTATGACCATCTTCATAGTGCTGATCCAAGGTCATATTGCACTGGCGAGGAAAAGAATTCTGCTGCATGCAGCCATTCCAGCTAGTTGTGTTGTGAGGCATGGCAGCATTGCTCTTGGACTTTTTGTGTAACGTTACAATCATTTTTTGTTTGCGATACTCCATCTGTTGTGTGCTGGCCAGACATTGTACATTTTTATTAATCTTGTACATTGTGTTAACTCACATTTCATGTTTTCATCAACCTTTCTGCACGGCCAAAATGTACAACTATGCTCACACTGTATGGGTCAGTAGACGAATCACAACGTGTGTGCTGCCACTAAATGTAAACATGGAACCCCCATAGATTTTGTCCATTGACAATTCCAGTTTATTCAAAGAAGACGACCACATCCTCAACAATGTTGACAAAAAGAGAGGCAGTATTACGTGGTGCAATTCTACTATAAACTAAAGCAAGAAGAAAAAAATTTGGAGCCGCAGATGTCTGGAAAGATGCACTCAATATGGTCTGTCTGTTCTGCAGCAAAGTTCAGTTGTTTAGTCAAGACTACAGAAGCCACACCATACAAAATACAACTCCAGTAAAATTAAATCTGATAGTGGAAACTGGAATTTTCTGACCTGCCAGAAATCCAACCAATCATCCGACAGCCAGATCATTGATCGCTCAGGCAATTAGACCCTCCTCAAACTGCACCCCCTCAAACGACAACCAATCTGGCAGAAATTTGGCCTGATTCTAAAAGTAGTTGGGGGTGACCAATTGGGCTTAAATAGTGTCAACATTCAACTGGTTAGACACCATGAAAATATGACAGTACACCAATAGAACTTAGTCTAGGTTTTCACAATAACAACAAAGACCTGGCAGTTGAAGCACTTACTGTTGCACTCATTGAGTTTGTTTGATTATAGGAGCTTCAAGAGCTCCACATATTGCAAAACTAATGTTAACAGGTTGGAGGAGGACAATGCAGGAGGCTTTTACAAGCTGATAATGGATGTTTGTGGCAGGTTTTATTGTACCTCAGTGAAAGCCTTTCAGTTGCAGACAAAACAAAACCGTGGCTGTGGTTATAGCAGCTGCTGTGTGTGTACAGTATGTGTTCAAGCTTGTGTGTACATGTGTATACTTACACTGACTACTCCAGCTTGGATTTTGTGTGGGTGCAATCAGCCCATAATAAAGTTAACTGGCTTAGCGGGTACCACAAGGGCAAAGAGGACTCTCAGATGTGGCTCCTGCTTGAATGTTTAGAAATGTGCTCACATCAGGCTTGACATTACAAAGGGAGCAGTGCGACCTATGTAACAGAAAATCTTTTGCCTGGAAACCAGACGAATCTGCAAGCTCATGGTCCCCCTCCCGTTCAGACAGATTTACAGCCGACCTGGCCTGGGTTGGGCCAATCACAACCATTTATCTAATATGTGGCGGGTTTGACACGATGACTGTACAGAGGAGCACCGTTGAGGCATTTTCGTAAACAACCAAGATGGCTGCCGCTCATGTGGAACGTTCTGAATCCACTATCATGTCAGTATTAAACAAACTGGACGGTATATTTTCTCTAAAAGAAGAACAAACAATAGCTTTTGTTGATAAGAAAGATTCTCTCAGCGCTACATCACACGTTTCATTGCTCTGATTGGTTGTAGGTCTATCCAATTGCTTCCAGAGGCATTTTGGTCTGCACCTGTTGATAACGCCCCTTGGAAACTGAAAATGAACTGAGAGGTTCCAGACTAATTTGCATTTGCAAATTGGTCTGGCGATGTCAGCCTAAAGAATCTTCTCTTTGCTGAGAATATCATGATTGTAATGGAAAATGGATCAGGATTTTGGTGGGAAAATATCTGAGAGGAGGTGTTTTGATTTCGAGTGTATTCAATGTTGCCAATCAATCTACTAGTACTCATAGTACTTGACCTTGTTTGGCTGATTGGAGGATTTCCAGTTCATATGCTGAAATTTGACATACTTATGCATTTAATACTGCAGAGAGATTCCGAGCTATATTTGAAACAGGCCTTTTTTCTAATTTCCCTATTTTATAAACACAATCTATGATATTTTATTAAGCCTCTCTGTTTCCTGATCTTCTGCTGTTGTTATTTGTTGTTAAGGTAAACTCAACACTTCTTCCATCTTTACCTGGTGTCTTGATAAATTCAGTATGTACATTTCCACAGCACTAATTCCATCAGTACAACAGACTCATGTCATACTCACCACTCTGCTGCTCTCAGTTTGTCTTTTTAACAGTAATGCTGTTTTCATTCACTAATTTGATGTTTGATGTTGTTTTTTTCATTTCATTTTATCACTGTTAAGCTACTGCTGCTGTCAATGAAACTCAACACGGAATAATTCCTCCCTCTCCCTCTCAGCATTTAATATGAAACCTCTGCAGGAAGTTTTGTGATAGTTATGAATTTAGATGTCTGACAAAAAAACGTCTTAACTCAACGTTCACTTGTTAGGTTTTTTGCTATGCTGTCAACCATGTCTCATGGTCTTCGTCAGTGGATGCACTTTACTCAGTTGTCATGGAAATAGCTCAGTTGTCATCACACTGATGAAAAGGCTGTGAGATGCAAAGTTCTGAAAAATGTGAATAGATTTTATTTTTGTCAAATTTTTTAACTATGTCAAGAATTAACTTACACGCTCAAATGTAGACATCTACTGTGTTGTTTTTTTATTGACGGTAGTTAAAAGTAATTCCACCCCCTCATAATGTTTTTTTTTGACCTGGCCTTTACTAGCTACCAGCCTTTATTTGTTCATGCTGGTGACAACTCAGCCACAATTTGAATGCTTTTTTAGATTTGAGAATTTCATGGTGTTTCACGCTTAAGAACATTTATTCTTATTATTATGGCTCCACTAAATGTACGTGATTTAGGTTTAGCAAAAACACTGTTGTGTTCCTTTAAATGCATAACAGTGATTTTGAATTTTGGTTGCTGAACTCCTCGTATGTTCTGTAGGAGAGTGCTACCTGACAGACTGGACTGTTTGGAGTCCGTGCCAGCTAAGCTGCGTGAGCGGGGATGACCTGGGTTTCGGCTCAGTCCAGGTCAGATCCCGAGCCGTGGTGGCCCAGGATCCAGAGAACCTGCTGCAGTGTCCAGAACAGGAGCTGGAGGCTCGGCCATGTACAGGTCAGTCTGGCAGAGTCCCTGGATCTCAGAATTACACTAAAGTGATTCACATAGATTCATAAAGAGTCGGTCTAGACCTGCTCTATATGAAAAAGTGCCCTGAGATAACTTTGTTATGATATGGTGCTATATAAATAAAACTGAATTGATCTGAATTGAACAGAGGCATATTATAGGAGTACAGCTGTTATATCTACAGTGTGAGCTACATTGTTATTAAGGCTTTTAACAAAGTCATGACCATGCTCTTCCTGCAGAGGGCCAATGTTTTGAATACAAGTGGAGGACTGGACCATGGAGGGGTTCATCTCGTCAAGTCTGGTGTCAGCGCTCAGATGGACTAAATGTCACAGGTAAGCATAATATACCTACCCCTTGGTGAAATTGTTGATAGCTATTGAGTGTGAACTGGAATTAGCACCGGGTTACGCAAACTAGACTGCTCTGTAGTGTTAGCCAGTCTTACTTTTGCACTTAAGACTAGTCAAACGTGAGCTAAACAGCTGCAACAAAATAAAGACCGACAATTATAAGCCTAAACGTTATCCACTTCCAGTCTATTACTTCCAGGCAGTCTCAGGACTAAGAGCAGTGTTTTATCTTAACAGTCACAAGCATACCACTGTTGACCCCCAAAACCATTTGACACTGTTCATCACCAAAAACAGACATAAATGGTCAGACCCAAATATCTTCAGCTCAATATTCTCCTGTTTTATTTTTTTCAAAATTCAGATTTTTTTAAGAAACTGTTTTTGTGTTTAGCCACCAAATCACAGATTAGAAGTGAAATCATAAGTCTCAAATTTCTGGCATACATAACAAAATATTGCTTCACCTTTACTGAACAGTCCAAATACATTTCAGTCAGGAGATACTTAATTGCAGAGAAGATTAAAGAATAATAAAATGATTTCTTAACATAGTGCACAATAGGAAGGTTGAAGAAGGTGAAGAGTGTTTGGCGGTTAGACCCCATTGTGATGTCATGTTTTAAGGCGGTTGTGATGCAATGAGCTGTACAGGAATATCCCCCTGATGGAGTCTAGACAGTGGTGGTGGTGGTGGTAAAGAGGTGAAGAGCAATGGCTGAAGATCTGGATGGATGAGATGTGGAGCGGGCCTACTGATGGGCTCACCAACTGGGAAGACTGGTTGTGATGAAGACCGGAGGTGGAGGAGGGTTGCATCGCTCTGATCACTGAAAGGACAGCTGACAGCAGCAGAGAAAGGAACAGTTTTTTAAGCTTTGACGGCAATTAGATGATTGGCTCACAGAGGTTGTGGCAAAATCTTACAGAGTAAGCATGAAGATAGTCAATCTCCCCGACTGAACTTAAGCTAAGCTTAATTTTTTAACCCAGACCTACTAAATGAACAGTTATTAACACTGCATCACTGAATGATCCAATTGGGCACAGGTGCTAAATCTGAAGCTGCTGTAGGGCTTAGTGACCTTAAATTCTAAAAATGGGTCTTCAAAATACATAAATCTGGGTTGAAAAAAAGTTAAAAGAACTTCTCCTGCTCTCCAAACAATTTAGACTACCCTCCCTCTTAACTGACCCTTCCAATATTTTTTGTACTATCCAGAATGGAATTTCTTTGGTGAAATGCCATTTAAAATTTTTGTCATATTTTTCATCCATTCTTTTTGCTTGAAAGAAATCTCAGTTAATTGTGTTAGTTTAACACAAGACAGTTTGTTAAATCAAAGTCAAATCTATCCATGTGAAATCAAACCCTTGACATTGTGAATACTTAAACAGCCTGTGTGGACCAGACTGTAGTCTTGACTCGAGTCAAATAACATGGATGTGACCTAAATGAGTTAAGCTGCTACCACACAGCTCTGACACATGAGGTCCTGCGCTGTGTGTGGCAGGATGATAATGTGGATAAGGTACTTAAAACTGTCTCCAGAGTGTCAGAAACCCAGATTGCTTTCCAAGCATGTCTTGACAGCTAGTTCCAGGAAACTGTAAGCAGATGAGGCTTTAATCCGTAGCAGTGCCACAGTCAAAGTTTAATTACATGTCAGAGTTAAGCTCAGCGCTGATAGCATTGTTCCCCAGTTCCACACAGCATAATTTCTCAGCTGGTATATTCAATTCAATTCAATTCAGTTTTATTTATATAGCGCCATATCATAACAAAGGGCACTTTTTCGAGTAGAGCAGGTCTAGACCGACTCTTTATATTTACAGAGACCAAACAGTTCCCACCATGAGCAAGCACTATGCGACAGTAGCAAGGAAAAACACCCTTTTAACAGGTAGAAACCTCGAGCAGAACCAGGCTCTAGGTGGGCGGTCATCTGCCTCGACCGGTTGGGTTGAAGGGGGGGGGCAGGAGGAAAGAGAACATACAGCAGCACAGTACAGTTCCACATAGAGATGTAAAGCAATAGCTGTGGTAATGGCATTGATGTTAACACCAACAGAAACAACACTAAGAGCAACATTATAATAGCAATACTAATAATAAGAACAACAGTAATAGCAGCAGCGGGTGCAGAGCAGGAGTACGGGGGCAGCAGGTGGCCTATAGTCTAGGCCTATATCAGCATAA
The DNA here is from genome assembly GCA_005408345.1 of Macquaria australasica. NCBI lineage: Eukaryota > Metazoa > Chordata > Actinopteri > Centrarchiformes > Percichthyidae > Macquaria > Macquaria australasica. The sequence continues at coordinate 100,821 of SEMN01000528.1, read as the reverse complement.
CTAAGGGGTGGCTCAGGGGTCACCTGAGTCAGCCCTACTATAAGCTTTATCAAAGAGGAAAGTCTTAAGCCTACTCTTAAATGTGAGGAGGTTGTCCGCCTCCCGTACACAAACTGGGATCTGGTTCCACAGGAGAGGAGCTTGATAGCTGAAGGCTCTGGCTCCCATTCTACTTTTAGATACTCTAGGAACCACAAGGAACCCTGCATTCTGGGAGCGCAGTGCTCTAGTGGGGTAATAGGGTACTATGAGCTCTTTAAGATATGATGGTGCCTGACCATTTAGGGCTTTGAAGGTGAGGAGAAGGATTTTAAATTCTATTCTGGATTTTACAGGGAGCCAGTGTAGAGAAGCTAATATTGGAGAAATATGATCTCTTTTTCTGGTTCTTGTCAGTAAACGTGCCGCAGCATTCTGAATCAGCTGGAGAGTCTTAAGGGACTTATTGGGGCAGCCTGATAATAGAGAGTTGCAATAGTCCAGCCTAGACGTAACAAATGCATGGACTAGTTTTTCTGCATCTTTTTGAGATAGGATGTGCCTGATTTTTGCAATGTTACGTAAGTGAAAAAAGGCAGTTCTTGAAGTTTGTTTTATGTGGGAGTTAAAGGACATATCCTGATCAAAGATAACTCCAAGATTCCTTACGGTTTCACTGGAGGCCAGGGCAATGCCATCTAGAGAAACTATATCTTTAGATAATGTGTTTCGAAGGTGTTCGGGGCCAAGTACAATAACTTCGGTTTTGTCTGAGTTTAACATCAGAAAATTGCAGGTTATCCAGGTTTTTATGTCCTTAAGGCATGCTTGAAGTTTAGCTAATTGATTGGTTTCATCTGGCTTGATCGATAAATATAATTGGGTATCATCTGCATAACAATGAAAATTTATGGAGTGCTTCCTAATAATATTGCCTAAAGGAAGCATATATAAGGTGAATAGAATTGGTCCAAGCACAGAACCTTGTGGAACTCCGTGACTAACTTTGGCGTGCATAGAGGATTCATCGTTAACATGTACAAACTGATATCGATCTGATAAATAGGATTTAAACTAGCTTAGTGCAGTGCCTTTAATGCCAATTAAATGTTCTAGTCTCTGTAATAGAATGTGATGGTCAATGGTATCGAATGCAGCACTAAGATCTAGTAAGACAAGTACAGAGACAAGTCCTTTGTTGGATGCAATTAGAAGGTCATTTGTAACTTTCACCAGTGCTGTCTCTGTGCTATGATGCACTCTAAATCCTGACTGAAAATCACAGCTTGTTGTTGTGCAGAAAGTCACACAACTGATTGGCGACTGCTTTCTCAAGGACCTTAGAGAGAAAAGGAGGGTTAGATATAGGTCTATAATTTGACAAAATCCCTGGATCAAGAGTGGGCTTTTTAAGAAGAGGCTTAATTACAGCTACTTTAAAGGACTGTGGTACATAGCCTTTTAATAAGGACAGATTGATCATATCTGGTAAATAAGTGCTAACTAAGGGTAAAATTTCTTTAAGCAGCCTAGTTGGGATGGGGTCTAAGAGACACGTTGATGGCTTAGATGAGGAAATCATGGAAGTTAATTGATTAAGGTTGATGGGAGAAAAGCAGTCTAAATGTACAGGTTTTACAGTTGTTTCTAAGGTTCCTGTGTTTGAAGATAAGTCAGTACCAACTGAGGGCAGGAGGTGCTGAATTTTGTCTCTAATAGTTAGAATTTTATCATTAAAGAAGCTCATAAAGTCATTACTCCTGAGGTCTATAGGAATACATGGCTCAACAGAGCTGTGACTCTGTCAGCCTGGCTACAGTGCTGAACAGAAACCTGGGGTTGTTCTTATTTTCCTCTATTAATGATGAGTAGTAAGTTGCTCTGGCATTACAGAGGGCCTTCCTATAAATTTTAAGACTAACTTGCCAGGCTAAACGTGATTCTTCCAGATTGGTGGAACGCCATTTCCTTTCAAGTTTTCGCAATGTTTGTTTTAATTTGCGGGTTATACCATGGAGCTAACCTCCTCTGTTTTATTATCTTCTTTTTTAGAGGGGCGATAGAGTCGAGTGTTATTCGTAGTGAGCCTGCAGCACTATTAACAAGATGATCAATTTGGGAGGGACTAAAGGTAGCATAGGAGTCATCTGTTACATTGAGACAAGGAACTGAATTAAATGCCGATGGAATCACTTCCTTAAATTTAGCTACGGCACTATCAGATAGACATCTAGTGTAGGAATGTTTGCCCAATGGCGTGCAGTCCAGCAATAGGAATTCAAAAGTTAATAAAAAATTGTCTGATAAAAAAGAATTCTGTGGAAAGACTATTAGATGTTCAATTTCAATGCCATAAACAAGAACAAGGTCGAGGGTGTGGTTAAAACAGTGAGTGGGTTTATGTACACTCTGACAGAAGCCAATCAAATCTAATAATGAGATAAACGCAGCACTAAGGCTATCATTTTCTACATCCACATGAATATTAAAATCACCTACAATAATTATTTTATCTGTTTTAAGGACTAAACCTGATAAGAACTCTGAGAATTCAGATAAAAATTCAGAGTACGGTCCAGGAGCTCGGTACACTATAACAAATAGAATTGGCTGTAGTGTTTTCCAGGTTGGGTGTGAAAGGCTATCTGGAAGAATGAGTTCCTCTCGTCAGGCCATCTGCTTTTATTTACAGCTCCTGCTTCATACAGGCCTAGAGCCATGTCATATCTCTGGATTAGGTGAGCATACAACACTCAGCTCTGAGCTTAAGTGAATGAGGAATGTCAGCTCACCAGCTACTCCAGATGGTGTGCCTATGTGCGGCTATTCTGATTGGCATACTGCATCTTTTTCCTTCTTGTAAATGTTTCCTCACAAGCAGTGGCATTCCCCTCATGAATATTCATACTGAGCCCTCTCCCCAAGCATGCCACCTAATAAATATTCAAGAAGCTCTGATAGATTACCATGTTTTTGCAGACATGTGTTTTCTCTGAATGTCTGCTGGTTGGATCAGTGTCATTAGTACTGTGCATCCAGCTTATTTTATCCACATTGGAAATACACACTCCTTGCCCTACATAGTCTACAACTCAGCAAAACCCCAGATGAACCTGATTACCAAGTGACTGAATGATAACCCTGCTACTTACTAAATTATGAATTATTAGGATCATGAGTGGAATGAGATTTTAAAACAATATATAGATACCCCCTCTACTGTAAATAGTATCTTCCGTCTTGTATATTTGTAAATGTATTGATATACTCTGATGGAAATGAAAGCTCTTACCTTTGCCTCCAGGCACTTTATTCCATAGTAACATAGGAAGAACCGAATTCTCATAAAGGATATGTCTTGAAGTTCATTTAGATAGTAAGTTGCATACTGGGAAACCAGTATTCCCCAGTTCAGAGTTGGTATGAGGGGCTTTTAAAGCTAACCTATGCCGTGGTCTGGTGTCATGGTTGTTCAGTGTTCAGACACTGTTCTGGAATTGGAATCCATGTGTGATATAAGAATTGCAGAGGTTAGTTTAGGTTAATGTAGTAAATCACCACATAAAGGGGAAAATAAATAATCTTTCATGGGTCTTAAATCAGTTCTGGATGCCTGTATACTCTCAGCCTTCATGCAATGTGTTTGGCAAAGGATGAATTAAAAATGTGCCTGAATAAGCCTGGGGATTTCAGTGGAATTTTTAGTGCATTTCATCTGAGCTAATTATCCAGTTATTCCAGTACCACTATCCGTGGTAAGTAGGGTGGGAAATTAACTTTTTAAAATGTGAACATCTACCAGCTATTGACAGATAAATGTTCAAATTCACCAGCCACTCAATAGTAAATCATTATTTTGTGTCTGAAATCTAAATCTGGTAAACCTTTCATATTTTACCAGCATTTGGCTGGTGGCTGGTGCTAATTTCCCTCAGTATCATTGTAATGAGCTGAATCTAAGTGAGTGTTGTTTTCAGAGAAACAGGAACAGAGATGGCTGCAGCTGCTTGTAACACTCATCGCCTCCAGCTCAACAAACTGGAGAAGTGTAATAAAAGCAGTTAGCAAACTAGAGTGTAATATTATTATTAAGTGACTACAAGCAAAGGTCTGATATTGTTTCTTATATGTTACAGTGACAGAAACACCAGCTGTCTCTGACACTTAAGTTTGAACTTTTGGCCTTTGCTCCGCAGGAGGATGTCCAGCAACAGCCAAGCCGATGGCTGACCGATCCTGTGACCCACCCTGCACCAAGCCACGCTCCCTGTGCACAGAGGTGAGTTCTGGATAGAGTTATGGCAAATATTGCAATATTGCATCTGTGGTCAGATCCAGTCTTCAGCATCTACAGTGTTGCTGCTTTGCTGTCCTGGAGGGTATTTTCTGTGAAGCTGTTTGATCAGGGTCTGAGTGTAAGCACCCATATGACAGTATATCTAATATATATACTTGGGACCCTTTGTCACAGGTTCCACATGCTTGTGAGATGTAGGCAGTTCATTCAAAGAGTTTTTTTCGCCTCTCAGATTATTTCCATTGAATAGTTTGAAGAGACTTGAAGAAGTAGAACTCTTAAGTATTTCCCTAGAAGAAAGCAGATTGGAGAACCGTCATAGAAAAACCAATTTTGTGTAGCAGAAAAATATTCTTTCTTCTTCTAGAGAGCAGGTGTTCTCTTTCCTCCTGCTCTCTCTCTCCCGCTCCCCCCTTCCCCCTTCAACCCAACCGGTCGAGGCAGATGACCGCCCACCTTGAGCCTGGTTCTGCTCGAGGTTTCTACCTGTTAAAAGGGAGTTTTTCCTTGCCACTGTCGCATAGTGCTTGCTCATGGTGGGAACTGTTGGGTCTCTGTAAATATAAAGAGTCGGTCTAGACTTGCTCTATTCGAAAAAGTGCCCTGAGATAACTTTGTTATGATATGGCGCTATATAAATAAAACTGAATTGAATTGAATTGAAATTCTACCATATCTTCTTAAACATCTTGTGACCCCTCAGCTTTATCTTGTCAATCCTTTAGTGGGGCCCTGACTCCCATACTGGCACCAGATTCTGGACCGCTGGTATAAAGGTCTTGCAGTTGCGTCACAAATGTCAAATATACCACTACTGTATCATAATCAGCCTTAGAATGGAGACATTTTGATATAATAATGTCTTTATGTGTGCCTAACATATGTCAACAACACCCTTGTGATTGCATGGGGAAACAGGTTTGACTCATCCATAACCACAAGACCATTCAAACCCCTAACAGGTGGTGATAGCAAAAGGTGGATAGAAAAATTGTTACATAGTCCAAGGGATGCTGTGGCACCAGTGCTTCCTACAAAGAGATTGGTCTCATTCACCCATTCACACACACATTCACGCACCGATGCAAGGTGCTGGCCTCCATCCGGAGCAACTTAGGGTTCAGTGTCTTGCCCAAGGACACTTCAACATGTGGACAGGAAGAGCCAGGGAACCGCCAACCTTGGGATTAATGGACGACCCGCTCTACCTCCTGAGCCACAGCTGCCCAGCACACAATATACCAAACTAAAACACATATCATAACCTTGATCAAATAGATTTCTTTCCAAATGTTAACTTAATGTGACTATAAAGTGTATGTATATAAGTATCTACACTAAAACACTGAAGTGTCAGCTCAGATTTAGTTAATCTGAACAAACATGTTTTAGCTTTGGTTGCTAGCTCAGTAGCCTTCAGGGGAATTTAACAAAGAAACCAATGTTAATTCTTGCATACAACTACTAGCCTGCAGCTACTAGAGTAAAAAATACATTTCCCAGTGAAAACACAACACAGAAATGTCTGTCCAACTTCTTTCAACCATGTTTGAAATGAATCGGCAGTTCAAAGCCCAAGAGCTGTGTCTGTAGACCTCCAATATGGCTTGTTGGGATGAAAGCAGTGCATCTGGATAGCTTAAGGAAACAGTAAAAAGGGAGTAGAAAAGTAATGAGAGGGAAGAAAACACAATAATCTGACTCACTTGGTGTTGCCACCTGTTGTTAAGCTTTTCCCATTATCCTCTCTGAACACACCTGGATAAAAGCACTGCAGGTTGAAGAACAGCTGCAAAACTTTTTCAGAAACACACAACTGCAAAACAGACACTAGGAAAACATGCTTTTAAGCTTGCAAATAGGGCAGCTCAGTATTCACTCCTTAAGGAAAAATCCATCCATCCATCCAAACATTCATTAGCTGTATCTGCTCATCCTTTGGAGGGTTGCAGAATCACAGCTGACATTGGGCAAGAGGCGGGGTGTACCCTGGACAGGTCACGGTCAGTTTTCAAATATTTTGTTATGTGATTTTGAGCTTGTCCTTCAGTTCTGCAATCACTTGTTTTGAAGTTTTTCCATAAGCATCAGCCTGTGAAAACAGTTTTATAATGACTTCTGTTGCTCTGGAGGAGCTGTGTCTGAGAAAACAGCTTGGGTTTGTAGACTACAGATATTAACATAAGGCCTATTTTGCAAATTGGGGCCATGGATAGGGGGCAAAATGTAGGTATGTACCAGGCAGGAAGGGTCTAATGATAAGACATTAAAAGTAATTGGTTGCATTATGGGCAATGTGGCACCCAGGTCAATATGATTTTAGAAGGACTGGTAGTAATAAGATATTGGAGGAGTGAATTTGACAGTTTTATTTTCACTCATGCCTGTTAGATTGGGAGAATCATGGCAAATTGATTAATTTAATTTCTTATATTAGCCTATACACTACAGTATATAAAGTAAAGCTTTCTACTTGTACACTATATTTATTTTTAGCCACACTAGCGGCTTGGCTCTAGGGATGGTAATGTTTGTCAGCCGGTTGGTCGGTGGGTCCACCACTTTTTTAAGAGTGAAAATTTGAAAGACATGTCATGAAATACGGAACAGATATTTAACATCCCCAGAGAGTAAACCCTAATAAGTCTGGTGTTCTCCTAACTTTGTATCTAGTGCCATCATCAAAGGTGCAATTTGTTCAAGACTTTGGTTTCTGACCAAATACCTGCAAAACTAATGACATTCCCATCAGCCTCAGCTAAATATTGTGTTTAGTGCTAATTAGCTAATGTTAGCATGCTAACACTAGACTAAGATGGTGACCATGGGAAACATTTCCTGCTAACCATCAGCATATTAATTCACATTGTCACATTAATTTCTCACTTTGTGAGCAAGCATCCTGACATTAGTAGTAATTGAAGTGAGGCAGATATCTGGCAAAAGTAATTGCTTTGCAAAATATTGATTCATATAATTTTCATTCATATGATTTTTAGCTGGTTGTTGCTGTAGGCATTAATCTGAGGCACAAAATAAGTTCAAAAATTATTAAATATAATGTCACTCCTTGCGAGTGCACATTATTATGCACTTTTGATCACAGAATCGGATACAAAGTTTGAAACTTGTGATGCCATCTGTGAGAAAATGGAATAAAAAATTTGAATGGGAACTTGAGATCACCGCGCGGCTATATTTTCTAGTTCAGAATGGCTACTTTTATTTGATATGATATAGTTAATTTGCTTTTAGAAACTGAATGATTTTTCTGGCTTTTGTCAAATTAAATGGACTTTCTGAGACCCAAAGCAGTTCAATTAAATATTTCCCTTTAAGCTTTGTTTCTACAGTATGTCTTATTAATTTCACCATGCAGTCTCAAGCTGAATGTGATGCAAAAGGAATATTTTATTCTTATGAGAGGATAATTTCTTAACCAGATGTCCATGACACTGGGTTGGAAGCATTTTTTATCCTTAGCTTTTGATGTCAGGCCATTTCTTTTGAGACCAAATTTGCTGTGAATACCAAGGGAGAAGTGCTACTCAGGGAGAGGAGGAGGATAATCAATAGTGTTTTGCTCAGACAGTTGATAGGCTAAAATGTCAGGCTGCACTGGCACCTGCCAATGCTCTCCACTCTTTAGTTTATAGTCAGGAATCTGCTGCTGATTAGACTGACATGAACAAACTGCTGCCATGTACAAGGTCAACACTGATAATTTTGGGCTGAAACTGCTGAATGATGATCGATTGGGCTGATAAAGAGATTCTTAACATTTGACCAAATTGTCAGTGTTTTGTTCTCGTCAAAAATTCTTTAGAATATCATTTAGGTAACAAAAGCCAAGCCTTTCCCACGATGTAATAAATATATAATTAAAGAAAAAGAAAATGCACATCTGTTATATTGTGAAAATGTGTACCACTCAGCCAGTGAAAACAGTATAATGTTGTATAATGTCAGGAGGTCACTGAAAACAGAATTAATGCTATAAATATCCATACAACATTTTAGGATATTTGATTTGTACAAAGGTGTTGGATGGATGGACAGACCAACCAATATATTAGTTTGTAAAAGTACCTGGCTGATATTGTCTATTTGTCCTGCTACTGGCAAGGCTATGAGAGGTGTGTTAGTCAGTGACATCAGTTGTGTTCATGTGGATGTGTGGACATTTTTAAAAGAAACCTTAAGACATTTTTTTTTTTGCCTGGATTTAACTTAAGGTGCCTCGTCATTTGTTGCTTTAGTTTTTAAGTCTTAATCATTGGTTTTCATACTATTTTAATACCTTGTGTTTACTTATTTTATTGACTTTTATCTATTTTTATTATTGTATTGTTTATTGTTGTAATTTTTAGTCTCGCAAAATTCTATTTATTGTTGTCTATTTTTGTTTTTAACTTTTTTGTCTGTGCTGTTTTAATCTGTGAAGCACTTTGGGCTGCAGGTTTGTATGCAAGGTGCTATATAAATAAAGTTGAGTTGAGTTGTATGTATAGTGTAGTGTAGTGTAAGGTGTTGTGGAGTGAAAAATAAATAAAAGGCTACACAAAGCAAAAGGGGTTGCAGGCGGTGGCAGGGAAAAAAGCGAAGCTGGGACTTTTATATCCTGTGGAGCACTGGGCCCAGGTGCTCCAGATCTGCCTGGATCCTGGAATCAGCTCCTCTGGCACCTTAAAGATAACATAGGTAGAGTAACCGACACAGCACACACACACACACACAGAGACTAAGCAGGGGTCATCACAGGTTTCTTATTCTTTGATCAGACAGCATTTCTAATGCTGCAATGAATAATAGATTAATTCCTCTGATGATTATTCCTCTGTAAGACAGATCATTTGTGAAGAAACAAGCTCAAATTTGCTCATTTTAGACCATTTTATTTCCTGCATGGTTGCACACTTGCACTGGGTTTGACGTATTTTGGTAAATTTAAAATAATGTGTCAAAAATGTTAATATTCCTCAAACTCAGGTATTGAAAAAAAGTATTGTTATGGTTTTCCTAAAATTCAAAAATCATACATTTTCACAAATGACACCCAGCCCTAGTTTGAGGACAAGGTTTTTACAGCGCAAATATACGCCACAGAACAGAAGATGAATTGTGTTTGTCTTAGCATGTGGATGTATGATTCAGAGATGTGGTTGCTAGAAGGAAGCTAGAGATGTCTGGAAGATGAGAGAAGAGTGGATAAATTTATACTGTGTATGTATGAACATTACAGCAGCACCCTCAAGAGACTGAACCCAGATATAAAATAATAACACGGTGCCGAATCGCACTTCATTTCCTTTGTTTGCCACTAAGGAGATGTAAATGATCATTTCCTGCTCTGTCTGCTGTTGGACGTACGCAGCTACTGTTTGCATGGCAGGGATTTCTGAGGCAGATTATCCTCCAGATCCTCCATTGTCGGGGAGCTGGGGACCCCCTGCAGGGTGATGAGTCAGGGGATGAGAGAGAGAGAGATGTGGAGGAGGGGTGGCTTCCCTGCACACACACACACACACACACATACACCACCCTAGACAATCAAACACACGCCCTGTCTGACAAAATAGACTACAGCACTGATACTGAGCTGATTTTATAATGAGATTGTACAGCTAAATCACAGCTTTATCAGAGGTTATCTATGTTTTGTTAAAGATAATGTATTTAATTTTTTCCTTTCTCAAAGATGAAGTGGTGTGCTTGCTTTGGACAAACAGAAATGCTTTCTCACATAAAAAAACAACCATTATCTCGTGACAGTAAAGAGAGAAAGAGAGTGAGAGAAATTTCTTAATTAATTACATTTGGAAACAACCAAACCTGAAGCCGAGCTTGAAGCTTTGTGCAACAAAAAGCCTGAACCCTGGATTCAGTCTGAGTAGCAGAACTCTAAAACACACCCAAACAGAGAGAGAACGTCAACACTGGCATGTTGCTCCACTAATTAACAAGCAGCCACAGTTGGAGAACTAGTAGCAGAAGCACCAATACATGTCATTTTTCCTGCACTTCTCACTCTTTGTCTTCTTCTTCATTTGCCTCAAAAACCTTGATGCACCATGTGATATGATAGAGACCTTAGACCCATGGCAATACCTAATCAGACTTGGTCTTGAGTCCCAGGTAAGGTCTTAATTACTGGTATTGAGAAGAAGATCTCTACCATCAAGACGAATGGTGTAGTTCAGGGACATGTCATGTTGTTGTGAGCTGCCCCAGATGCTATGTCAGTTTTCAAACATGATTGGTATTTATCATAGCCAAAAACAAGATGTGTTTGTAGTTGGAACACCTTGAACGCAAGTATCAGATGGGAAATAAGCACTATTCAATGGGAGTGCATCAGAAAACCAGGGGCGGCAAAGGAGGGAGACGGCAGTCACACACATACATTGTACGTGACTTCTGTTGAATATTGAGATCATTTGCTCAAGTTACAGTAGTATAGTAAAGAGACAGAGCACAACGCGTCATACTCTGAAAACCACGCCCACAGGAGGGGAAAACAATCGGCGCCACAATATGCAACCAAGACCTGAAGGTGTTGTGACGCAGCATGAGCTCCATCAAGAAAATAACTACATCTGTACACTAGAACAAAGAAGGGAAATGGGGTTTTGGGGAAAAATCAAGAAAGGGGAAGAGAAGATAAGGTTGAAATTAGTGTCAAACCAACCCAGCTTGTTTACAAGAGACATACCAGTAAACATAAAGTACAAATGGTTTTCAAGAAGTAAAGACAGATGGACAGATGTTAATCAGTAGAGGATTACAGAACCCAGGGCTGATTTGGGAGAGCGTCAGCTAGTTACTTCATATTTCCTTCAGAATCTTTTCTTCTCCCCTGTGGTTTACCTTCATTCATTCATGTTTATTTAGCTTGAGTAGGCTTATTTTCTTTATTTCTTTACCATTTGTGTCTTGTTTGTATTTTTTCATCACTCATGTTGCATATAATTCTACACCAGTAATGTTCATTTTCAGATTTTTCTCTAATCTTTTTTTTAGTAGCCATCTAGCAGTGTGGTTCTAGGGATATTAATGTTGGTCAGTTGTTCAGTCCACCATGGTTCAGACTGACGTCTCAATTTCTTACTTTGACAGTGCACGCACAGCAAGGTGCAGACCAGTGTGAGTTTCAATTCAAGTCTATCCAAATCACAACACATCACACAACTCTTCTTCAGTACACCATGCTTTATTCACCAAATGTTTTCAGCTATCTTCTCTTCATCAGGTGGTGCCTGAGGCTGTTTTTGGCTTCCTTATGTATAACACATTGATCTGTCTTGTGATCGGTATATTGCCAGAGATTCCATGTATATGAAACTTTAGTCATATGTTTCTTCAAAAATATTATTTACAAAATCTCATTGTCCTTAGTTTATTCAAAACCTTTTAAAAATATATCTATAACCATAAATAGACATTACAATCAAGTTTTCACATTATTCTCATTAACAGTTACAGTTTGTAAAGAGTTTTGTTTTTGTTTTGGGGGGGTGTATTCAGAACATACCAACTTGTCTCTTACATTATTTCCTCTTTTGAATATTACTCTTGGCTCTTCTGTTTAGATTTCTTATCAATTCATCTTTCTGTATGTTTTATGTATGTATATGTATGTTTTTGGAGAATGTTTTTAATGCCTTCCGAAACTTGTAACTGGTATATTTAGTAACAACAAAATTGGTTAAGCCTCCCCACTTGTTTTTTTTTTTTTCAAACATGTCCTCCCTTTGTTTTCTATCAGTTTTCCTTGTTGCTTCCTCAGTACATTTTTATGTGTACCCTCTGCCCCTGAACTTGTTTTGAGTTGACAGAAGATGGTGCTCATAATCAGACTGATGTCTCAACAACTATTGGATGGATTGCCATGAAATTTGGCAGAATTTCATGTTCCCCTCATGATGAATAACTTTTGTGATCCCTGACTTTTCATCTAACGCCATCTGCAGGTCAACATTGTAATTTGTCCAATACTACATTGCCACCAGCCTCAGCTGTACTTTGTGTTTAGTGCTAATTAGCAAATGTTAGAATGCTAACATGATAAGCCAGTGACGGTGATCGTGGTAAACATTATACCTGCTCTTAAGGCCTCTACAAACTAATCAAATGAAATCTGTGAAGGGCATCTTCTCTTGCTCACAACACATAGACATAGGCAACCTGTGTACCTGTGTGCAGTCACACGTTTCTGGTGACTGCAGAGGGTGTAAGAAGTATAAGGCTGATTTGTCCATGTCATTGTATTAAACCTTCCTCCTTCCTGTCAGGCGGGAGTGTGTGGCTGTGAGGAGGGCTACACTGAAGTAATGACATCGGACGGCCTGCTGGACCAGTGTACAGTCATCCCGGTGCTGGAGATCCCCACTGCAGGTGACAACAAGGCCGATGTCAAGACCATCCGGGCCTTCAACCCCACCCAGCCTGCAGCCAGCACACCGGGGAGGGTGGGACGCACTTGGTTCCTGCAGCCCTTCGGCCCAGGTAACACACCTCAGCACAGTCTGGGACATCTGACCACTGGAACTGCTGTTTTTATGATGCTGAATGACTTGATGACTATGGATTTTTAAGACAAACTGTAGAATAATACACTGAAGCAAAATATGAATGAGAATAGAGTAAATGATGGATTCTGATGGTGTCACATACACCGAAACAGTAGTAAAACATACTGAGACAAAAGCTGCATTTCCACCCAAAGTACCTGGAACTTTTAGTCCCAGGAACTACTTTTCAAAGAACTGAAAGGTTCCTACAGCCCGTTGTTGTCTGCGTTTCCACCGCTGTCTAAAGACCTGTGAAGATTAGGAAAATTAGTCCGCTGACGTATGAAGAAGCGATGGCTGTTTTTACACATCATTTTTTTGCACGACTACACAACAATGATGACGCCATATAAAGCAACGGACAGGCATCACCTGGTCGTCAGTCCATCTGTCGTATGATTTCTTCTGTACCTCCAATGTGTTGATGAACAGTAAACAAAACACAAAATCAACAAAATCTGCAGCTGCAGATTTTTAAAAATTGTGGCTGAAATAAAATGCTGCAAGTACTGAGAAATGTTCAGTGCTGCAAGTCCCACCCCCAAAGTTCCTGTACTTTTGGAAAGTACTACCCCCAGAGCAGAGACTTTCTGGGGGGTAAGATAATGGAATTTATGGATGGAACTTAATTTAGACCCTTGTCCCTGTGGTGGAAACCTCTGAGTTCCTCCAAAGGTTCATAGTCCCCGGGGGTGGAAACACAACTAAAGAAAATCACTTTAAGTCTGTGCCAAATTACAATATATTCATGCTAGAAGAGTTAATTTCCTGAAGGAAATGCGCGATTGCTGAGAGCACAAAAATATTGCTTACTAAGCTATGAAAGGAGGAGTGGAAGGAGGGGTATTAATAGGCAGAGAAACAGAGGGAGGTCCTATGACAGAAAGGAAGGAGGGAATGGATAAAATAAAGTAAGGATAAATGAAGGAGGACAGAGAGGATGAAGGGAAGAAAGAATGAAAAGCAAAAGCATAAATACGGGGACAAAAACAACAATAAAGAAAAAAGGAAGAGGAAAAATGAAGGGGTTATTGGAAGAAAAACAAGAATAAAAGATAAAGAACAAATGTTTTAATTAGGGAATTGTGAAGGAAAGGAAGAAAAACAGGATGAAAGGAAAAAAGCACAGAAGACTACAAAAGGAAGGGGGAAGGAAGAAAGGAGGCAGAATGAATGTAGGGGGAAAGGAGGAAACCAGGAAAAGGGTAAAAGGGAAAGAAAGAAAGAAAGAAAGAAAGAAAGAAAGAAAGAAAGAAAGAAAGAGGAAATTAATTCATGAATAAAAAAGGGGAAAAGGAAGAAAAACAAGAATAAAAGAAAGTGAAGCAGACAAATGTGGCCAAATTCCACGCAGTGTTATGTGTGTAACTCTACTGCCCCCTTCAGCTTAGACCAGGAAATGAAATGACATACAGTTTCTATCCCTGCTGTGTATTAATAGTGTGTGTGTGATTCTCTGTGCAGATGGGAAGCTGAAGACCTGGGTGTATGGAGTGGCAGCAGGAGCATTTGTTCTGCTGGTCTTTATAATCTCCATGACATACTTAGCATGGTAATGTACACTTACATGTTATTACTGTGTGTGTTTTGTCTCTATCATCCCATTAGTAACCATTCATGCTGTCATTCACCTACATACAGTGATGTAATGGAGATCATAATGAAGAAGAGCCATCTGTTGAAACAAAACATGGTTAAGGGTTATCAAAAGCATTCATTTCTGCTTTTCTGATAAGGTATATGTATGGTCTAAGACCATTTTCAGTGGAAAACACAGCTGATGAAAGTATAATTGAATTAAAGAAAGGGCTAAGATTTTAATCAGGATTTTGCCAAGATGTAATAACAGATTTGATTTGATTTGATTAGCTAGTTTATCAGTTGTAACAGCTGGTATTTATTATTTAAAGGACCATTTCACCAAATGTACACATAGAGGTCAGTTTACTCATCATGAGGAATACTACACAGCCTGTGAAAATAGTTAGTGGATAGTGGAGGAGCTTTGTCAAGTCTGAGAAAATAAACCCTGAGGATGTCATAGTGATGTTACTAGATGTTATCTATCTATTAACTTCAGCTTGAAGCTTCACATATGTAACAGAAAACCCATGTTATTAAATTGGGCATGGGATTTTGATATTGTATTCAGACAATATCAAACTTATTTTTTAAGTGTCTCTTGCAAGTTTATTGTAATACTAAATCACTGAAGTACCTCTTACAAGGTGCCCTGTGGAGCTCTGTTGTAAACAAAGTTATGTTTACATTCACTGTTCCTCACCAAAACACCTTGTTTCTACCTCTGAGGCCTAATAAACAGGTGCATTTTCTTCTTCATGAAACATTATCAGAAATTTCTAGTAAGAACGCTGACCTCTAGTGGCCGTAGTAATTATTACGGGAGCAAAGGAGAAAGTCCGGTGAGATAGTATAAAGAGCGACAAAGTCAAAGGTCAGGGTGGATAGATGTGATAGATGTGTGAAACATCACAGGACTTTCACCCAAGAGACTGCTGTTCATGTCCCATGTGAAACCAAATGTCAACCTTGACTTATTTTAACGTGATGTAAGTAACATCACGTAATTTAACTTATTAAACTTAACTTACAAACTTACTTATTTTAACTCAAACCATGATCTTTTCCTAAACCTAACCAAACATTAACCACATGTTTATTCTTACCATGACAACAAAGGTCTGGTATGCCTATATATGTCGTTTTTGGAGTCATATTTCCTGCTACCGGTAGGGGTGCTAATTTAGGAAATGCTCCTGTGGGTGGTATTAGAGGTTAGGAACAAACGACCTATGTGGTCATATGGGTTGGGTGACTTGTTGTTACATCCATATATGCTTGCTAACAATATTCTTCTTCACGGCATGTCTTGATGCATTACCACCAGCAAATGTAGATCAGTGGGATATTGTGAAACCACCAGCAGGACTGTGTATTACATCACCTGGCTGTGCATGTGCATACAAAATGGGGACCCACTCATAAAAACATTGCTTTAGAGCACCACTAGTCGTCAAACACTTCACAGTGCCTTTAATATGTACACTGGCCAAAGTGTTAATCATAAGTCACATCCAGTTGTATGTTTTTTTTCCTTTATTTTGATTAGCACACTAGTGGAATATTGGGAGACTAGTCTTGAGCTAAAAGAGATCCAAATAAATAAATAAGATTAGCACACCAAACTGGCTTATGCTATATGCCCGCTAAATCATTCAGTTACAACAACCATATGTTGGTAGCAAGTAATAAGAGGTTGTGCAGAGTGAAATCATCTAAAAGAGAACCCCTTTGCTTAAACAGAGATTGACTGTTCCAGTGGTTCTGATGAGCTTCACTATCATCGAGCTTTACTATCATCTGTTTTCATGCATTTATGGAAAGCACTAACACTCAAGAGTCATGGAGATGGTTTTTGAGGCAACAGAGTTTAATTTCAGAACCTGCTGCTAGAGGAGAGCGGAGCAGACCACTGAAAGGTCATAGGTGTATCCTATGATTAACGCAGTGCCCAGGGTAAATGATAAATGTTCACACCAGTGAACACACTTGAATGGTAAATGACATACAAGTGTAATGAAGATTGTTTTAAAACCAAGCATGTTTTATCTAATCATTAATGTCTTTATTAGACAAGACAGAATTTCAGAGTACATTAATCTTTTCTGTTTTCCTTTTATCAGCTCTGCTTTAATCATTTAATGTTTACGAGTTCTGGCACGGTGGTGCAGTGGTTAGCACTGTCGCCTCACAGCAAGAGAGTTCTGGGTTCGCACCCGCCGGCCGGCTTGGGCCCTTCTGTGTGGAGTTTGCATGTTTTCCCCGTGTCCGTGTGGGTTCTCTCCGGGCACTCCGGCTTCCTCCCACCATCCAGAGACATGCAAGTTAATTGGTGATTCTAAATTGTCCATAGGTGTGAATGTTTGTCTGTCTGTACCCCGCCTCTCGCCCAATGTCAGCTGGGATTGGCTCCAGCCCACCGCGACCCTCTAAGAGAATAAGCGGTATAGAAGATGGATGGATTTACGAGTTCTGTGCTAGCCTTAATTATATGACTCTATTATCTACATTTATATTATATTATATCTATATATCTGCTAAAGTCTAGGTCAAGTCTTATAAGCTTATAAGCTTTAGACCTAGACTTTAGTCCTAGGCTTAACCCATGTCTGAAGTACAGCATCAAGAGCTCTTTTAGGCCCAGGGATGAAAATTTGTGTCAGAAAATGTGGCAAACTATTCCTGCTCATCAAGGTGGGTTAAGAGATTTAACCTGGGTGTAACCTCCAGTACATCACTGCTTATGTTTATTCATTTATTCAGTTTGCTTCATTTTTCATTTTACTTTGAGTTCCCTCATAATTTGTCACCTTCATTTCTTGTTTTTCTGTCTCCACCTTCACCCTCATACTCTCTGCTCAGTTACTGTGGTTGTTATCTTTGCTGCAAGTCGAGCTCCAAATCCCCCTTAGATGGGGTTTACTGGATGGACCCAAACAGCTACACTGTGTCTTACACCTGTCCTGACTGCCAGAAACTAGAGCAAGACGAGTTACAGAGGCACAGCCAACTCCTACTCCAACAACAAAAACAGCAGCAGCAGCAATATGAGGCACTGCTCCAACAGCCTCCGTCATCACAACAACATCCACAGCAGCAGCAGCAGCAGCAGTCCTTGCCACCCCCACCACCTCACTTTGAAACTCTCATCACTTAGTCAGGGCCTCACCTCTCCCTCCTGTAACTCACTGCGCCTGACATTCATTTGTGCCCAAACACCTCCAGTGCCTGTTCACTCATTTCAGTGGATCACTTTGTGGAGGTGAGCAGTCCATCAAACACACCACATAACTGCAGGGTTTACTGCAAATACCAACTGCAGACTGCAGGTTTGCTCTTTTTTGTGTAGATATTACCTAATAACGTTTTTAGTTCAACATTTTAGGACATGCACTTATTCTTTTTCTATCTGAGAGCGAGATGAAAAGATCAATATCAATTGCATTTCTTTGTGTTAAGTACAGAGCTGTTGAGATGAGTATACTAAATCAAGCTTAGCATAAAGACTTGAAGCATGGGGAAACAGCTAGCCGAAAGTTTGTGGTGTAATCAGTTATGATGAGTTATGTAAAGAGTCGGTCTAGACCTGCTCTACTCGAAAAAGTGCCCTGAGATAACTTTGTTATGATATGGATATATAAATAACTGAATTGAATTGAATGTGCTGGAACTATTTCTTGATGAACAACAGTGTATGCATCCACCCAGTGCAGCATCTCTGGCTATATTGCAGGTTGCCAGATATCAGTGAGCACAGGTATTTGGTTTTGGTCTCTGTACAGGCATGATGCCTGTAACCAGTTAAATACCCACCATATGTAATTTTTTTAACTGTAGGCTATAAACTCCTCCCAGGTTGTTAAAACTCCTAAATTTACAGAAAAAATACAGTGAACATGACTTCAGTGTCCGTAATGATAGCTACTGCCCTGAGTGATTCTCACTGTTCAAAAATCAGGATACAAAAGGCTTTATAAACTCTGGATAAGCCAACCAGCAGGCCAGTCATAATTATAATATCTTTCTTCTGCTGCCATCTTGTGCTCATCCATACACATTTCATGTACACACAGTCATTCTCTTCCATTTCTGTTTTCATCCAAGTATCCAAGTGGATAAAACCATTTATCCAAAATAGTGTAGAAAATAATGTCAAATATTGTCAATGTCTACAATATAACTAACTTGCTTACAAATCTGTTGTAGATTCCTTAAAATATAATATATAAACATTGTTTTGCCTGTCTACCCTAACTTCTAACTGCACATTTTAGTCCATTTACTGTAAATCTCATAAAGGTTTCATTAGTGTGTTTCACTGTTACAAAGCATTCCAAATTGTTCTAGATTTTGAATTTGTTTTTCTACCTTCCAGGCAACCATTCCTAATTATTTCCCTACAGTTTAAAAAAAAGAAACACTTTTCTAACACAACTGAAACTTACTTCAGTTAATCCATCAGGGTGAAAATTCTGTCGGCTGTTTTTTGTTCCTATATGGTATTGCAGTGCAGACAAAATTATTCTACACTTACAGATGTGGCACAGTGGTGCAGTGGTTAGCACTGTCACCTCTCAGCAAGAGGGACCTGGGTCTGAATCCAAGTTCTCCCCATGTCTGTGTGAGTTTCCTCCATAATTCCAAAGACATGCAGCTTTACTGAACCGGAGACTCTAAATTGTCTGCAGGAGGTGTAAAGTTGGTTGGTATTATGTGTTCACTCTACCACACCTATCAAAGGTGTGCTGTGCTACTGCTACTCACCCAATGTATGCTGCTGTTAGAGGTGTTCAGTTCATGAAAGAAGGAAACATTGTGCTGTACTGTGAGTGTATTGTGTGCTCGTGTCATAGTCACTGACAGAATCAATGTCAGAACTGGAGTGAGCGCCCCTCACTGGTGACTGCTCAGCTGTGATATACAGGAAGTTACTTACTAGTTAAAAGTGTGCTGAAAGACATATAGGTGGTTGCTGAGCCATTATAGACAGATATTGACATAGACTTAGTTTTGTACTAAACTGAACAAAACAGCTTAAACTTACTACTGAACTGAGGGTTTTGATGAACTGTGACACAGTCACTTATTGATGTATGTTTGAATCTCGTAGCTTAAAAAACCAAAAGAACTACTTGTCAGTGACTACGACTTATTAAACTGAATCGAACGAAACAATTTGAATCAGCAAAGTGAGTTGTTATTTCCACCTCTAGCTGGATTCCTGAACAGAATGAGCGAATTAGACCTTGATAATAATGATATGACTGACAACAATGAAAGCAGACATTATGTCAAATAGAATGGGTACGTTTCCCAAACAAGTTTCAAATTGAGACTGTCCTCACAAGAGACATAACATCATTATTGTCATTAGTTCTAATGCCTAAAGCATGCTATATTTACATGTACCTGATAAGGAACTCTAGTGGCAGTAAAAATAACTGTTTCTGTCAGAAAAAAAGGCACAATTAGTGCAAACTTGTTATAGCACCAAAAAACTTAATAGGGAGGAGGTTGGAGTTGATGGATGGACCAACAAAGCAAATGACTTTGACACAGAGGACTGATATTCATTTCCCCTTTCCTTTAACCATGAAAACGACCCTAACCCTAATCCCTAACCCTATCCAAGTGGTTTTTGTGCCTGAACTGGACCAAACCTTAACTGTAGTGTTAGCATACCATAAAACGCTCTTATGAGTTATTTTGGTTTGGAGGACTTGTTCAAATCTGACTGTCATACCTTAGTGAAATGAATGAAATTCAGTGGCTGCCTGGAAGGTAAATAACACATTAAAAATCAGTTATGAATGAAATGTAAAATATATGTGATTTGGAGTAAATGGAAAGACAGTGGGATGATCCATAAACTATGGGGCAAACTGACCAGAGACAAGTCAGGAATGTGGAAACATCCTGACTTAGCTTCAACTGTTCTATGCCTCTCACACTGCAAGCTACTCTTGCTGGGAAAGGTCAAAGCAAAGCTTTGGTTGAACAGTTGTGACCAAATTCTCTAACCACTCTTTCCCTGTTTGTTTGTTCTGTAGCAAAAAGCCAAAGAGGCCGCAGCGACGGCAGATGAACAACAGACTGAAGCCACTGACTCTGGCCTACGACGGAGACGCCGACATGTAGACGTTTTCCTGCTGACCACACTGACCTACAGACATTCGTCCTTATGCAGGACACACAGGGTTGCTATGGAAACCCCTCGATGTCAGGGCTGCCGCCGGGCATTTTTCATCCTACAGCTGGACACCCTGGGAAGATGATTATGATAGAAAGAGAAACCTCAAAGATCAAGACACTGAATCCATGTCCATTAGCAGCCTTGATGTCCCTGTCGTCTTTTTTAATTTCCATTTTAATACTTTGTTTCACAAGAGCCTTCATGAATTGTTAATCTTCTGCTGGAAGTCTGCCTTTGCTTATTTGCCATTTACTACTGCCGGTAACATCCAAACCACGGTCATTGGAGGGGGTCACCCCAAAACAAAGATTTGGCTCTAAAAACACAAATCTTCATTGGTCTTTTTGTTAATTTTGTCATGCTGAGTGGGATCATCTCTTTAGGATACTTGTCATTCTTTGTCCCATTAAGAACACTCTGGCCTGGTCCATCGTGCAAGAAAAGATAAAACCAGAGAACAAAAGCGTAATGATTCCCAGAGCCACTGTCACTTCTGCCTGCCTCTCCCTTCTCCATTTTTCAGGCATAATTTTGCACTATATTAGTGCAGCATGATATGTACTTATGTCTAGCTTTGCCATAGGAAACTGCCTCTCTCAATACAAGATGGTGTACAGTCTTGTGCTAGAAATGTAAAAAAGTAGACTTTTTTTGCAAACAGAACTCACCAATGTTTGTTAATATTTTTCTTCTATTACCTCTTGTGTGTGATATGATGGGACTCAATGTAAATAGGATTTTTTTGTGTTCTCAACTTTACCTTTCTAGTATGTACAGATACACGTCCCAAACTCTCTGAGTTCATTTATTCTCTGACAATATTTTGACTGTGGCTTTAAAATCATGATCTTTTACTTTTGTAAATTATACACATATATACATACACGTTACTATCATCAACTCAGACTGCAGGAGATACATAGAAACATCTTCCATTATGAAACCCTTTAGCTGTGTTATGAAAAGAAGAAAAGAACCTGAAAAATAACCTGATGATGGAGGAAAATCTAATATTGAATCTTGGCTTCAAGTATTCAGATGTGTAAAGGCCTGTGACATTTGAGTTTGGAGATTAATATTGAAAGTCAGTTAAAATAAATCAGTGTTTAAAGTCAGAAGTCAGAGATGAAAGAATACTGACTTCTTTGATTCTGACTTACAATCTTAAAATTCTTTCATTCATAGTCAAAAGACTTTTGTATTCCTTGATTTTGTAAAGGTCTCTGTGTGTTTCAAACTAACTAGTTCACACGATGGATCCCCTGACCACATCTGAAGGCAAAGGTGTTTAAATCTGCATGTTCTGAATGGCCACACTTGAAGAGAGGATAAAAAGCCTGCCGTCATAGCCTCTCAGTCTTTTGTGGTTTTGTAGTCTAAGCACAATGAATGGGATGACAGTACACACTTTCTAACAATCATAGTTGTACGCCCGAAAAGTGACAAAAGTAGTTGTGTGAAGAATGAAAAAAAAGAGCTGAGGGAGAAGTTCAAATGTCCACACACCTGGCCAATGGATGGGTAAAGTGGGGGTGCTTTCAGAAAGTTACAGAAACGACACAGCCTCCCCTAATTCCAGCATCACAAAGGGGGTTTCAGATACTGTTAGACAATCTGACAAGCACTTAGCTTGAAGAACTGCTTGTCAGATGGTCGAACACTTTTCGTAAGCCACCTCACCCCACACCCGACGTCTGATTTGGGGGGAGCGTGTCTGACCATTTCTGAAACCTACCGACACCGACAATCCGACATTCACACGCACTTCACATAGTGATTAGCCAGCTGTGTGGAGGTGAGAAAGGAGCCAGAGTCTTTTTTCATTCTTTACTTAACTATTTCTCTCACTTTTCACATGAACAATTGAATACACTATGAATACCTTCCAATAGAGACTGTCTGAAAACGTGTGCTGTTCTCATCTTCCCCCTCTCTATGACAGTCAGCTTTTCACTTTTGTACACACTTTTGATTTCCGGACAAGAAGTCATACGGACTTGTATTTTCTAGCATAACCCGGTCCTAAGAGTTTAGTGAGTCTGATGGACTGGATGAGACTGTTGTGTTTCCTTAGTATCCTTGTCAACTTGTAATGTCAGCTAATAAAACACCATCCCATCATGTTCATCGGGTATTTGCCTTCAGGTAGTGACTGTTAAATCCATTGCTTGAAGTGGCTCAATGAAAATAATGGAAGCCAGAAATAAATTCCACTGGTCCTAGACATATCTTTCATCACATGGTATTCATTCATATTTGACTTAATTAAAATGTCCCACTGTAAACCTGGGTATCATGGAACCTGCATGACTTCATCCTTGGTATTTATACTTTGTTGGCCATTTGAATGCATCTTCAGGGTGGTAGACTTAGACATTTTTGACAAGGAGCACACAAATGCACCACCAGTTTTGGTCTCTGGGACATCCTTCCACCCTCCCCCCTCAATGGGAGAAAGCTAGACCATCTCATTTGATGAGGAGGTGGATGTTCAGCCTGGCCCTCAGGTTCTCCAGCGGACCCACCTT
The DNA here is from genome assembly GCA_005408345.1 of Macquaria australasica. NCBI lineage: Eukaryota > Metazoa > Chordata > Actinopteri > Centrarchiformes > Percichthyidae > Macquaria > Macquaria australasica. Next base: position 77,673 of record SEMN01000528.1, on the reverse strand, counting down.
CAAAGAATCAGGCCCCAGAATTGGGTCCAACCCTGATTCTGATTTCTGTTCCATTTTCTGATATGCTCTTAATGCTTAATAGATCCCTCTTGGTGATGTTTATCCTGTTTAGCCATAAGGCTTTTGGTTACAAATGTTAGTGAGTCATTATATGGTTTTATTTTTTTATTTTTTTTACAATCCATAAAGTCTGTATTTATACATTTAAGTTATTAATGTGTTATTAATCACCCAAAAGGTGTTTTTGATCCTTGAATCATTTTGAATTTACACAGGTCTTTGTGAGATGTCCTGTCTCTATCAACTTGCAAAGCCCTCAAATCCAGTCTAATGTTGTATGCTGTATTACACCAGGAAACAATTCTCTGTAGACATTCCTGATGGAGTTTCCTCTCTGTTCACAGCTACAGAAAAACAGTCTGAAAAACCTAAAGGCTTACATTCTGCCCTGCAGGCTTTATTCACCCATTCAAGTATTTAATGACATTCATCTAAGTCAGCGATGTATCCCAGAGAGAGCTTACCGATGAAGAGTTGTTGTGGTCTCCCTGTCTTAAAGAGCTTTCAGCCCTTAAACGACTGTATCACTCTGGGTGACATTTAGTGTCCAATAATGGTGTAAAGTCCTTTCCAGAAGCTTTTCTACTGACAAAAATTCAGTTCAGGAGGAGTCATTGTATGGGATTATTTTGACAACATACAATGTTGCCTGATGTAAGCTAAAAGTCCAGTCACCCAAATTTAACAGTGTATTATTTATCAGTATGAGACATCATACCATTGCCAGAGAATGGCATTTTAATATTCTGTGGAGTGTGTTGCTAGTAAGTTAACGGAATGTTTAATTTATATTTCTTGGAATATGAGTTGTAAATAAATTGCTCTTTTTTATTTATTGTTCATGTTCCATAATGTGTTTCCTTTTTTACTGCACAAGATGTTACGCAAAAAAAAAAAGAAAAAAAGAAAAAAACTGGAGGCGTGAATGTGGGCGTGCTAAAAGCGATATTGATAACCTTGTGAAAAACAAAGTCGCTGATGAACTCTGTCCTTTTCCTACTGTTTGTTTATATGTATTTGACTAATTGCTGATAATAAACAAGGGAAATATTTGAAAGTGTTGTTGTATCTTTGAAAGTTTCTTCAGTGCCTGATTTGAAATTTAAAACAGAACAAAATTGTGGGTGTTGATAGAATTTTATAGGAATACAAGTTTAGTCTTTGGCTCAGTGCTTCATGCTAACACTTTAGAATTACACAATATATTTTTTTAATAACATTTTTTTGCAAAATATTTAAAGATTTTCCTATCCTGTTATATATGTGTTCTATCATCATATCAGTGACATCGGTGTCCCCACTTCCACATACTTCATCTGTGGAACAGAGGCAGAGCGCAACACGTCATACTCTGAAAACCACGCCCACTGGAGGGGAAAACAATCTGTGCCACAATATGCAACCAAGGGCTGAAATGCTAACAAAGTGCTTGTAGTGTAAAAACATTAGATCTCAGCATGTCAGAGGATTTTAGCACCCCATGTCTACCAGAGGGGACAAACTCAATATTGTTGGTCTATCTCAGTGTCCCTTCTCAAGCTACGTTACTGTAGTTAGCTAAGGGACTTGCTAACATAATACTGCATAGCTTTCTGATTTAGCCATTGCACACTGTCAAAATGCTTTAGCTTAACTTACAGCAGTATAGTTTGCCTAAAACTGACATTTGGATATTTGACTGACCAGTGACAAAATGCTTGCTGCACACGTAGACATACTGAGTGTCAGAATCCCACAGTTTTCCAATTCTTCCTGCTGATGCCTCATGTCTGGATCCACTTTTGTCTTCTTAAAAGCTCAGTATTTGGGTTATAAATACTTAGTTCTGGGTTCTTTACCCTGTTGGTAGTGCATCCCACCACACAGCAGCTTTTAGGCAGGTTTCTGTTGTTTGCTAGCAGACCAAAGTGACAAGGAGGCACCTTCACGCAATACAAAGTCAATGGAGAGCGATGAATTGTTTTCCCCTCCGGTGTGGGCGGGATTCTATCTCTATAGACAGCTCTCAAGCAATCAATCAATTACAAACTACTTATTTATTTATTTTTAATTCTTCCCTAATACAATAAACAAACAAACAGATTCATATCATATGTTGGGACATTTGTTTAACCTAACTACAAATATATTGGTCATATATGAAAATGGCCATTTTTGCTTTATTTTGAAATGTATGCGGTATGTACATGTATGTGACTTATATGTTTTGGATATTGGTGACAGCTACACATTGACATTTAAGTTATGTATGTAATTGACATATATCAGATTTATGTGTGGGGTAGAACTCTATGAGCTTTAATGATTAAGACACTTGCCAGGATTGCATTTGGCAGTTAGATGGCAGTTACAATGACCCACTCTCTTATACCATATATACTGTATACATCTTAATCTTGATTGTTAGTTTTTAGTCCATTTTTTTTGCAAAAGCTGAATAACTTAAACATACTGGTTTCGGTCAAACTGATGGGTATAAGACTCCACTATAAGACCAAGTGAAACTGCAGAGTGGCTGTTACATGCTTGGGTGAATTTGGGTTATGTTTGCATGGCTGAATTAACCTGGTGGGAGACCCTGGGACACAAAGGAGCTGCTGGGTCCTTGTTAACTCCTGTTCCTCTCCCTCTCTGTACAGTGTTTGTATACTGGTATATTACATGGCCGCAGGCTTCGTGGTAATTTGTTTAGATAAAAATACATTTAGGAATATGCATGTGAGCACAATATCACCTGAAATAATGAAGTTAGAGACAAGGCAATTGCATACCAACACAGTGAACAATTGGTTTGCAAAATGCTACAATAGTAGCATGGAAATCAACATTTTGTTTGTTAAAGTTTTAACATGGAGCACTGGAGCTAGGTTGACCAGTGTAATATTTTAACTAATTTAAGTGTACTGCTGACAGTTGATTTTAGCAGGAAACTGAAGTACACCAAAGTCTAAATGTGCTGCAAGATCACCACCAGATGTCAGTAAAAGACTGCTAAAGATGTGCAGACTGCTCAGCTTGATGCAGGCAGGATTTTGGCTTGGTGATGCTATGATGCCTTAACCCTCTTATTATGTTCTGGGCAAAATTGGCCGATTACAAATTTCAACTGTCATAAATATGGTATATTTCATCTGACTGACTGAAGGCTTCATCTATTCCTCCGCACTAGGCATTTCAATTCAATTCAATTCAGTTTTATTTATTCAATTCAATTCAGTTTTATTTATATAGCGCCATATCATAACAAGTTATCTCAGGGCACTTTTTCGAGTAGAGCAGGTCTAGACCGACTCTTTATATTTACAGAGACCCAACAGTTCCCACCATGAGCAGCACTAGGCGACAGTGGCAAGGAAAAACTCCCTTTTAACAGGTAGAAACCTCGAGCAGAACCAGGCTCAAGGTGGGCGGTCATCTGCCTCGACCGGTTGGGTTGAAGGGGGAAGGGGGGAGCGGGAGAGAGAGAGCAGGAGGAAAGAGAACATACAACAGCACAATACAGTTCCACATAGGGATGTAAAGCAATAGCTGTGGTAATGGCATTGATGTTAACACCAACAGAAACAACACTAAGAGCAACATTATAATAACAATACTAATAACAAGAGCAACAACAGTAATAGCAGCAGCGGGTGCAGAGCAGGAGCACGGGGGCAGCAGGCGGCAGCAACCACAGACCCAGACTCTACAGCTCCGGAGGCAGAAATACCTGCAGAAAGCAACAGAAGGGGAGAGAGAGAGAGAGAGAGTGGAGAGAAAGCACACAACTACGGGAAGAAGTTGAATTAATAACAAACATTGATGGGATATGAGGGCGTACAGATGGAGAGGAAGAGTAGGAGACTCAGTGCATCATAGGAAGTCAGTCCTGGGCCAGCTGCTAACTAAGGAGGTCACCTGAGTCAGCCCTACTATAAGCTTTATCAAAGAGGAAAGTCTTAAGCCTACTCTTAAATGTGAGGAGGTTGTCCGCCTCCCGTACACAAACTGGGATCTGGTTCCACAGGAAGGCTTGATGGCTGTCTGGCTCCCATTCTACTTTTAGAGACTCTAGGAACCACCAGGAACCTGCATTCTGGGAGCGCAGTGCTCGAGTGGGGTAATAGGGTACTATGAGCTCTTTAAGATATGATGGTGCCTGACCATTTAGGGCTTTGAAGGTGAGGAGAAGGATTTTAAATTCTATTCTGGATTTTACAGGGAGCCAGTGTAGAGAAGCTATTATTGGAGAAATATGTTCTCTTTTTCTGGTTCTTGTCAGTAAACGTGCCGCAGCATTCTGAATCAGCTGGAGAGTCTTAAGGGATTTATTGGGGCAGCCTGATAATAGAGAGTTGCAATAGTCCAGCCTAGACGTAACAAATGCATGGACTAGTTTTTCTGCATCTGAGTTGTGTGGGGTAGCGCCACACTGTTGAACATATAAAAATAGTGATGACCAATTTCATTGATTTTCAATGGATTTATTCAAACTTTATCTGTGATGTTCCTAGTCAAAAATGGCCAGCCATAGGAAATTAATGTGTGAGACTATATTTTGTATATTATGCACACACACACACACACGCAGACGAGAGGGGCCTTTGTTCTGCCACACAAACACACATGCAAAGCTTCAGCTGTAATTCTGACCCAGACTCAACCGCCTTCTCATTCTTGAGCACCACCTTTCCCTCCTCATCATGCCACAGGAACCACACCTTCCAGATAAAACAATATAATGTTAGTTACGGGAACACATCTCTTTCATGTGCTTATGTGCCCAGCTCTGTGCCCCAAGAGATATCTAACTAGCCACCAAAAGGGACTATGGTACCAATACATTTTTGGAAGGTTTCAAAACAGTATCCTGGCTAAACAGATACCAGTCTGTGATAATCCCTCAATATGTTTTCTTCTGGTCATAACTATAGTCAAAATAATATGTAAATTGTACTTCTTTTACTGAAAAAAGTGGTGCTATTTTAGATAACTGATACTATACACCTATACACCATAAATTCCAAAAAATATGTGTAGAATTTGTAATAATGACTTCTTAGTCATTATTCCAATTGGTTAAATATGTTGCACATCATCTGGTGGTAATTTATGCTTTATGTTTGCTGTATGAACAGTTAAAACAGACCGGCCAGTTTTGACTGGGAACACCATAAGAAACAAGGAACAAACACAAGCACTGTTAAAACCATAAAAACAACATTCAGGTAATTTTGTCTGGTTTTTATCACTGTTCTGAGAGGACTGACAGCCTTTATGGAGTTGGGACAATATACTCCATTTTGTTGAATAGGTTGTGTAAAACTTCCAGTTCTCTAAGAGACAAAGGATGAGTTCTTAGCTGGGAAGGGATGGGGCACTGCAAATTAACCTCTGTCACGAGGAATGGATACAGAAATGTGGCTGAAAACACACACACACACACACACACACACTAAAAAAAACTGGAGACACACACTGAGGTCAAGCATTCTGTTCTTGCTACGGAGGTTGTAGACAGCTATTTGCCTTATTCTGCAATTTTGTTTTACCACACTGTGTTTTTGGCTAGGGATAATGGACCCTGGAGGCACTGATTCTGTCCTAATGCAGTCATGTAGATAGACAATTAGGTCTAATTATTCCATTCCTCCATTGGTTAAATTGTTGTCCTCTGCTTGTTGAAGTAATGTAATTGCCTTTATCATCAGAGCCCCTGATTATGATCGGATGTTGGGAAGTAAAACAGAGACAGGCTACATGGTTTTGGTCCTCTCATTTAATCAGCACTTCACATAATCATGTCTTGTCTCCCAATTTAATTCCTTCTGCCAAGACAAGGAAGTCCTACAGACTGCCCTAATCAATTAAGTCATGTTGTGAAACCCACTTCAAACGGGTGACTTTGCTACGACCTCAGAGACATCAAGCTCTGGCAAAAATTTTGATTAAGGCTACTAGGTCAGACACTAAAGATCATCTACGCAGCATTCTTTGTTTCTAAATTTGGTTCCCTGGAGCCCAAAGATAAAAGATGTCTCCTTTAACTGATAATCATCTCCTGATAAAATAAAGCACTGCCTTAATCAAGGAAAGTGGTGGTCTGTCTTAAAATAGGCTGCAAATACAGTAGTGTGTGAGAGAGGAAAACCATGGAGAAATGTCTTCATCTTTTTATTGATAAAATATAATTTATGTTTTCTGCCTTTACATCAGCCTTAGCCAATGACAAAACTAGCCTTTTTCACTCCCCCAGATAGTGGTGAGAAATGACCTTTTGAACTAGGGTCCTCAGAAATCCTACAATTTAACGTCAGTAAACTGCACATGCACAGCACACTAATGTTTACAAGAAAGCTGGTCTTTGATGATTTATAGCAAAATATACCAAAGGCGAAAGATGTGATGTTGCTCAGGCCAGATTTGTATTCGTTTTTATTTCACTTTTAAGATCTCAGATTCTTTCTTCCTGTGGCTGGAAAAGGTTCCATACCTGAAAGCAGAATTTCATGTGAATCTACAGGGTTAAAGCAGGTGTTGTTGTCCCTTGTTTGTGCCTGATCAGCTAGATTTTGATGTTAGATTTTTGCAAAGAACTGTATCTGTCAGGTCGTCATGGTGGCCCATGGTTATACTGTGACCACAACATATCTGATGCGATTCAAGCCGGGACCTTTGTTGCATGTCATTCTCTCTCTCTCTCTCCTCATTACCTGTCACTTCTGTACTGTCAGTGCACAAAAATACTTCAAAAAGAATTGTAGCACAGCTTTAATTTGGTTTACATTTAATTCTATCAGCATAATTCTGTTTTTTTACAACCTGGGTTTTATTTGTGTAGTTTTGTCCATCATTGCAGTACAAGTATTGTATTCAACAGGTAAATTGCTGAGATCGTCAAACACTGAGACATCCCTAAAAACCTAAAATGTCAGAGACAGTCAGAAGAGCAAACAGGTTTTAAACAAACCTCATAATTGTCAAATTATCTGGAAGAGAAAACAAAAATGAACAATAAAAACATTTCCCAAACTGTCCATTGTAAACATCCTTCACAGTTTACTGACCGATTTCCCGGTTCAGCTTGAACCTACCAATCTTACCGGAGTTGTGCGCACACAGTTATTAGCAACATTATGGGCACATTCGGTTTTATCTCCATATAAAGTGGTTTAGTTAATCTTGATTATCTGTTGGATTCTTTACCACCTGTCTGAAGGTATGAATGCTCATGTATCTTGCCCGTGAGGCCAACCCTACTGCCAAACAAGAACACTGATAGAACGATTCAGGAAAAAAAGGATTACATTCAATGGCAACATCATTTAACTTTCAGTGCCAAGATTTTCATAGTCCTTCTAGAATATTTGTGCATGGCACATAAAGTATGGTTAAGGTTAGGTAACTCCAGTCTCCCATGCAAAAGTTGGACATGCTACACACCCAGCTACACATTGGCATAAATCGTACGGTGCAGAATCATCCAATATGATTTTAATTCCTTGGGGTACTGGGCAGCAATGTCACCGCGTTCCCAAATCCCAGCAATAACTTTGGTGAGTACAATGTCATCATGACCAATAGAAACAATGGCCAAAGCTACAAAAAATAAAATCCAAGTTGAAATAAACCTGATTTATCATTTCACTCTATCCCCCCTTTGTGCAAGAATTCTGCTGACTCCCTAATGGTTTTTCGCAGCATAAAGAAAGAAGGCATTCTACTCTACCCAAGTTAAGTTCTGAAAGTGTTCGTCAAAAATAAGTCTCAAATCTCTGGCTGTCTTTCACTTGAAGACTTGTATTTACAACCTTCAATAAGCCAAATGGAAACTTGAGTTTCCGTCCCTGCTCCTCGACGATGAAGCCGGCAGTCATTCTAATTGTGATGAGGAAGCGATTGATGTGCAGCAGCTGCATCCTGTGACTGACGCTCTGCTCAGCCATTTGTCTCTGTCAGCTCCCCCTCAGCCCGCCCACCCTCCACATCCTCCTGAAAAGCACTGGCAGCCTCGAGCATGACTGCAGACCGCCGGGCCTTTTGTCGCCACAAATGGCGTGAAGCGTGCCCTCGTCCCTTCTGGTCAAGCCCAGTTTGACTCCTATTCCTTGCCGCGGATGTGGAGTGACACTTCAGATGGCAGCTGGTTGGGCAGCAGCCATTGCAAACCTGCTGCCACCGCCTCACAGCCACGCCTGAGGGCCCGCAGCAACATCTGCCCTCACAATCGGCGATGGAGCCGAGCCAGCCGAACATATTCATGCAACCGGACGCCAGTGTCACTCAGCTGGGCAATCATCCTCTTCCTCTCTCTTGTCTTTATCTCTTGCCACTCCTCTATGCAGCCCAATGGTAAGCTATTAGGAAGAGGCTACCCTGTAATTTTCTCCCCTAGCACTGAATGGGCACCAAAAGGTGCGCTTGGAAAATTAGCAACTTGACCTTCTGATTATACTCTATCAATGAGAGACGATCTGGTGCTGAAAAGAGGAAGGAGAGCAGGTGTTTGATTGAGAAGTAAGAAATGTTCTCTTTCTCCCTTTTTTGTAATGGTCGGCAGGCCAGCTGTGTTCACATCGCTCTTGTGAATGGTTCTCATTCTGTGACACTGACACAACTCTCAGCGGTTCAGTTCTAACTCTCTGCACTTCACTGATGCTCTGTAGCGCCCTTGAAGTGCAATGAGACTTATACTTATAAGACTCGCTGATTGTCTATGTTAGTGACTGGGAGCACATTCCAAAGCATTAGTCAAAGCACTACATAGCTTAGAATGTATAAAAATGTAATTGAATGAGATCCGAGGTTTTGCAGAATCGTCCAGTATCAATGTTCTTATCTGATGATAGCATTGGTTTATACACTTTTACAGACTGACTAGATAAACTCAGCATGTGAGTACAGGGAAGACCAATCCACCCAACACTTTCATAACCAATTTAAAGCCACTATGTGTAGGATTTTTTAAATTAGGTGGAGGGATGTATAAGCGCCAATTGCTGTCCACTGTGTCTTTTCTAATACTACCACTAGTGGGAGTGTGAGAGAAAGTAAGAGATTAAATATATTACTTGAATTTTGTGTTTTAAAATGCAATCTTGGGTTACAAAGGTAAATGATTCTATGAGCAACATAGCACAAAAAGCTATGGTAACATACAAAATATTAGCCGGGTTCCAGAGTTCTGAATAATGCCCACATCTCGCATTTGTGATTCAAATAGGTCTGGTGTTGTTCTCACTGATGGCTGTTTCACCTGGTTGGAGAAATAACCATTTGATTAGGCAGGATTTAGATGGGCACGTCATCTTTCTACATAGCAAGCTACCCAGCTACATCCATGAAAAAAAGCGACAGAAATGGCCACAAAAATTGTGGCAAGCACAGATGAGTTGATGCAGCTGTACATGTGGTTGTAAGCTGATTTCCAGAAATAACAACTCCATAACATATTTCTTTCATCAGTGTAAAAATGGTTAGGTTGCTCGTAGCAACCACCAGCTTCCGCAGCTTCCATGACGACTAAAAGTAATGTTGGTGGGTTGGATGTGTCACTTGCCACTCATTTGTTAGGACAAAACAAGACTAAATAATCCCCCCTCCCAAATAAAAATCTACTAACATGAACATGATGTCAAGCTGAATTAATGAAGTGAATCAAAATGCCACATCTCATTATGCATATTCAACTTATGCAAACTTATGCATTAGGCTGAGGTTTTGAAATAAAATGTGTAAACCCTCCGTAGTCCTCTTCTTGCATCATTCCCATGTTGACCCCAAGTCAAGGATGATGTAGCTTGCTTACTATAAGTCCCATGTTATTATTGTTCCTGATTTTGTTTTCAAATCAGCTCCAACTCTGGAAAAGAAAAGTGTCCTATATGAAACTACCTGCTTAACTTATTTAATACAAATGCTATATTTTACATTCCTGCTAACCATTTTATAATCTCAAGAATATTTTGTATGTTTTCCAATCCATGGTTTTCCATTTGTTTTACTATGGAATGGAAATCAACTTGAAACTTGAACATTTCTGATTGTATTGTTGTCAGTGTTACATCATAAATGTATGAAATGCAGTGCAGCCTTGTTTAATCAATCTGCACCAACAACTGCATTACTACACAACCTTAACATGCATTTATTAAGGCCTCATTACCTAAAAAAACACTTGTAAGGAAGCACCAAACACACAGATGCAATTTTGGATTACATCTAGCTCTTGGTCCTATGGAGGTTAACATTAACTGTAAGTCGCTTTGGACAGAAACATTTTCCAAATGAATGTAATGCAATGGAATGACGTTCACTTACTGTCACAAGTATTTTTCAAGCCTATGCATATTCCATATCAAAGTAAAATTAATGGAAGCCAGTGAGTGACTCATAGGTATGAAACATATTAAATAATCTAATAAAATGTGGTATAGTTTAGAGATTAATCAGCACTGAATCAGTATGTGATTCAGAATAAATGAGCTAATGTATACAAAATCACAGGTAAGGTCCTCACCCAATCACCAGACAGAACATTGCTATTGGACGATTCTGTAAAATCCCTGGATTACATTCAGGAATAAAGTTTATAAAATTCTTACTTTCTGCAGTATCTGTGCATGGCAACCAACTATGGTTAGGGCTAGAAAATTAAAAGAAAATGAAAGCAACCATTGATTGCAGGTCTGTGACAAAACACAAACTCTGATCTCTAAATTATATGGATGCACTATATGCTCACACACCACCCCAAACTCCACACCCTTACTTTCTGCCTCTCTAAATATAGGACACACTACTTCCTGCAATGGCACTGAACACTAGCACTGGACATAAATCATGAGGTACAGAATTGTCCAATATTAACAAAATCCCTAGGAATACTGGGCTGGGTCCTTCCAAGTCCTGACCCTACTGGCCTCTGCCTGGATGACTTGAGACAAACCTGCTAACTGGAATCTAAAAAGAAATGTAATTTTAGGCAAAATCTGGATTAAACATCTTTGATCAACGTGGAGGGAATGTTGAGTTAATGCTTAATTATGGGGCCTTTATTTTACCAATTGTGCTTCATTGCAGCCAAAATGGAAGTCAGCCAGCTCCCGGTGATTTATCTCCGCCTGCTCTACCACTGCATGCCATGCTGGGCCTGTGAAGGCTATCTGGGCCATTCAGAGCAGGATCCCATCAGCCCCGCTGGCTGAGTTATGGCGACAATGCTTGACCACTGCAATGTTGTAGCAATGAGACTGCTGGGGATTTATTAAAGCACAGCCCCTCCTGTCTTTTCTTTTCTGCTCACCTCCCCGCCTCTTCTGTTCCTTGACAAAAAGGATCCTATCTATCTATCCCCAACCCAGAAACACACACTCAGCATCTGAGCAGGCTTCAGTCACCTTGTCCTGCCTCTGCTCGCATAGAGAGCAGACACACACACACACACACAGGCTTCTACTATATCAACACACAAACACACATGCACAATTCTTTTTGGCCCTTATCTATTATACAAATTTGGATGTGCAATTTTACTCTTAGACGATACAGCTCCCTTATATGAGTGACTAAATAGTCTCAACTCAAAGGTCCTACTAGCATTTTCATCATCATTTGTCATCACATAAACTAATAAATATGACATTTCCTACACTGCAAAAATGTCCTACTAATCCAAGGCTACCAACCAGACAAAGCAGGCAAACGCCCATGGGCCGCAAACTCTCAGGGCCCCCTAAAAGCCCTGTGTGGGAGTTACTGTGCAGTACTATGATTAATTATTTGTTCTGTAAAATGTACCACTAAAGCACAATTAAAAACTGAAATGATAAAGACCTCAAGGTGGCTAATGCCTTTTGAGCCAATCATGAGGCCCTGTTTTATAGAGGAGCCCTGTGTCAAAAATCTAGCTTTAACACAGGGTAGTGATCCAGTGTAGACATACTGGTTGGTTTCTGGGACCATGTGTGTATTGGGAGGGCTTGGTAGGGGCTAATCTTTGCCCAGGGGATAACTAGAAGGTAGCACTGTTTTCATCAAGTCTTTTGTGTATAATTTGATCCCATTAAGTCTTATTTTCTTAAAACAAATGAAAAAATCTGCTAGTATAGAATACTTTAGATTTGAATTAATAATACAAGCCCCAGAGTTCCATTCAAAAAGACATTGGGGGCCATGAAACATGCTTTGAACAGCTACTTCAGAGACTACTACTGTCAGAGATACAACAGAAGAAGACTCGAGGATCTGACATTGCAAGGTGAAAATTTGAAGGCTTCTTCTTTTTTGGGGATCCATGTTCCAGTCATCCAGAACAGCGCGTGAATGGTGGACTCCACCACTGACAATGCAAACCACTATATAGAAAAGTATCTAATGAGTGTAAACACATGGCTATAACAGAATAAATGCCAGCCATAAATAGTTTAAAAATTGTTGTGTGATATGATGAAAATCTTAAGATTGTAATTTTTCTGTATTCTCATGCAGCATCTTATTCTCGAGATACTGACAGTCTTTTCTATTTCTAGAAAATTCAGTGAAACAATGTCTCTTGGAAAGAGACGAGAGAAATTGTCTTACTACACAGGCAGTAAATGAGGTTTTTAGGAGTACAATACATGAAATGACTTGATAAGTTGGAGCTTTTTGCAGCTGAGGTATGCCTCTGCATGTGTGTGTTTGCATGAAAATGTACAACACATTGTTGGATGTTCAGCAGATGTTGGGGATGTTATTAGTAGCATTACTATTATATAATACAGTATAATAATAATACAGTAGGTTCTGACAGTGATGAAGAGTATTAATATATTGTAATTACATCATGAACAACAGCTGTTGTGCAGTATTTGTTCAGGTTTGAGGCTTTCTTGTTCGGGGCTGGATGGAGGAGGGGGCTGCCTGGAGTTATTGGCAGCGGAGTTTTGAATGTCAGCTCATTCATCTACATCAAGCGTACAAACCAGCAGCCAAGGTGAAACGCCTTTTCCCCACGAGCGTCTGTTTAAGAAAAAAAGACAGAAAAAGAGAGAGAAAAAAAACTTCGCTTTCTCCATCCACGCTGCGTCTTGGACCAATCTCCTCTCGATTTATTCGTATTTTCCTTCCTGCTGCCCCCCCCCCCCCGGAACGAGAGTCTCCCTGGTTGTGTTGTAGGCGCGTGTTATAAAGCGGAAAGCCCCGCCGTTCCCTTCAGATCGGAGCGCTCCAACCGCTGCGCGCACCAGCTATCAGACAATCAGGACCTGAACGTGCTCACAGCAATGACCCTGCTGCGCTCTCCTGGATTAACTCTCAAGTAACCGCTGTTTGTCGCCGCCACCACCACCTCCCCCCCCACCCCCCACCCCCACCCAACACCATCACCACCCGCAGCCGCAGCAGCAGCCTCCTCACCGGCTCCTCCGTCCTGTCCCCCAGTCTTCTACTCTCAGCTTTGTTCTGCGGTTATGGGGTGCGTTGTGTCCGTTTTGCCTGGGCTGCTAAGGGGCTTGACCGTGCTGTGAGAAGGATACCAGGTGGATTTATGGTCTGCAAAGTCGCAACTACCAGCCGAGGGAAATTAGTGGAACTTTGAGCTCCGGGAGGATGCAGGTGACGTGTTGGTGCGCCGTGTTCCTCCTGACGCCTGCACTTTGCCTGGTGAGTTAGACACTCCTGCTCAGCCTGTACTTCTAGCTCAACTTTTTCCACTTCACGCTGCTCTTACAGAAAGTCTAAAAGCCATAATTGTTATTGTTTTCTCATTATGAGAGGCCTTTATCGGTTCAAACGAGCGCATTTCCAAACGCATTTCCACCGCGGCTGGAGAGACGCGGTTATTTCACTGTGTGGTACAGTGCATTAAATGTCAAGTGTGTAAAGGACGGATTTAAACTTCCACACACTTTTTTAAATATAATTGTTTGACAGTGAAACTTGAACGATGTGGAATTTCCTGTGCGCAATACCGCTGTGCGTAAAATGCACTAACTTTATGGAAATTGGGCTTTCACGATGAAGATGGAAGCTTTTTAAACTATTTCTAAGTTGTTTGAATACCAAAGACATTTGGTGCCTAAAACAGCGATCCCTAACCGGCACAGGCTGTGGAATCGTCTCACGGGGGCGCCATAACAAACCAAAACTCCATGTCGGCAGTCAGGCTGCCTGGACAGCAGAGTACATCCTCTACAGCGGGTTAGACTGGGACCCAATGACAGCCTTGTTTTGCTAGTTATTTTTACCAAGCAAGTGTAAAAGAAAACTTACATTATGACAAATATGCTTTCTCAGGCTAGTTCAGCTCCCCTCAGTGTTTAAATTAGTCACCCAGAAAAAAAACAGCAACAACCCGGAGATTAAACCTTAATTCCAGGATGAACTTAATTTATTCTTGGTTATAGACATGGAAATATATCCTAATACACAGTTTAGTTTAAGTAGTTTAGTATAAGTATAGTTTTTTAAACTGACACACCAAGTGAGGCTTTACTGTGCGTTATTTTACTACCAATTATATTATTTTGACACAACAAAAAGACAATATTACTTTAGGCTCTCTTTCCAACACAGGTAGAAGAAAAGAAAAAAAGAGAGAGGAAATAGATTCTTTTCACATTTTTAATTCCCATGCTTCTTTTTAGATCGCCACATTATATGGAATATCAGGCCTGAAAACAGAGAAAGTCTAAATCCTGCTCTTCTCTAATAACACATACAAGATTTCAAGATTCAAAAGTGTTATGCTTTTCTTTTGTTTTTAATCTACATAGGTTACATATTCATCCAAATCCTTACAAATATTCTCTTTGTAATTGATAAAAAATCTCACCTGATGGATTTCCGCCCACTGCCAACAGGTGTAATCACTTAAAAATCTGAATTATCATACGTTATAAAATGACTATGAATGCCAGTGAGAAGTGCATCAAATGTAGTTATTACACACACTGACGTTTCAATAACTTTCCATAATGTAATGCCGCATATTAGAAGGGGTTTTGTGTGTGAACGTGTGTCACTTCTTCATTTATCTAAAAACTTTCACAAAAGGTAAAACATACAGCTGGTGTGTGTGGAGCTCTCCAAGGTCCTGAAAGTATTTAAACACACTTTTCCCTTTAAATATACAAAAGGCCAATGTGCTTTATGGAGCTATAACGGGAATAATAACAGGCCTAACCAAATACTTTTTATTGATAAAAATACATTTTAAATTGACTTTTCAAATTGAAAACGGATGTTTAAAGTTGTACAGTTAGACCTCTTTCTGACACCCAAAAGAGCTTTTCACATTTTTGCCTGCAGAGTCCAAATTTTGGCCACTCTTCTTTCCCTTGAAATAATTCTCCTGATGTCCCTGTGCCCTTTCTGGATTTAATTTTGATGCTTAATATCGCCGAACATAAACATTCATTTATTGTAAAATTCCTACTGTCGAGGGAAAGGTGTGTTTTTTAAATGCAACGCACTGATGATGAAATTCCACTCGGCTTCTCCGATAAATTCTGTTCGCCGTGTTGTCGGAGTTGAATTGTGTTGTAGCTGGAAAAAGAAGCGCACACAAAGCCATCCCACCTAGAGTAAACCGAGCTTATTGTGCAGCCCGTTAACAGTCAGCCTTATCCACGGTGGCGGGGATTAGAGCTGAACTTTGATGGTTTTATGGTGTTAAAGGCTCTTGTCTCTGCTTAAGCCTCTTGTCTGAGAGCCGCGCCTTGACCCCGATAACAGCACGGCACAGGTAGACAGCAGTATAGTACAAACCACAGAGCGGGACGATCACCTTTGAGTCCACAATTTAATTAACACGCCTACTATTATTCTTGGACCGCAGAGGTCCATCTGGGATTATGATGATATTTGTTCGTACTATATTCTAATGGAACTTCTATACAGAGCAGTTTACATCGATAAAAGGTTAAAGGCGCTGTGTCCAATTCGGCTCATTGTTTTATACTTTACTCAGAAAAACTGTTGTAATTCATAATCAAACTGTAGAAAATCGTTTTAATAGAATTTTAATACAATATTCTTGTTTTGGACGATTTCCTTTCCACGATGTTTTCCTCTTTCAAAATAAGTTGACAAGATGTCAGACATGTCATATATATATATTAATTAGAAACAGGCATAGTATTCAGGCATTGTGTGGTTGGATTAGAGATCTATCTACATATTTGTACAGGAATAGGGTGGAGAGACATTTTGAAAGCAGATATTTCAGTTCAGGAATTCAAAACAGCTTGATTTGACCTTTTTTTTTGCTGAAAATGTACTTGTTTTCACTCATATAAATACTGCTATTATTTAAATGTTTATTCATTGCTGCTTTAATCTCTCTGTCTCTTCAATCTCTGGTTGGTTTGGTATTTACATTTTTTACACATATCTATAGAACAGTACAATTGGTGAATTTGCCACTTTTGTACATTGTGTTGCTCCTCCTGATTTGCTCTAATATTATTTATATTGCTTGTTGTATTATTATTTGCTGCTGTAGTGACTGTTTTCCCGTAGAGGATCATTAGATTTCATCTCATCAGTTTGGCTTCTTTCTATAGTCACAGATATGAAGTCAGACTGCAGGAAGGATTTAAGGATTTGAGCCACGTTGACACTGCTGACAGCAGTTAAAAAATCGGCAGATGGGGGTCTCGTCTGGGCCTCGGTGCAGCATTGTGACTTGAAGTCTGACGGTGCGGTCTCTGTGGTTGCTGGCTACCACCACTGCCACCGCCCCTACCACGCTCACTCCCCCTCTCCTTCCTCTCTCCCTTGGGAGTAACAGATGCAGTGGTCCCACTGGCAACAGTCATAGCAGTCACATTAAAGTGTTATTATCAAACAGTGCAAATGGGGCCTGCGGTGTCGAGCAGTCTGCACGGTGGGGAGGAAAGAGAGTCCCACTGAGATCACTACAGCACAGCTCACACAGTGTGAACCACCCCACCCACCCCCACTCCTCGGCCCCCTCTTCAATCCACAGAACTCTAAATTAGTTCATAATAATAAAAAAGCAATATATGTTTTCACTGAGCTGTTTGAATCTGAAATCAAGAGTGGGCCAGTAATAATTCAATTATATAGCAAAGACATTCGCGCAAATGCTCACATGCTGCGAGACTGAACACACACACACACACACAGAGATATAGGCTACGTGCTCTGGAACAAGTGCATTGTGTGGCCTTCAAGTGGGAGCTGTGGAGAGTGTGGAGTGTTTGTTTTTTTTTTCAGCCCAGATGTCGACTAAGTGAACATTTCTCTCACTTCCTTGTTCAACCTTTGTGCTACTTAGCTTTTAAAGCAGCATGGAGGCATCACTTTGGAGCTATTCAAGTCCGGCTGCTGGAGAAAGCTGAGTACAAAAGGGCCGAGAGTTCAGCTCAGCCCAGTTATCCGGCTCTGTGACATTCGCCGGCTTTCGCTCAGTGACTGCACTGCCTCTCAAGGCAAATGTTTTCATATACGTTGGGGGTTCTCAAAGTGGAGATCCAGGGGTGCTAGAGAGATTCCAAGGGGCCTCAACGGGGTTAGACAACCATGAAGAGGGGTTCGTCTTGTTCTTAAGACGGTTTCAGGTGTTATTCAGGAGGGACGAGAAGTCATTAGCAGGTTTCATGGGATGTTTGAGGGGTCATTCAGGTGGTTCTTTAAGTCCTTGAACAGATTCTAGGGATCATTGAGGGGGTTTTAAGAATCCTTCAGAGTAAGACCTTGGGTTGTTTTTACAGGTCCCTGAGGATGACACAGGTCATCTCTAGCAAAATTAAGATTAGATCAATTTAATTCACTACAAATGATCCCACTTAGAGGAGCTATGAGTGACTATTTTAAATCAACACTTTCACTGCTAGTATTTCTCATCAACAATGACACAGTTGTTGAATTAATTATTGGATCAATAAAAACATCAATTTCCCCCTTTTTTGCCACATTGAAGGATCACAAACTAAAGTAGATATACTTGGGCTCTTTGGCACAAAGTGACCAATTTTATTCACCTGACAGAGAGGAACTTCATTGGGAGGGTGTATAGGGTGCCAAGGTTCACACTTTCCCCCCAGATCCCTCCTCCCTCTGTGCAGCCTCCCTGACAGTAGGAGTCACTATAGTGCAGTAAAAATGGCACAATCCCTCACTGGCTTTCCACCCACATGAACAGTCAGCTGTGTTTTTGGAACGTACGACCAAATCAGAGGTACTGGTGCCGAGAACTGAACCCCACTTCTCAGGCCAAGTCAGTTTTATCATTAAAATTATGAGCTTGACTTGACATGATGAGTGATTTCAACTGGCCTGAAGAAATATGATTATTGTAGCAGAATTATAGCCATTGTTTTAGTCACTTATTGAAGGACAAAATAGAAAAACTAGACATCTTAATACATTTAAGGTATATATATATATATAGGCCTATGTGTATATGGATGTGAGTAAGTGGAAATGTATACAAGTAAAAAGAAATGTCGGTAGAGATATGTTTGAGGTAATTTAGAAACAGTGTCTCGATTACGTAGTTTGTCCATTAGAGTATAATGGCAAGTTGATTTTTACACTAATAACCAAATTTAATCCTTAACAAAAATGTTTCTTTATTTCATGTGTTTTGTTAAAAAACAAAAAAGGCTGAAATATCATGATCAGATTTTGTTTAACTCTCAAATATTGATATCGTTATCGACTTTAAACATCCAGTATCCACCATTCAGGTTAAATTTTTTGGAAAAGTCTTAGTTATGGCTGCAACTAATGATTATGTTTTTTATTGATTAAATTATATCTTTGTTTTAATTAATAATAGATAGAAATAATAGACAATAAAAGTCCAAAGGCCAAAGATATTCAGTTTACAATGATATGACAAAATGAAAAGTAGCAAATCATCACATTTGAGAAGCTCGAACCAGAGAATGTTTGTTATTTTTGCGTGAAAAATGTCTAAAAAGATGAATCAATTATCAAAATACTTACCAATGAATTTTATGTTGATTGACCAATTCACTGATCTACTGTTAATCTATTGTTTCAGTTCCAGTCTTAGTAATCTGTTACGTGTCTCAGGTTAGGAATGTTTTGTTGTGTTCCCTTCTGTTTATTTGCCTGTTGGCTTATTTTATGTTTCACAAAAAAAAAAGTTACAACAAATAAATAAATAAGAAAGAAAGAAAATGCCCTTACACTAGAATTTAATACAATGAAGTCCCAAAAATAAGCATTTCACAAAATGGAATCATGTCAAAAATTAAAGTATAATTGAAACTGAGGTTTCTTGTGTGAAGCTGACCTTTGACCTCTAATCAGAGTGCAGCTGTGCATCTAGGCGGGATGATTGATGGTGCACAACTTTGGAATTGACACATCAAGGTGACTCAGTCTTGTTGTAGCACTTTATACTGCATGAACTGTAACCTCTGCGATCCTGCCGGTGAGTCCTGGGCTGTCTGATCTGAGCTCATCCTCCCCAGGCGGCTGCACACTTCCACAAACAGCCAAAACAACACTTGACCTTGGTGTTTGGCCATAAAGTCAATGATAATAGCACCTACTGTGGTGTCTGGAAGCGGCGCTTTGGTTATTTTTCTTCTCTGCATGCATCATTGCAAGGATGACAGAGGGGGGTGAAAGAGGGAAGTCTGCCTTGGATTTGGATCTTGGATGGCATTAAAATGGGGCGGAATCTCCCTCAAATATTCCCAGAACAACCACCCAGTCTGCAGCCTGAATGTCGTCAGTGTGTGTGTGTGTGTGTGTGTGTGTGTGTGTGTGGATGGTATGTTTGAGGTGGTGTGATTAATGACCCAAGCCTCTATTCTCTACTTCACACGCTGCTCCAGATTTTCAGTCGCGTTCACAGTTCAGAGGTCAGAGCTGCAGCTGATCGTTGAAGGGCATTGTTCTCAGAAAACCCAGGCCGACTCCTTTTTGATCCTGAGGGAAGCTTCACCCCCATCGCTTCCCTCTCCGCATAGAGCAGCGCTTTGAAGCAGCCCAGGGAGAGAAGTGTCTCTGAAGGCAGGAAGCGATTTAGATAACCTCGTCCAACCTGCTTTACATCTCCAGGTACTCCTGTGACTCCAGAGTCCACTGTGTGCTCGGCTCGTCACAGCTGAAGTGATAGAGCAGACCTCTTCGACACTCATTGATATCTGCCTTCACATGAGATGATTCAGCAGTCTTTTTGATGGCAATCTGTCAGATTTTCAGGCCCTTGCATCCACTGTTGGTTTCACAACTTATCCTGTTTTATGCACATTTAACATTTAAGATAAAAAAAAATAGTAGATGGGTATCTAAAAATCTATTATTTTTCACACAATTGGTTAAAGCTGCACTTATGAATATTTTACATTATATTAACAATTAATCAAATTACTATATGTAATGGACTTCAGGTGGCCAAATGAATGCTAAAGTTGCTCTGTGTGCTGGATGTGTTCATAGGCAACTGTCTGCTAACACGCTAGCCATAACAGCTTTAATTGATAATATGTCAGTGTTGTGTTTTCAGCTTTGTTCTGCTGCCCCTAGGAGGCCGAAAATGAATTAATGCTGCTAAAAAAAAATTTAAAAAACTATTTTATTTCGCATATTTGTGAGCTAAATGAGTAATTAACATTCTGAATTTTATTGATTTTAGAAACCATCAAATCCAAATGTTTCCCTCAATGTGGTTTACAACATTGGAACTGTGTTCAGTTCCAAAACATCTAAAGTTTTAACAACACAGGTCACACTCTATACACATAAAAATCTTAAAGCAGAAATAGAGTAGATAAAGCACTTATCCTGTTGTCTTGAGCCGAACCGTTCAAATGATCAGGATTATTAGCCAATGTGTGCACGAGTGTGTTTAATGGCAATGGCTTCATTGGCGACTGGGTCCATTTGACACATTTGGTCTGATCAGAGTCTGGCTCCCCCTCGCCGATTCCTCTCCAATGATGCTCCATAAAATCGGCACCCAATTTGGAATTTCCAATTCCGCACATGTGCTTCCTCTAATATACATGGCATACATTACCTTTATTAGATAGTGGAGACAGTATAGCTGACAGGAAATGAAGAGAATTCTCCATATATCGTACGATAAGCCGATAACATAATTTTTGTGACAGGCCTACAAACATATAGAACAATATGTTGCTCCTCTGGAGAGAGAGTTGCAACAATAAGTCAGAATGGCATTCTGTGAGTCTTGTGCACTGCAGTCCTCCACAATCTGCCCTAGGTTCAACTCGTTCATTCTCAGTGCATAATATAACCAGTCCACTCTGCCTCTCCGGTCCCACTACGCTCTTCAAAGTTTTCAAAAACCTTCGAGCTGAATGAGCGCTCTGCAGTCACAGTGTGACAGGGATTATTGCCAAAAACAGCAAAAAGGCCTCACACCGCACTGAAGGTAGAAGTTCTTAAGTGAACTCAGAAGTCACCGCTAGAGGATCCACCATGAGCATTTTAGCATGTTAGTCAGACCCAGCGTGCACCTGTTGGTCACGCAACATCGTGGGTGTGTTTGATTTGGGTCACATAGCATGCTCACTGGGTGGTGCATTAAACCAGTGATTAATTAAGGTGGATGCAACCTTTTTTTAACTATGCCTAGATAAAACAATGCTAACCTTAACCCATAACGTGATCCTTAATTTTAATGCATTGCTGCACATTTTTGTACTGTTCACTAATTACTAGCTGTGGACCAGGTGCTACCGCAGCACTTATACCCCCCTGACATTCCAGTGAACATAGACATCTTAAAAGTATGTTTTACAAAGTGTCAGCTGAGTGCTGAGTGTCACCTCTCTGGACATGGAGCTCTGCCCTCCTGCAGCTGCAGACACACCAACAGCTTCTTATCTGCTACAGCTGCTGATTAGGCGACTCTCTTCTGCTCCATTGTCACACAACTTGTCGTGACTTTTGTTTTGTGTAACGGATTCAACTAGAACTGTAGTGAAGTACACAGCTTGAGATAAAAAGTACTTGAAATCAACTGATTTTTAGTAGTAGGCTTACGCAAAAAATAACTTTGTTACTTCTACCACATTGCAAAAAAGTATTTAAAAACTTTTTTATTTTAGTGCAGGGACTATTTAGTGCATTTTTTTTTGTTTTGTTTCAAGATACTAGAAAATCCCTGAAATTAGGGAAACTGGTTTTCTGGAATTCTCATATTTTAAGAAAAATATGTCTTGAAGGTGGAAATTGAGACTAATGACCGCTTTTTTTTACAGTACATGACCAAGTCTCATCATATCCATATTCAGATAAGTGTTTCAGTTCCAGTTGCTCAGGCTAAATTTAGTTATTAACCGTCGTGAAAAGATACTTTGCGAATAATTCTGTCTGTGCTCTGGTGCTGACTGGATACAATGCAGGCATTGCATTTGGAGCTGTACAGTGATGGATTGCCTTGCTTTCTAACCTGATGATGGGCTTGACTGACCAGTGAAACTGAGCGTGCTGAGATGCTGGAGGAAATAGTGGAAATGGAGAGGCTTGGGGGGAGCGCGGCGACGCCTCCCTCTGCTGCTTCGGCAGTGATGGATCTGCCATCGGAGCTCACCACTGTTGCACAGTCCAACAGTCACGGCACCCGCTGATGGGAATTACCAGCCATGTCCGTTATCTTCTACTTTAGATCTTTCCATCCTGTTAGGTTACAGTGACTGGCCATGCGGGCGCTCTCGCCCCACTCCAGAGACATGTATGGATGATAAAAAAAAATCAATGAGTGATGAACACTCATGTGAGCACTCCAAACCAAGGTTTAGACCCATATATTGGCTGACAATACTGGCTTATTTCTGTAGCAGGGAAGTCATTGCAGCGGAATGTGGAAGGATTTTACTCAACGGTGTAAAACCTGCAATGAACCCAGCTACGCCCTGTCTAAAGAGCTGTTACAAAATTCTATTAGTCACTTCTGAGCAGAGAAATACTGAATTTATCTAAAAACCCATGTTGGTGAGCTTTTCGTGGTCTATCTAGGAATTTGCTATCCAGTGACAACACACAAAAATAGTACAAATTAAAGCACCTGTACTGTATTTGTGAAATCTTACAATTTTGTCCAATCCTCCCAGAAGATCTTCCTCAGAAGATAGTCAAATCGGATGAAACATTTAAAATTTAACCAATCATTGCCCCTTTGTACATGAAATTTTCCAGTTCAGTGCTACTGTTACAAACACTGGGGCCTTTCTCATAAAGCAGGATTTGGTTTTTATACAGCTAAAATTGGTCTCACGAAAATATCTCTATATCGAGTTCAAACAGAGCTCTAGTGCCATTGTTACAGTAGCACAGACCACATCAACATGGAAGAGTATTTGTTCAAGCTTCTATCAGCAATGCTATATACAGTAACTCAAAGAAGAAGTCAGAATCAAAGACAATCTAACTTTGGCTTCAACAAACAAAAATTCTTAATTGCCATTCAGATTACTTTTTTTCTGCAACAAGTCCTCCAAATTAAATGACAAAACATGTCGTTTGTCCATGTCCTTTAGAACGACACATAGAAGCGTTTTCTGATCTGACGCCCCTATCAGCAAGACAACATTAGGTGTCTGTGTCTTCCAAAACCATTAAAAATCACTGTTAAAGAATTAATCTGTTTTATGACATGACAACGCTAAGGTTAAGTTTTGGTTAGCTTCAGGTGCAAAAACGACTTGCTTAGGTTTAGAGAAAGATCATTGTTTGGGTTAAGTACTTTGTTAAGGTCAGGGAAACAATGTGGTTTGGGTCAAATTATTACTTTGTTAAGGTTAGAGGACCTTTGTCATCATGGTTACAATAATAAACACGCGGTTAAAGGGAAACGCCGGTATTTTAAAACCTGGGCCCTATTTTTACAAATTTTGGGGTCGAAATGACTAATAGTATTATACTATTAGTTTTGGAACTGGATTGGAAAGGATTCAGAGACAGACTGTTTGTTAAGATTGTTTGGTAAGATCCTTTCGTCTTCTTGCAACAACTCAACCTCTCGCGAGATTTCAGAGTGAGACTTTTCCTTGAGCGAGAACAAAAAGAATCTTACTCTAACAAATTGTCTGTCTCTGTGTCCCCAAAATTTGTAAAAAAAAAAATAGATTGTGGTACGATCTTCGTCATGCCTTAAAAAATGTTGACTGACGGTTAGGTTACGTTAAAACCTGTGAAGACATTTTTCTAAACCACAATTTCTTGCAACATTCCGGAGACACACATTTCATCACAGTTATTCAGATTAGGTCCTGGAAATTCAGTCACTTTGGGCTGCTGTTATCAGAAAAATTCTAAAACTGAAAGCTGGAGTACAGTAGCTGGTTACTCTAACATGGGATGTTTGTTAAATACTGCAGCTATCCGTGTACAATATCTGTTCTCCCTCTCCAATCTTCATATCAGAGCCCAGCAAAATCCTTCAAACCTTCAAAGCGGCAACTCTCTCCGACACCTGTGGTTCACTTTCTGACTTTGTAGTGCAATGCCAGATGAAGTGAGAAAAATGTGAGACGTGGAATAGAACAAGAAAAGGAAAGAGGAAAGAGGAGGGAGGTGAGCGTGAGTGACTTTTATGCTCGGCCTGCTTTACGAGTACAGTACTCCAATTTGTCGTTAACACCCACATGTCTGTCAGGCCGGGCTGTTTGTGCTGTCGCTGTCACTCCGAGCAAACAAGCTGATATATAATGCAGCCAAGGAGAAGCAGACTGAAAATTGTCAACACAGATGGTCTTTTGAAGAGGAACAAATGATAAAGTCAGTTAGGTTTAACAACAAACTGACAACCTCGGTGTTATTCCTCTCTCCCTCTCTACCCGTGGATCGTAGGAAAGGCAGAGAGAACAGTGAACATCAGCAGCTGTCAACATTTGAGAAACTTCAGAAAAATACATTCATTAGTGATGTGCTGAGCAGGAAAGCTGAGGATTTGTGCAACCAATTGTAAGTTTGAATTCAAATGGTTTCATACAGAGTAGCTTAGAGGTGATTTATTGAGATAAACACTGGTCAGTCTCATGTTTTAAAATCTTCCCTTGGAATGGTTGTTATCTGAAGATGGCTCCCTAAACTGTACATTATGAAAGGTAAAAAGCAGACCAATTGGCAATACTCATGTGCACATCCACAAAACCTGAGTGGTCAACCCCATCTCCTAGAAATTCCATTTATATACTATTAATTTGCAACAGTAAATACATTTAAAAAGAAATTACATTTTTACACTTTGGAGTAGAATGGGCATAAAGTACACTTCTCAGGCAGCAGCAGAATCTCTCTTTGGTGTTGTTTCTTGAAATAGTGTTGGTGTGGAGTTGTTGTAGTGCGTCTGTGGGTAGGGGCATCAGATCAGAAAATGTTTTAATTTTAATTTTTTTATTTTTATAATTTTCAAACAACAAACAAATGACAGTGGCCACAAAAAAGAAAGAAAGACCATAAATAAAAGAAGAAGTGGGGTACAGAATATAACAACAGAGATTCAAAAATTCAAAAGTCTTTTTAAGGTTTCTCAAGACTAATAAGATTCCAGGGTTCCAGGCCTATCATGGTCTTGGAGAATTAGAGCAGGCTGTTCCATTGATAGCAAGTCCATAAAGTCCTTGTGCCAGTTCTCCATCTTGAAACAGTTTGGTTTGTGCTGTTTCCAGTTCATTAAAATGATCCGCTTGGCTGATAGGAAAGCCATTTCTATAATACTATGCACAATTTTTGGATGCGCAATGGCACCTAGTATCCAGGTTACCGGACAAGGAATGATATCTATATTAAGAAGACATGACAAGTTTTCAATAATATCAGACCAAAACTGCTTAAAGAGGACAGTACCACAACAAGTACATCAGCGTAAATGTTCATATTGGGTACAGGGGACAGGAACATTGTGTTCTTAACTACCTATGACACATATGATCCATGTAAGGTGTATTTACCTGATTACCTCCACACCTATATGTTACATGTCATTATAGCCATATCCATAGTAACAATATCCTTTTTATGATACGTTACCTACTTTACTTATTTAGATGAACAGTTTTTTAAGAGCCAATAATTGAAATTATATATTCTTTGCCCTTATCAGTGTTTTCAATGTTTGTGTATTTGTAAGATATCTATTTGTATTCATGTTTTCCATTTAAATTGTGATAAGGATGCAACATATTAATGAGGTCAAGGGATTATGATCACTGGTCACCAGATATTTTTTTATATAATTAAAAACAGACCCTTGTGAGTAATACATCTCAGAATGACTTACATACACTTGCTGCATTAGTTGATTTTTTGTCCACATGGGGGCAGCAGAACAACTTAAAAACACAACATTGATATATAAACGTTCACATAGACCTTATAAAGCTGGTGTGGCTAATGTGTTAGCAAAAGTTATCTACTTGCACATCCAGCAGACACACAGCAACATTAGCATTTTTATGGAGTGGTGTTTGTGTCCACTCGAGGAATGCAAGTTCAATGTTCACTCTCTTTGTAGCTCTAGTTTAGTCTCCACCAACTCCTTAGCTTTTAAATGCTCCACTATGGTCACCAGCTAGTCTCTAATTTTGTCTGTCTGCTCTTTGGTGCTGGGAATGTAGTGTACACTACTGTTCAGCTTCTTTGCTGAAAACAGCCGCCGTCTGCTGCTGGAAACAAGGTTGATGAGAGCACAGTCTGCGAGCTGGAAAACCAAAACAATTAGCTTAAAGAGGATGCAATGCTCCGTAGAGCTGAGGGTATCTGCAGAGATGGGTTGTAATTTACTGTGGGTCATTTTTGGCAATATGTTTCACATTATGGAGAATCATTTCACCCACCGTTAATATAAAAATATTGATTAGTGCAGCTTTAAATGTGTAATGTATAGTATGCATCACCTCCAATGTGTCAAATTTTCCATAATTAAAAAAACTGCCTTTTTTAGCCTGACCACTGTTCATTTTGAAA
This sequence comes from Macquaria australasica, assembly GCA_005408345.1. Taxonomy (NCBI): domain Eukaryota; kingdom Metazoa; phylum Chordata; class Actinopteri; order Centrarchiformes; family Percichthyidae; genus Macquaria; species Macquaria australasica. Next base: position 50,706 of record SEMN01000528.1, on the reverse strand, counting down.
TTTACATCATTTGTTTTAAAAAGGTTCCATAAACCGGATGTTTGTATAATTCCTTCTGCCCAAAAATACATCATTCAAACATGAAAAAATTCAAACATAAAAATCATCAGAACTAGAGTTATGAGGTTACAAGGCAGCAACATTCTCCACCTGGTTTAAAATTGGTTTCCAGCAGTGAATAATTGTTATTATTGCTAAGGTGTCAGCTAGTGAAGTAAATGGGTGAGTTCATGCTTAAAATGACTGAGAAAGAAGCAGACATTATAGTTGTTGTTTTTTTTTAAAGTAGAAAAGCTCTGCAGAGAGAGGAGTGGTTGAATAGTCAAAACTAGTCATTTTCCACCTCTCATAAAATTACATTTTGGTCTGAAAGTCGAGTGAATAATTGCTATCACTGGTTAGACATAAGTTGCCATGTGTCAATCAGCTACAACCCACTGGGTTAAATGGGCTGCAGCTGTTTTAAATTGCTGTTATGGGCTTCATTTTTCAGCATTCACACCCCGGGGGCACTGTTGGGCATTATAACAAAATTATGGAGGGTAACTTTAATGATAACAAAATGAATTTCACTGCAAAGACACTTAAATGTAGCTTATTCTGGTTTACTAATCAATACATTACAGAACAGACCTTTGTGTCCTTTTTTCTATCTGGAGCAAGGGCCGCAGTGATGATGGAATAGACCAATCACAGGCATTATCAGCTCCCCGATGCTGCAAATGACAGGGCTTCATTACTTACAGCAGCCCTGGAGATTGTGGTCGTATTGATTTTGAGAATTACAATTCTATTTTTTTGTCTGTGGATGATTTCCAGTCACAGCGGAGGGCAGAGAAAGCAGCTGACAGCTGTCAATCACGTGTCAGCGGGATGAGAGTCATCCTTTAGAGAGGTGTTGCAGCGGCGAAAGGCAAGGAGGAGGAGGAGGAGGCCTTCCATTCCTCCCTTATCTCCCTTTCTCATTTACCGCTCCTCTCTGTCTCCTTGTCTGGTTATCGCGCTCTCTCTGACTTTCTATTCTCCACGCTCTCTCCTCAGACTCACATGAATAACTCTTCTTATCAAGCTGACCCTCGACTTCAAACTTCCTTCCTGGGAATCAGATGTTCTCCTCCTTATTGTTTGCCATTTTCGAGATTTTTTTTCTCCCTTTTATTATTCCAATGCCATCAATTCCTTTTATTCTACCTCAGGCAGAGAAAATGAATTCCATGCAGGGGGCTGTTCAAATATACAGTGTAAACATGCTCACATGCATTTCCTTGTTTACTGTCAGCCCTCTCCTCAGCCCTCAGACTGAACTCAGATCTGTGCTATAGAGGAGTGATTAAAGCTGTGACACCACAACAGACAGGGAGACGTTCCTCTTCCTTAGTCAGCTGATATTCAGTCAGCATCACCTTTAAAGCAGCACACACTGCTGTCATGTGTCTGTTTGCCTGTTAACATAAGGCCTGTTTGGTTTATATATCAGTGTTTTGTCAGTGCAGGAGAGGAATGCAGCTCATGTGCAGGTGAAATTCCATCAAGTCTGCTGCTCGTGTGTGCATCGTAACTCCATCACGGACGGTTAAATGATCAATTTTGTATTAATTTGCTGATGATGAAGGCTGCGAGATGTGGTTCTGGAAAGCTCTGGAAAAATGTAGTAGGTAGTCTTTGAGTCACAATTATTTTGTTAAAAATACTATTTCCAAGACATACATTTTCACACTCAATTATTGTGAAATTTATATTAACAATTAGTATGTTGCTCTGGTATTATTATACTTGCTGGACTTTCCCTGAACCCCATCTATCCAAAGCAGAGTGAATACAGAAAATAGGATGTAACATGAACTAAATGAGTTCAGATAAGCAAAAATATGTAATTTTATATTTTAATATAGATATATCATGATATTTAATTAATTATTTACCAGAAAAATCAAGGTACTTGGGTTGAAATCCTGTGAATCCACCATTGCTATAAAGGAGTCCTGCTTACTGATTTGCAACATATTACCCACAAGGACCTAATCCAATGTCTGTAGTACATTTAAACTGGGAAATAATGACAAATTAAAGCATGTTTAATTTATTATAAAAAATGTATAAAATTGTTACATTTATATATATATATATACACACCGATCAGCCATAACATTATGACCACTGACTGGTCATAATGGAGGAATACTGATTATCTCGTTACAATGGCACCTGTCAGATATATATACAGTATATATATATTCAGTATATATATGTGTGTGTGTATATATACACACACACAAATATATATACATATACTGTGTTTATATGTATATACATACATACTGTACATAGATATATACATATATGTATATATAGATACACACATATGTATATATATACTGTATATGTATATACACTCACACACACATACACACACACATATACGATCAGCCACAACTTTAAGACCACTGACATGTGAAGTGAAGGAACATTGATTACCTCGTTACAATGGCACCTGTCAGATATATATATATATATATATATATACACATACAGTATATTCAGTATTTGTATATAGTATATGTACAGTATATATAGTATATATATATGTATACACACATATGTATATAGTATATATAAGTGTGTGTATATGTGTGTGTGAGTGTATACACATATACAGTATATATATATATAAGTATGTGTGAATCTGTATATACATATATATGTATATACATACATTCTATTCTATGTACAGTAGGTATGTATATGTATATACAGTATATACAAATATATATACACAGTATATGTATATATATGCGTGTGTGTATATATATACACACGCATATATAAAAACCTCAAACCATTCCTGAACCATTTTTGCAGTGTGACAGGGAGCATTATCCTACTGAAAGAGGCCACTGCCATTAGGGAATACCGTTTCCATGAAGGGGTGTACTTGGTCTGCAACAATGTTTAGGTAGGTGATACGTGTCAAAGTAACATCCACATGAATGGCAGGACCCAAGGTTTCCCAGCAGAACATTGCCCAAAGCATCACACTGCCTCCGTCGGCTTGCCTTCTTCCCATAGTGCATCCTGGTGCCATGTCTTCCCCAGGTAAGCAACGCACACGCACCCGGCCATCCACATGATGTAAAAGAAAACGTGATTCATCAGACCAGACCACCTTCTTCCATTGCTCCGTGGTCCAGTTCTGATTGAACTTGTAGGCACTTTTGGCGGTGGACAGAGGTCAGCATGGGCACCCTGACCGGTCTGCGGCTACGCAGCCCCATACACAACAAACTGTGATGCACTGTGTGTTCTGACACCTTTCAGAACCAGCATTAACTTTTTCAGCAATTTGAGCTACAGTAGCTCTTCTGTTGGATCGGACCACACGGGCCAGCCTTCGCTCCCCACGCGCATCAATGAGCCTTGGCCGCCCATGACCCTGTCGCCGGTTCACCGGTTTTCCTTCCTTGGACCACTTTTGATAGGTACTGACCACTGCAGACTGGAACACCCCACATGAGCTGCAGTTTTGGAGATGCTCTGACCCAGTCGTCTAGCCATCACAATTTGGCCCTTGTCAAAGTTGCTCACATCCTTACACTTGCCCATTTTTCCTGCTTCCAACACATCAACTTCGAGGACAAAATGTTCACTTGCTGCCTAATATAACCCACCCACTGACAGTTGCCATTGTAACGAGATAATCAATGTTCTTCACTTCACCTGTCAGTGGTCATAATGTTATGGCTGATCGGTGTATATATATATGTATAGGCTTACACACAAACAAGTATTTATTTAAAATACAAATAATGTAAAACTATTGATGTAATAGAAAAAGGGAAAACAATGCAAAAATGCAAGTTTTTTTCAAGCTTTGTACAGTAATGTGGCAGTGGCTGAGCTGACCAGATATAGAGGGGGAGTTTATTCCAAAGTTTTGGGACTCAAACAGTAAAAGTCTCTAGTCTGGACGATGGGACTCTGGCCAGCATTTTGTTGACAGACCTGAGGGGTCTTGGCACAGAATAAGGTGTTACAGAAAATATATAGTTACAGAAAATATATAGCAGAGACCATTGAGGGCTTTAAATTGGATCAAAAGAATCTTACACTGAATTCTAAAACAAATTGGGAGCCAATGTATTAATAATTTGTGTCCACAATAGTGTACTGTCTAAATTGATGCATCATGTATACTTTAAAGTTTTGGTATATAGTTTGAAATTAGGATAGCTTTGGAGCAGGGCTGTCCCCAGGACTTTAGAAATACTGAAGTCAGGAGTCCAAATGTCTCTAGTGTAACTAGACTATTGAGTCCATATTACTTGAATCAGCCTAAAAATACTTCATGTAATGAGCATAATTGAAAAACTTAAACTCCTTCTCAGGTTGTTTACAAAAATCCAAATTCTCAGGAACAATACTGAGGGCATGGCCTTGATGACTAGGAGAGGTGTAGAAGTATTTTTCTTTACTCTGATTTCAGTTGTTGCTTTAAGTTACACCTCTTTGTGGAAACTTAACATTTTTTTCTGCAATGTGAAACCTTGTGGTGGAGTGGATTTAGAAACAGCACTGCTTACAGTGGTTTGGATTTTTTGAGTTAGCACTTCAACTGCATTTTCCTCAAGTTTTATTTAAATGGAGCAGCTCTTTCAAGGAAATTCATCTGGAAATCAACTTGCTTAAATAAACTGAACTAACTAAACTAATTAAAATAACTGTCTCAGAACTATTTTTTATTAGATTAAATGTCCGGGGATATTAAGATGAACTTACAGCCCAGTAAAATAAAGCATTTATTTAATTCCCAACATTAAGGTCTAAATTTGTTGTTGAACTAAAACAAAAATCAGATTTAAATAAAAAAATACTGGAATCAGCCCTAACAAATACCCACCATGTCTAAGTTGTTTACTGTAGTGGGGTCATTACCTCACTGTCCAATATAGCAGCTATTGCCCTGGTTATAACCATGTAAAGACAGTGGTACAACTGACATTGTAGTATTATAGTATTGTTTTGGCTCTTTAATATTAATTCCAAACAAGGAAGACATTTCTTTCTGAGGTGTGTTTTGGATGTGTTTTCAGGCAGCAACATCTATGAGGTGAATCCATTCCTGTTCAAAAATCTAATTTCAGTTTGAGTTCAGGGCAGTGAAGTTGTCACAGGTGAATCAAAAGTTGCTGTTAGCCACTGGAAACAGGCGTCTGATTTTAACAAACCATAGAACCTCCTCTCTGTCATTCTGTGTGGCTCTCTGTCTCTCCCCTCGTCTCTCATTCTGTGTATGCTCGAGCATTTATCAAATCAATTACTGCTGATGGGAGTTCCTCCTAACAGGTAGTGAGGTGTCTCGGACCTAATTCATCCTGTCGCTTTGATGGATTCGCCCTGCTCTCCGAGCATCGGACCTGCAGCTCAGGGAGAGCACGGCCGATCTGTCAGGCCTCACAAGCCATTACTTAAAACATTAGCTGCTCAGGACGCAGAGAGCAGCTCTGATGTACAAGAGATTTCTGTGTGACCGCTGTGTGTTTGAAGGTGGTCAGAGACCAGACAGCCCTAGATAAAAATGCTCAGATCAGCCAGTGCAGGAGCTGTTTCTCTGAGTAGCTGTGATTCAGTGAGAATATGTATGAAGCTGGAAGAGACCTCAGGTCCCCCATGGACGTTTTAACTGTTCCCAGGTGCAGAGGGAAAACGTTTGGTGAGGCTACATTAAGTTTCTACTCTCGCAGCTGTTAAAATATCCTCTCAGAGGATCTGAGGGAAGATTAAAAAAAAGTCACATACTCTATTTAAACATCAACTTTTTAACTTGGATTTTGTCTTGAGTGCTTCTGTCATTATAATTCATTGTCTTATTTTATTACTTCTTCTATCCTTGCATTTTGCATTTATTCATGCTTATTTTTGTATTTACACGTGGTATACTTTGAACTGCACTAACATGTATAAAGGGTCTACAAATTAAGTTTGACTCATTGAACCATAATTGCTATGAAATGGTAAATGTACTTCACTTATATAGTTCTTTTCAGCCTTAACAGTTCCCAAAGCGCTTCTACAGATTGGTTTCATTCACCTATTCACACACACATTCACACACAGATGGTGACGGAGCTGCCATGCAAGGTGCTGGCCTCTATCGTAAATTAAAAAAACATTACCACAACTGGAAATTATATGATGTTCTCGTAGAAAGCCATGCTGTCCTTCATCGCTGGGGCTCATAAGTCCATGCGCATATTACTACATACCTGTATATACTTACAGTACATATGACCTGCACAGTATATTACATACCTGTACACATTGCCTGAATATTATATACTGTATATACTTATATACTTCCATACTTTTTACATCATAAAGTTACATACTTACCCAGTGTGCAATTTGTAAAAAATAACAAAAAACAATGGGAGACAATTTGCTAAATGAAATTTTAATGAAGAATTCTGCTTGAACAACATTCAGTACTTTTTTTCTCGAACCAGCTGTCTCTAACACAGTAATTAAGCCTATATTCTAACATCCACCATGCCCGCTCAGTTGTGGCGTGCACAGCAACCTGTCCGTCATTGCCCTTGTGGTAGCGTGAGCAAATTAAGCTAATTAGTTTTATGTGTGGCAATTTTAGGTTAAAGTGTGCCAATTCATTTTAATGAAGAAATTCTGATACAGTCATCTTGGTCCAGAGCCAACAGGGTAGGGCAGGTAAAGGCTATCTCGCAGGCAGGTTTCACCTTCCAAGCAGGAAAGAAAAATCCGAAACACAAAAATAAAAAGGAAAATCGCACATGTTGCTCGCACATATGAAATAGCCTATAAACGCCTGCTTCGAGGACGAGAATAGCAAACATCATCAACAGCAACAACAACAACAGTAGCCTAGACCCAAGCTACATGCTGACCATTATCAGCTTATCAACCCATTTTACAATCCGTAGCAAATCCGAGCAGCCGCGCCTGCAGGATATCCTCATCAATTCCGTGCTTATTATGACACTGTAGCAGTGTGTTGCAGATTGCTTCCCCAGATCCAGCTTCCAGCTCAGTAAGTTTGTAAAAAAAAAAATTACAATTACCTGATTTTGGAATGGAATGCGGATGTAAACAATGAGGCAGGTTTTGTTGGATGTCGTGCGCTCATCGATTAGGATGCTGAACTTGTGTGGGCGGGAACTTGACAACATATTCAGCTAGCTGCGCTGACATTTTCTCTCATGTGAACATTAGTATGTTTCGGCAGGCTTTGTCTGAGTGCAACATGTTGCTGAGATTGAGTCCATTGAGCTGCTGAAGCTCAACCGGTGATGGTTGTATTTCGAATGACAAGTCATTCTTGCAGATGGTGTAGGCAGTGCACAAGCAGCTCTCCATTACTTTCAATCTTCTCTCACTGGCTTTCCTCCACAGCACTGCGCCATTGTTTATGGCCCATTCCATAACATCTTCCACCCTCTTTTTGACAATTTCTTCACATTTTAAATGAGACACTTTCCGTGTTTACTGATCCTGTCATTTAACTTTTTGGCGGTTTTAGCCATCATCCCGTTAATGAATGCTGGATCAATATGTTGCGGACATCAGAACAACAGCATGGTTATCGCTGTTGTTATCCACCAAAGTGGTCCTAGTAATGTCACAATGGCTGTTTGTCTCTCTATCTATTCATGACTTTTTCTGTGCATTTTTCAACATAAAAATGCTGTTTCATACCAGTATTCACCCTTTGATAGCTAGTGAACGTCAATACTAATCAGTTATTATTGTTTATAGTCACAGTTAAACTATGGAAACTATGGAACTGGATTTATTGTATCATTCCAAGCTTGAGGCATAGTCATCATCGCTACTGTAACATATGAGCGTTCAATGCACTCATGACTCGGTCCACTCAGGAGGATCCATAACGTCTTTTTAAAGTAGCTAGTATGACTTATCACCTTGCACCATCTACTGGCAGGCATAGCAAATGCATTTAATTTATTCAGACCAGAAGCTAAGACAAATAAAAAATGAATGACCACAGGGGGTCATTGGCACCCCCAGCAATACGCACCCAGTACTTACCTGTACATGGCATATTTATTTATATACTTATATAGATACCTGCATACCTGTATGGCATATTCCTTTAAATTACAGTACTTGCATACCTATGTATCTATAGGTTAAGATATATATATATCATTCATCATCAATAAAACATAATAATAAATTTGTCTCATACTGCCTTAATGAAATATGGGCAGTCAAGCTCCTATAGCAAAAACTATTAAATTTTTTTTACACATATGAAGGTAGAGGAAAAGAACAAAAAACATCAACAAAAGAAAAAGAAAAGTGAGAGCTGGGGTGTGTGAAACCACTGTTAAAGTCTACAGTATAACAAGAGTTTGCACACCCAAAACCATCAGAATGTTCTTTAAATTTTACATTTCTATACATTTCTATCTCAAGCTCAGGGCAGTAAAATGCACAGATGTTGTGTTTTTGCCTTATTCAAGTATTCTACTATATTTGGGCATGCAAATCTCTATACTTGATATTTTTGGACATAAATAATAGAGAAATATAGAGCAGGACTTTTGAATGAATTTGCAGGAGAAGTGAAGGAGGAGTACAGAAACATGTAAACAGAGACCGCTACTTAAATTTGCAAATACTTTTTCAAGAATACAAGCAAAGTGGAGTGAAGAAAAGCAATGAAAAGAAAGGATAGTGGACAATGTTTTGCCAGCCAGAACATATTTGGTCAGTGGTCAGCACTGTTCCTAACTGTGTTATACAGTAAATTGATGAATGGCAGACAATATGTCAGACTGCTCCTCTATATCTAAAAGAGCATTTGGCCACATTACTGAGACATATTAGAGACAGAGATGCTGAAGCCAGGTGGAGACTGAGTAAATAACTGAAACTGATTTAACCTGATCTCTGATGATGTGAACAGATGCACTCACCATTTTCAGAGGTGTAACAGTAAAGCAGGAATGTAATGAAGTGTCATGAATTACTGCTCCCAGACTGTAATAAGTAGTAAAATTACTTTTTGAGTAATGAGCCCAACATTGAATAGAACTAGATGCAGTATTGCTGTTGCAGAATGTCTCCTGTAGTTGCACATTCCCCAATAAAACCCCAGTTTATATCTTCGACTCAGCTAAAATTTAAAAACTATTTGGCTCTAAGTCTCAAGTTAATGGCTCAGGCAGTAAAGCCATTCCAAAAAAATGCAGTGGAGTTAATTGAAAGTGTTTGCTCTTGCAGATTTCAGCATCAGCATAAACGCAGACTTTAGGCGGCAGCAGAGACAGAGGAGAGGATGGGACAGGAATTACTATAGTGATAGTGTGTGTCTGTTCCTGAGCACCCAGATACCGAGCTCGTCGTGTCATCCCTCCATGATTGACAGGCCGAAAGCATTTTTAACAACTTGCTGGCATGTCAGAGGAAAGCAGGATCTTCTTCCCCGTGTTCGAAGCCTGAGCATCATTTCTTACCAGCCCTTCGTGCACGCATGCCTGCTGTTACTCACCAACACAAAAAGCACCTGTCAATCATAAATCATGTCCTATCATTAGTAAGACATTAGCATGAGTTCATTTACTAATGTATTCCTCACCCTGGAGGAACGTTTATGTATTTGGTTGAATGTTTTACACAAGGAAATATTTTTAATCATTAGCCTGAGGATTGTGTCTAATAAATCATGCATTGAAATTCAGCTGCTGCTCCGTTATTACACTGTAAAACACGCACATTTTCCCTTCTTTCACTGTTTATTTACCTTGTTACGACCAACAGCAAGCAGATTGAACACACACACACACCAGCTGAGCTCCAGAACTGGCCTGTAGTGGGGAAAGCAGGGATGGAATTGGCTCTCTAATCCCCCCCCCCCCCCCTTTTTAAAAAGTTCGACTAAATCCTCAATGGCTATGAGCAGCTCCCAGTCACCAGGAGAAATACCCTGTACAGCTAATACTGCAGCTTATGACTGAAATACTGTGGAAAATCTAGCAGTTTAACTCTGCAGCATCACATCAGACAGTTTTGTGCCAGATTCAAATAGAGGAGAGTCGTTCTCAGTGTATGCAGTGTGTGTGTGTGTGTGTAGGTGTGTGTGTGTGTGTGTGTGTGTGTCATCAAGCAGGATGAGTTGTGGATCAAGCAGGCGATGTGATGTGACACAGCTTAGATCAACCCAGGGAAATCACAGACGTTGCCAAATAAAGAGCTGTTTCTGTATGGATTAGTAATGTGTCTCACTTGAAATCACTGACTTATTGATCAAGAGTACAGCTTTATGTGCAGAAGCAAGCATGTAATGTGCATTATATGTGAGGTTTATTTTTCTAGTAGAGAGTTGGTTCATTTCATAGCAGATTTGACTACCAAAACAGGAAACACGACTATTATAAATCAAATAGTGAAAAAGTCTCAAATACTAGTAGGAGCCTTTATTTTTCTCAAATGCAGAGAGAACAAGGACTTTTTGGGGCTTAGATAATCCTTGTTTTTAAAAGTATAGCTTATCTTATTTTATTAAGACATGTTCCTGTTTTCTGATCTGCTCCTGTTAATGGTGTGTCCTGCGAATGCAAACTCAACGTTTCCACCATGGTTACCATTTCCATCCGTACTTTGCTATTTTTTTGATCGCTGTGAAGCTATCAATGTCAATGAAATTAAACACTTCCTGGCAGATGTTTCACAATTAAAGCCTTCCAGCTCAAAGGGCATAATTTCTTCCCTTCCTGATAAGCTTTTCATGTGAAACATCTACAAGTAGGGTTGAGTGTTACTGACTGTGGCTTAACATGATGGGAAAAAAAACAGCAAAGTAGAGGCCATTTTTAAACTTTCTTTACACATTTTTTTAAATTAAACAGTATTTCTGTTTTGTATTGATTGCATTAGAGCTATGGAATGTTCATTACGCTGGATTTAACACATGATACTTTCAGTGTACAGGTAATTCCAACCCCTTTACTGTTTTTTTTTTTACAATAAAGGACCAGCCTTTCTTCATTTTATGAATATGTATATAGTATACATATCTTTCCTTTGGTTAGAAAAAAAAGCTAATTTGAGACAAGTGATTATGTGATTGACTGGCAACCTGTCCAGGGTGTATCCCGCCTCTCGCCCAATGGGCTGCTGGGATCAGCTGGGATCGGCTCCCCCCACGACCCTCTAAGGATCAGCGGATATAGATAGTGGATGGATGGATGATTATGATATGTGCGATCACTGTTGGCTTAGAACCTGCCTTTAATTATGAGAAGCAGCCTTGGGGTTAGCTTAGCCATCATTTCATGAACTGAAATTATGTTTGGGAGGGTTTTTTAGACCATTATTTGTGCAAAGGTTCCAGCTCATGGACAAGCATTTGATTCCTCAAATGACATTAAAAAGTAACTTAACCCTCCCTAGAAATCTTGTTTTTGCTGCAGTTCAGAGGTTTAACTACTCACCTTGCTGCAGTGTTAAGTGTACACATAGTTAAGGCCTGCGAGAAAAACTTGTGCCCCTCACATTGGGTCATCCAGTTCAAGTGGTTCCTAGACACATCTTGACCTCATCATGAGCAGTCCCAGATGCTAGAACAGTTTCCAAACATTTTATTATAGTCTAATACAAGATGCAATTAGATGAAAAGTAACCAATGAGATTGCAAAAGGAAATAGGGGAGGGGATGAAGGGAGGCTGTGGCACACAGCACGACTTTACAGCATTGACATGTAAAAGAATCAGCACTAGAGGACACAGTGGAGAATCTCACCATCCTCAAGTATTAATTCAGATCAAATTTTTGCAGAGAAATATGTATTTCTTACTAGAAAATCTCAGCGTCGACCCCCCCATGAGCAGTTGTGCAGAGTAACAACAAAGCGCCGCAAATGCCATTTAAGGTTAAATCTAGCATTTTAAATCCACTTTCATTGGTAAGCCCGCTGCTTTTTCTGCCCTGCCATGAGTGTGAGTCATTTCCAGCTAATCTGCATTCCTCTCTCTCACAAGTTGTATATCAGACACTGTAAGTATAAGCTTAAACCCTGCCTTTCCCATCAGTCTGAGGATGTCAGCTGGCTGCTGTCCTCTGTGATTAATGGTACACAGCATCAGGCTGAAAGGCACACTGCGAGGACAATCAGCATTTAAAATGGACATTATGCCTACAAAAGCCCCATCATGCTGCTGGACAATAGACAAGGTCTTGACACAGTCAAAGTCAACCTGTGCACCTTTTGTTCAAATATCAGTGCTTGTTTTTGGAGTGAGGGCCCTACAAATGAGGAGTTCAGAAACATGGACAGTGTTGCAAATGGGTTTTATTCTGATCCTCTTTATGTATGCAAGGTTGAGCAATGGTGACCTGCAATGTGAATGAGACTTTTTCAAATATATGAGGTTACAGAGGAGGTAACACACTCCTGCACTCATGTAGAGACAGCAGCAGGGATGTAACACAAATCAAAGTAATCTACATACACTTTCTTCACTTTTTTGCTCTGCTGGCAGTAGAGCATGAGGATGGTAATGTCAGTAAGTCAGTCATTGAAGTTGTCCATTCATCTGTCTTTGGTTCAAGGCTAGACATCTCAATAAACTACTGGTAAGACTGTCTGTTTACTGTCGATATTCATGGTTCCCCGAGGATGGATCCTAACATTTACAGGACCCCCTGACCATTCCTTTAACACCACTATCAGGTCAACATATCCCTTTGACCAACACTTTGGTCTATTACAAAGTATCTAGAAAACCTATGCTGACATTACATTGCAATTTGAATCAATATTCATGGCCACAGAGGATGAATCCCAGGTTTGAGTTTGGTGAACCCTTGAGCCTTCTTCAGGTAAAAAATTCAACTTCTAATCTAAAGGGTAGATTACCATGGAATTTGCTGAGCACATTCATGTTCCCCAAACCCTTTTTATTTTGGACACTTTGTGAGCTTTCCTAAATCTCCACCATCACCATCTTTGCATACAGAGCACACACACAGCCATGGAATTTGCTCTGCACATTCATTCACCCAAGAGGACAAAACCTTTTGATGACCAGGACAAACTTTACATTATTAGGCCCACTATTGTTAAGCTCTAAGAATAGTAAACTCATCAGTTGTTAGTCTGGTGTTTGATTCATCCCACACTTTTGTGGGGTGTAATAAGCATTGTCTCAAGGGGGCACTAAAACCACCTTTACCCTACTTTTACACCAAGTATACAAGTTTTGTTCAATGGGGATTGCAGCTGTTCTCTCCTGAGCAGCTAGTGGCGTACACTGTCCTGATTTTCCACCAGGTTTTGCGACCAAGTCTCCACTCATTTGATCTTTGAGCCCCAAACCAATGACTTTCACAACAAGCGTCCAATGGCATTAATGCATTGAATGTAGGCAGAAGTTGATTTTGTGCAACTCTGAATTTCCGGAGCATTGACTGCACCAGTACCTGGGTAAAAAATCACAAGAAAATTTCAGATAGGATAGGGATAACAAGTTAGAAGATGAATGGGTTCAAAATGCTTCAAACTCTGTTGTACAACATGTTTTCCAATCATCTCTCAAGGCTGACGTGTTTATACCTGTCCCAAATGGACATACAAGCAAGGTGTAAAGCTTGCTGTCATCCTGGCATCCTATTGCCTCTCTGCAAGAAATCCTCTTTTTTTGCATGTTTTTGTACTTTTATGAATTGTACAAATGGGGATACTTTCAGATGTTTCTCAAAAACATTTATGGTGTTGTACTCGGTTGTGAGCTTGAAAGAAATGTACAAACCCTGCCTACTTTCACACCTATGCATACTTTGCCAATCACACAAAAAGTGGGCATGATTGATAGATTGTGTGTTTCAGAAAGTTATGAAAATTGTCAGATGCAGCTCCCTCAGATTTACTGGTCAACAATGGGGGTTTGAGATGCTGTTAGACGATCCAAGAAGCACCTCATTTGAAGCAAACTGAGGTGTGAAAGACAAGTTCATTCATAACATTCATAACATGTAAGAAGTATCAGTCTACTGTTACTTCGATAAGGAGTTGTTACAAGGAATAAAACATAAATGTATTTATTTATATAGCGCCAAATCATAACAAAGTTACCTCAAGGCAGTTTCAGGGCAATAAATGAATGCTTTTAACTTGTAGCAATACTGGTGATTTTGAAATCTAGTAATAATCATAAAACATTTGCCCTCCTATTTATTTAACACCTCATTGGACAGTGTATTTGGTTTCACATTTCTCTCTTCCCTTACTTCTGTGGTTTGTCTTATTTGTGGGTCATTTTGGTGCTTTTTCTGTGACATCTTGTCACAGTGACAGCCTGTCTACAATGGTGTGACCAGTACATACCCCACTGCCCCCAGACATACCTGCTGGGAGCCCAAACCCATCTGAAAAGGATGGGTGACTTTTGAACAGGTCTGCTATATGCCATACCTCGACAGAGTCCTTTGATACAATGACGTTGCGTGGCACTCAGTCACTTCAGAGCTGCTGAAGTGAGTGCAGATCTGATATGGAATTAAAGGGCCAATTAGTCCTCAGGTAACGGATAACAGCTCACGTTCCTCTGCTGCTCTGCTTTGATGAGGCGGAGAGAGAAAGACAGACATGGCATGAAATCTGGAGCGTGGCGCTCACTTAGCAGCCTCCACCCTCTGGCTTCAGACACAGGCCTTTGATTTTCCCATTAGCAACCGGAATAGAGGAACCACCACTGCTTAAACCTACCTGGCTTTTGATGTTCAAAAATGAGCAGTGGAGATAGCGTTAGCCCCTCCTCCCCTCCCCTCACACAGGGGCTTCAGTCAGCCTGATAATGGCAAATCTCAGGCTAGCTGCTGTTCTTGTACAGCTGAGCTTACCCAGAATCCACATTAATGTTGTGTGGCAGGCCCCATATCCACTTGTCATGGTCTCTCAGAGGCTGCTGCAGCACTGAGATGCAGGTGAGCACTTGGTTTGAATGAAAATGAACTCCCCCCACAGTAGTGTGTTTAAGAAGTGCAGCTGGGCAACATGCTTTGAATAGGAAGTAGCTGGTGTGAATTTAATTAGAATAGAATGATAAAGATGGCTAAAAGCCATCAATTGGCCATCACTTTGATTCTATAAAAAAGAGCTGTGGGAATACTTTTAATTTATGACTTCTTAGAAGGGATTTGAGAATGTTTATCTCCAAAGTTTTCATTATTATTAAATCATTTCACTTCATTTCTTGTATTTATACCAGTCTTCTTGTAATAATTCTTACTTTGCACATGATGGAAGCAGTGAACAACATGGTGCTGTTTCCTCTTTATTAGAATAGTTGTGAGAACATAAATATTCTAATAAAGATCATTCATGAGCAGACAAGTATGAACAATATCAGCACTAGAATTCAAGCCACTTATTTTGGTACCAAATTGTAATGATCTGAATAGAACAATTGTTGCAGTGTTTTGTGCTGACAAAACAAAATCCCCCTCATGAATGAATACATTATATTTTCATATTATTTGGCTCTGTGAAGCTGTACTGAGGCACAGCAGTGATAATGCAAACATGCTGATGTTTCACAGGTATACTGCTTAACATGTTCACCTTCTTAGTTTAGCATGCTAACATTTGCTGATTAACACTAAACACAAAGTACATCTGAGGCTGATGGGAATTCATTAGTTTTGTTGTATCATGAACCAATGTATTGGACAAATGTTCAGCAAAGTCAGGATCACCAAAGTTTTTAGAATCCATCCTGAGGGAAACATGAATCCCTGTACCAAATTTCATAGCAAACAATCCAATAGTTATAAAGACAATACATTCAAAACCACAAATGTCAACCTTATGGTGGCACCTGAGGAAAAGTAGAGGATCACCAAAGTCAGTAGGATTCATCCATGAATATATGTACAAAATTTCATAGTAATCCATCTAATAGTTATTGAGATATTTCAGTCTGGACAAAAGTGGTGGACTGACCAGCCAAGCAAGTGACAGACCAACATTACCATCCCTACAGTCTAATCCAATCCCTACACAAGCATAGCTAGAAACACTATTACTTATTGAATGTTATGTAGCCCCTTAAGGGACATGAGCAACAAGTTTCTGCTGCGCATGATAAATATCTGGTATGCACCAAATAGTTTCATGTGCATACCTAACCATTTCTGGTGTGCACCTGATAGTTTCCTGTCTGCACCAGAAACTCATGGACACCTGCTCTTGTCCCCTTAGGGGCTTTCTAGAATGCTATATGCTATGATCAGTTTTGATCAGTACAATAGCATTTTGAAGAATGATGTTTTTGACTTGTTTATTAAAAGTTAATAAAGTGATAGAGCTGCCAACGTTGCTGGTTGACTCATAAGACCAAAATTAAGTAATGCTTTATTTACTGTTGTCAAGACAAAGTTATCCGTTTTATTTGTTTTGCAGTTTTGTCATATCTTGTAAAGCCATTTGTTCTTATCTGCTTTTTGCAAAAATAATCCTTCTGTGATGGTAAGAGTTTTTTTTTTTCTTTCAAATATAACTGTGGCTAATCCACACAGGTCTGTAGTTATGGTGGATGTTGATAGGAGTCACACACTGCATTTTCAGTCATGAATTGCTCCAGTCTGCTCCCCAGGCCACATTTGGTTTTTAATTGCTATACTCTCTGTGAAGTAGCCTTCCAAACAGAGATTGTAGAGTATAATAGGTTTGCATTCTGCTGCTGCTTTGTTGATGTGTTCAAGAGTGGTGTCCCATTTCCAGCAGTCATTTTACCAGCACCTAGCTTTCTATTGTGTGGAGGTACAATCTAAACAGAGAGTAATTCTGAAGCAATTGGATAATAATGAATTAGCTTAAAGCCTTATTGTGTCTTGATCGCCTTTCTATGGAAGAGACCCCATTTGATTGTGATTTATGTCAGAATTTCTAAAACTCCTTTGGACCTGCTCTTTTATCAAAAACAACTGACTCTATTGTGTTCATAAATGAAACTGTGTTTGCGTTGCAGCTGTCCTTTTGGGACTGAAAAGAACTCAAGTAACTTGAATAATAAAATCCTTGATTCAAAAATACTTTTTCACAACAGACTTCATAGCAGGAAAAGCACAGGTGTAACTAATAACATTAATGGTAGTGCAGTGCCATTTGCTGTAAGTGGAGTAAGCCATGCCTGTGAGCAGGCTTCCATAATAATGGGTCCTAGAACGGGAACCCCTATATGAAACAGAGCCATCATTAATGATGTGTTTGCGCTTATGTCAGTGCTTTTCTTGCTATGACCAGTCAAAAATTCAGTAGTCTATTCTCTGCAAGCTGTTTTATTTCATCATTGAATTATATAGCAGATAAATGCAGGGACAATAATCACTGTTTCATCAAGTTGAAAATTGAGGAAAAAGTAAGTGAAGAAAAAGATGAGATGTTTAAGCTGCAATAATTGATATTTTGACCACTTGGGGGCAGCAGAACAAGCAGTATACACAACATCTGACATATTATCACATTATAAAGTTGTTGTGGCAATCCTGTTAGCAAATATTTGCCTATTTACACATCCAGCAGACACAGAACAACATTAGCATTCATTTTGAGTCTTGGTTGTGTCTACCTGATACAGTTAAATCCAATATTCACCCTCCTTTTAGCTGTTTTGTTCTGTCTCCACCAATTTTAAGAAAAAATATTTGGCTCCTTACCTTGCCCAGTCTTTAACCCACTACAGAGAGTTTATCAGAGCTTTTTCACTGAAAACAGCTGCCTGCTGCTGCTGGAAACATGGTTGATGACAGCTGTGATATGCTATGTTAATTTCATAGTTTATTGCTATGTCTGCAATATGTCTCAATAGGGGCCCTAAAACTATGTTTCTTGCCCGGAGGCCCCCTGACAGGTTAATCTGGCCATGCTCAAGTAATAGTAATCACATACAGTATATAATTATAATAATAATCAGAATAGCACTTGATTGTGAAAACAATCAATATTTGCAACTCTCATTTACTCATTTCATCACCCCCCCTCCTCTTCCTCTTTAATGTCACCTCATGACCTGAAAATCAATGACGGTAGCAAACTAAAAAGCATTTCTGAAATGCAATTACAGGCAGCCAATACAAAAAGCTAGAGTGACCCTGTAACTACATCATTTTCTCTCAGCTGAGTTGTTTATGCCTTCAGCTCTTAAATCATATTGATTACAGCTTGTCATAGGTTTGAGATGAAGTCCTTTGGTATCAGTGGAAGAAAAAATGGTGGTTTATTGGATTATGGGTTTAATTTGATTTCAGGCAACAACCCTGCATAGTAATGAAATGTGGCTGCACTCTTGTGGCTCTCTTTCTTTACCTGACTGCTGTTATCATATAGACCTCAGGTCAGCTCCAGAACACTCTCAATTCAACTCTCAACATCTCAGAGAAGTGCAAACTTCATTATGTTTGTAAGAGCAAATCAAATAAAGCACCAGACTGGTCTCCATCATATTGCTGAATATATATTCTGCATGGCTCAGGGTCTGAGAAGGTTTGTGGAGGAGGGTCATTCCAATAAACTTCATCAACCCTTTAGTGCTGGCATAAATCTTTCCCTGCCAACATTTTGATAATGATGATTAGACATGGTCACATCCTAAATACCTAAATTTCTTACTGATACATAAATACATAAGCCATTTCAAAACTATTCCCTATTCATGTTTAGGATAATAATGTAAACTAACTAACTAACTAAAGTGCTGTCACAGGGTGGGGAAGCATAAATTATGAAACAATGAATGATCAGTGAGTGTTTCCTTACCACTAACTGTTCTGACTAATGCTGTCTGTTTAATTTCCTTATTTCACTCTGTCTGTCCTCAGTGTGGTTCATGAATATCAGAGCCAGACAAAGGGGTAATAATTTGTACAAATCTTTTCTGTTCCTTTCTCATTGCCAACCATATGTATTTTGGTCTTTTGTTATTCAGTACAGACCATTTGATGATTTCTTTTGTGGCATATAACTGATGTTGTCTACTTCACCAAGTTAATAACTTCCCCTTGTTGAGCATTGTAATCCTAGCTAAATGTACAATACCATAAAGTCTCAAACACAAGCCAGTTTTCAAATAATGGCAGAATTGTTAATAAAGGCCAGGTCAAAATAATGTACATTTTCACTTTGCCGTTTTTTCAATCGCTGTTACACTTCCATCAGTGAAACACAACACTTCCTGCAGATCTTTCACATTAAAACCAGGAAAGGAAAGGATGATGCCCTTTGCGCTGCTGGAAGGCTTTTAATGTGAAATATCTGTGCAGGAAGTATTGAGTGTCACTGATTGTAGCTTATCAGCAATATAATGAAGCAAATCCGAAGCAACTGGAAATAATTAGTGAATGTAGAAAGAGCTTCTGTTATAGAAGTAAAATGTAAGAGCAGCAGAGTGGGTGAGTATGATATGACTCAGTTGTACTGATAGAATTAGTGCTGTGGAAATGTAAATTATAGAAAAGTCCTGAGCCGATCATAGGGATTGGTTTTAGGGACAATGCCGGCAAATTTTAATGGATCGGTATCGACTAAAATAAACCCAATCAAACACCAATCATTACTGTGCTCTGCAGTTTTTTGTCCACCTCAGTCTGCTAGTGTTGCAAATCTGCTATCCTGTACGACACAAGGCTCTACAGTGCGAGCATACTGATTTTGTTTTGTGCTTTACAAGCCCCTCTTTATACATCAGGCTAAACTTAATTGTATCTTTCAGATATCTCTAATATTGTACTTTTAAAGCTGTAGAAAATGTTAATGTTAGAAAGAGCATGCACTTTTTATTTTGCCATATTGAAATTGTATGGAATGATGACATGATTTTGAGTCCCTGCTTTATAATATGTATTTAAATAATCTTAAAATGCAAGTGAGTGTGGTTCGGACCAACCGTTGTCAGCTTAACAATGTCCCTGCTTAAATGTCTTATTTAGTGAAGAGCATGTGTTGAGTGAGGAGAAAACACAATATCCCTATTGTACTGAACCGACTTGTGAATTATACTAATGCTAAATTAGTAATCAAAATAATTACACTAATCCCACAGCAAAGTGTTTGGAACAACACAGTGTGTGTGTGTGTGTGTGTGTGTTTGTTTGTGTGTGTGTGTAGATGGCAGCAGACTAACTGGGGAACATAAACAAACTCGGCATCCTTTACATCTGAGTTCAGCTCAGATATACTAGTAATAGCTTTGGGCGGCTGTGGCTCAGGAGGTAGAGCTGGTCGTCCATTAACTGGCGGTTCGATCCCCAGCTCCTCCTGTCAAAGCGTCCTTGGGCAAGACACTGAACCCTAAGTTGCTCCCAATGGAGGCCAGCATCTTGCATGGCAGCTCCGTCACCTTCGGCGTTTGAATGGGTGAATGTAAAGGGCTTTGGGAACAGTTAAGGTTGAAAAGCGCTCTATAAGTGAAGTCCATTTAGCTTACTGAAAAGTTCAGAAGGAACAAATATTAGTTTAAACTGTGCTCTATTGTATTCTAGTCTTGCTTTAAAAATGTTCTTCAGATTCAGGAAATTTGTGTTGTTTCCTGAAATTCAAATAAAAGTGTTTTTTTTAGTCAAGACGAGAGCAATATTTCCCTCACATTACAGAATGTGAATACAATATTGAAATAGCTGCCAAATAGTGGTGTCAGTCAAGCAGAGCTTTAGTAAAGGTAACTTAAGTCCTGTCCAGGACATGTCCCAAATCGAACAGTTGACTTTAAATTAAGACCACTAGTCTCAAGACCAAGTCAAATCAAAACAAACAAATCAAAATTGAGCCCTCTCTCAAGACCAATATCTCAATATCTTTTTAAACAATTTCCCTCGGGATAAATAAAGTTCTATCTTATCTTTTATTTCTGTTACTTGAGGGTTGTGTTATTCCCTTAAGAATCATTTAGGACAGTCACCTGCATTTAATGATGGAAATGTATATTCCAGTTTATTCTGAAGTAGCAGGCGGAATGTATGCTGAAATCTGGAAAAGTGATAAACAAATTCTAGTGATCTTCCTCCTAGATTACACTACAGCAAACAAGCCGCTCACAAAGAGAAATCACTGACTGATCTAGGCTACAGGCTGTACTATCGTCACATTTTACACTCTGGGGCACCAGAGTCTAACTCTTTAAGATATATTATATCCTACATGTAGAGTTACAAAGGACACATTTTAAATAAATATTATATTGTATGTGTCCTGTTTTTTCATTGACTAATCTTTCACTTCACTCTCCCGTTCCATAATCATATGTTCATCTCATCGTCTATTGACGTAGCTTTTAATATCTCGAGGGAAAAATGGCAAGTATCTTTATATAGAGAATATATTTATTGTATTTGAACATGTTTAAATATACAGTGCTCTCACTTTTTTAGGTTTTAAGAATTTCAGAGTTTCATTTTGAGCATCACTACTCACTACTACCTTTTATTAATATTCAAATCTCAGTTAGATTCTGTCATTAGCTGTGTTTCCATAAACTTATTCTTATGTGCATCTGGAAGTATGGCTGAGTGCGCACAAAAGTTTTTCCACTCGCTTGAGGTGGTTTTTGCCTTTGTCCAAAAAGAGTTGATGCTCTAAATATGGAAATGCCTTTGACGAATAAGTTAGTTAATAATAATAGTTAATAAGACATAGCCAACATTTTACTCACATGACTGATCAGCTGTTTCCGCTGAACTGTTCCGCACGCATCTGTCTTCGTCTCCGGACAGCATGAAACATGGCCAACACTAGCTGACATGAAAGAACAATTCTTTCAAACAAACTCCTGAGGACCTCTCTCCATTTTTCTCCTGTAGATGGTTAGATGGCCAAGGCCATTTGTTTTGTTTCCGGTTCACAACCTCTACTTCTTCTACTCTGTTTACTGGCACATTACAGCCATGTGTAAAGCTTAGCCTATACCGCCAGCTTCTGACCAAACTACGCTTTGCAACGAGCCGAGGTTATTCGCTCCAAACCAAATGCGCCTAATTCTCATACCTTTTTTGCAACAAGTTTGCTTAAAATTTGCTTGACACTTGAATGGAAACATGGCTAATGAGACCAACACTTCTAATTATAGAATTATAGAACCAGTATATTCTTTGATTCATTCACATAGTACTGAACCCCTTCATAAATTGAAAAACAATGGGAAGAAGAACTTAATACTGAGCATCCTCATGATGACTTTATTTAGAATCTATTCATCTTTAATTTGTTTAAAACTTAGTCATGCAATTTAAGATTCAATTGGATATTGATTCTAGAAGTGATTGATGTGAGCAAATGACATCTGACTTTTCGTATATGTTCTGGTCTTGTTCTAAGTAACTAATTTCTGGAAATTGATAGTTATTGTAACACTTAAAAATGTGAACCTATCCATCAACTAAAATTTGTGGTAGTAAACACACAACAACAAATAGTTCACAAAGGGGAGGGTATTGAAGTTGTAGGTGAGCACAAATATAGTAAGAACTATCACTAATGTTATGAGCTGTTACCATAAAGCTGCAGGTATTACATTTCTCTGAATGACAATTCTTTATACCTTTATACCATACCTTCATATGTACTCTATATGTAGAGCATTATTTAACAAAATGTGAAATAGCTTGATTTGTTACTTGTTCAATCTACAGTATTTTTCATGTTGGAGTGTCTCTGTTGTATTTGTCTGGTGATTGCCACAAGAACAGAATGAATTTCTGAAAAATAGTAGAGGTAACTACTGAATGGCAAGTCTGAAAGGAGGATGCTTGGCCAACAATGGTTCCCTAGCAAGGACACACCACAGAAAGATGTCAATTTGTGCACTTGTAAATGTAGGTTTTGTGTCTTCTCTGGTGAGCTGTCTTTGTTTTGGTGTCTTGCTTTCTCCTGGTACCCCTAACTGGACCCAGTTGAGACATTAAACTGTAATGCATGAGTGGCAAAGATAGAAACAAGACTTAATAAAAAGTCTGAGAAAAAATATCTTGAGACCAGACACAAGGCTGAGACTGAGTACTTCAGTCCTGCAGTTAACTGTCTGAGGTGAACAATCAGACAGAAAGACAATTTCATGACAGCAAGAGGGGAACAACAGGATCTAGTAAAAGTAAACATCTCTATGTAAAAGTCAAAATGTTAATGAGTTGCACTCTAGTAGATCCCCTCAGTAGCCTGAGAGATTATATTCAACATCACACTAATCAAAATAATAATTACATGACATAAAACAGCCTTTGCAGATGGCAACAGAATTAACAGTTATTTCCTATTTAATTTAACTAATGTTGATATGCCTATTTATCTAATTTGCATGATGTTTAACGACTCATTGTTTGTTATTCTCCAGGACTGGAAAAGCTGCAGAAACAGCTCATTACGAAAAATGAAGCAAATAAAGCCACGCATTTAACCCATACTGTATTTCAGCTGCGTGTTTGTAGTGTGAATAATTCAATGCGATTTCTATGAGTAATAATCCTTCATAATGCATCCTTTACTGAGAGGAGGAATAGACAGGAGGTGCAGAAGTGGTTCCTTAAAAGCATTGGAGGCGATGGTGGGAATGGTGATGGCGGCATGTGCTAGGGGAGTTATTGCTCCACTTACTTTACAAACTGAAAATCTCATTAAGTGTGACACTGAAGATTAGTTGAGAGGGACCAAAGTGGAAAGAGAATGAACTCACAAAGGGGCTGTGAGGAGGCTTTGGCTTTGTTTGCCATCATTAATACAGCATTGAAACAGCTCAGGAGGAAGCTCCGAGCCGCTGATCAGAAGAGCTGCGGATATGACAGGCAAACAGGTGCCCTTTTTTCTCTCCAAACACTTTTCCCTTTTAGCTCCCCTCCTCAGGTCTTAATTGAGGTGAGTTGTGTATTTGGGCCATCTGCATGCTGACAAAATAAAGCCGGCTTTGATTTATGGTACCTGGAGACATATTAGCTTCTGAATTTCACCAGCAAGAATCTCAACCCTGCTTACAAACTCTAAGACAATGAGAGTGAGAACAATTTTTATGTTTTACTAGAATTTATAGATTGTTTTATAAATGTAAATTATTCACATTGCATGATTCTGTCTCTTTTATATAAGCTAATCATTGTGTACATGTAGGTGTTTTATTGTCAAATTAAAATCAAGCTTCTACTGTACATGAAAGCTGTCCTCTTACAGCTGAGAGATTCCAGCTCATTTTTGCCCAATGACGCCAAAAGAAAACTGCCTACCCAACCTTTAAGCTTGGTTTTTCATTTATTAAAAAGTGGTTTCCTTAAAATGTTGTTGTAGTTTTCCTCTGAGGGTGAAACCTCTTATAATAATTTTGATGATCCTGACATTTCCTCTTGTACAAGTATCAGGACAAAATTTCTACTTGAACACAAGATTTTAAATCTAATGGACAGATTGTGATGAAATGTATTGAACACTTCCATTCTATCCAGAACAAACCCTTTTTATTTTGAACTATCCATAACTTTTCCTCTGGTGTCAGCTTTGCACGCAACATATCTCATAATCTTAGGGGCAGATGCCCATGAAATTTGCTGAATGCATTCACACACACACAGTTTGCACATTTTCACGCACACAGAGCAAGAAAGTCTGCTCTAATGATGTGTCTAACAGTCTGCTTACTTGACCATTAGGCATCTGAAGTACAGGCAAACCGTGATATTACAGCTGCACTTAGCAGCAGTGTGGCGCCAAGCACCAATAGTTAAACTCATTTTTTGTGGTGTGGGTGTTGATAGCTGTTGGTGGCTGTGTTTCATGGCTTATTCTCTCTGCGGAACACTTTATGAGATGTGGACACGGGGACTGAGAGCAGCCTCTGAATGCTTTGTTCATGTCTGAATGTGCTGCTAAAGTTAGCTGAGTAGAAAACACATCAGAGGATAGTTTAATAAATTAATTCATACAATTTATTTAGCCAGCCCACCCTAAAATGCATATTTTAGTCCTATTTTGCAGCTTCTTACAATGATCAGTGCTGTTGGCAGCCACACAGCTTTCAAATGCAAACACACTACACAATCATACTCTGGACACCTGAAAACGGCTGGAGTGTCACTTATATTGAATTCACTTTATAGTGTGCAATAGTACTTCTATACTGAGTACTAACAAACTGCTTTCTGTGCAGTAGGCTATGGGATGTAAATATTAACTGATAAGCACTGGAAAACCAAAACAAGAGTCAGAGGGCTACACTCATTTGCAACCACAGATCTGAACCAAAATTGGTGTACAATTTGACAGAAATCAATACAACAGTGAAAAACAATCATTCCAGGCAACTCTCCATCTGTTTTTCTCTGTGTACCTGTGCCTATTGTTTGAATGTGTGTGTCTGTCAGTGTGTGTCACCCCACCCTCTACTTCAAGCCATCTACTGAAAGAAGTGTCAAAAAGTTGCCTGAACTCTTTGTATTGCATTTGCAGTGAGCAAAACATGCAACAGTATTATAAAATAGGCAGTCCTCCTCTGGGACTTATTTCTAATGCTACGAAATCTAATACAGAATTGCAGTTTCAGTGTATCACATTGTTAAAAAATTACCTGCATCGTTTTTGTATCGGATCATGGACCGTGTATCAAGATAAGCATCAAATCCTCTCTGAAGGACAGATTGACTGTAGACTCTTAGACCCTGTTTACACCGAGTCACTTCATGCGTCTTCGGCAGATCAGAAAGCTATCCGACCTCAAAAAAGCTACGTGTAAATGCATCCAAATAGCATTCAAGATGGATTGAAATCTGATTGCTCAAACCTACTCCTCCCACAATGTAACTATGTCAAAAACTGATTATGAGAATTATTACTCCCTTTATTAGTACATCAGCAACGATTAGCTGATTCATCGATTAGTCAATTGATAGACAATTTATCAGCAACTTTTTGATTATCGATTATCTGATTTCTGAAATGTGAGAATTTGCTGATTCTTCTTGTCATATATGATAATATATTGAATGTCTTTAGGTTTTGGACTGTTGGTTGGACAAAACAAGCAAACTGAAGACATCACAGTGTGCTCCGAAATTGTGAAGTACATTTTTTCACTAATTTGTCATTTTATTCCTTCTACTATCATAAAAATTCTGTGGTTGGTCTGTTTTGTTTTCATACCATTAACAAACTGCACCAGAGTTTGCTCGGAAGCGGAGCGAGACCCTCCTTTTCAGACAGTCTCAGCCTGGTTGATTGGTCTGCACCAGAGTTTAATTGACAGCTTTCACAGCAGCCAAAACAAACTGAACCAAAGGGGCAAACACACCAGACTTTGTTTGAACCACACCTAAGAGGTCAGGTGTGAAAGCACCATTAAACTCTCCATGCTTGAATTAGACTTATATAACTTTTTTGGGTTGGCATTTCTGAGTTATAGGCCTACTTGTTATAATCAACTTGCTGTGTATATGTGCATTGTACAAGCTATGTGGATCTGAGAGCATAATACCAAGCCAAATTCCTTGTATTCTTTGTGAGAACAGTCTTGACAAATAGACAAAGACTCTGAGTGATCTCTGTGAGATAAAACACGTTCGCTATTGAGTCTTTGAAAAGTCCTTAATTTGCTGTTGAAATTAATTTGTGGATTTTAATTATTTAATGTAAGGGTGTTGTTGACTTTGACATTTTATTGGCACCAATAAATGACAAAAACTGTTGCACAGTCAGTGATTATTGTGTAATTCCCAAAGTAGGAAACTGTGATACCTTAGAAAACATGTTAGTAGTACATGTGCATGGCTCACCCTGTAGAATGAACATCCTTATAGGCCTTTGTAGTATGTTCACTTATCAGTGTACAGCCTGTGAGGGCTCAGTTTTCTCTTACACTCTGCTGAACTGAAGGTTAATTGTCTGTATGTTCAGGGTCAATCCTCCTCATTCCTCCTCTTCCTATATTATAAAGCTAACACCCTCAAATTTTCCTCTCTTCCTCTTTCTGCCTTTGTGTTTTCATTCTCTGGAGCTTTCATACACCACATTGTGCTCAGGCCTTCATTCTTCACCCAGCAATTTATTTCGGCCCTGCTTTGCAGCTCCCTCGGCATAAGTATGATGATTGGAAATTTTCAAAAGAGCTGGAGAATCTGGAGCTCATCTCATCTCAGATCTTTTGTCTTCTGTCTTATTTGACAGGAAAAAAGCAAATGAGATGGTGCTGGCCCTGCTCATTCTCTAGAAACCAATGTCTGGGATGTGATTCTGTTTGGTTCTTTTTTTCTGATTGTCATAAAACTAGAATTAACAATATATGGTTACTGGTTGTATGTTCCTGGGGTATCTGTTGTTGCTAACAACTACAATGTGTGCAGTATGAATTAATACAGCCCTCTGCCCTCTCAGGCCATTTTCCTCTGCAATCACTGAGGTGTAAATTACCATAGAGCTCACAATACAACATGGATCGCAATGCAAGTGTTGTGATTTGATTTATTGTCCCACTCTTCAGCTGTTGGCAATAACACAGCCACATCAATAATACCTGTGTGTTCAGCAAAAAGCGACAAGTTAATTACAAGAACAAATGAAAGAACTTCCTGGATTTCTTCTAAAAAGAGCACAGTTAAGGGCAGAACAGAATAATGATTTTTATCAGCAGGGTTTTACCTGGATCCAAATGAGGCATAACGAGTTCTTGAAGATGGGACTTGAGCTGGATTTAACCGTATGTTTGAGTTGTCATTGGTTCCAACATGGTGCTGTATCACAGAAAACAGTGTTTTATTTGGCAGCCTGATTTTGGTGGGTAGGAAGCCAGTGAGGGATCATGGCTTGTTTTGTGTGGCCCCTTGCATATGCTCTTGCCGTTTCCCTGAGCCCATCCCCTTGTCCTATAGAATTCTCCAGAGGGAGCTGTGTGAAGTCTGATAAATGTCCTCAAGTGGTCACTTGAACCAGCATTGGGACTGAAGACCCCAAATTTGAAAATGAAAAGAATCTGGGGGTGTGGAGTTAGAAAGAAGTGAGCTTACCAGACCTCTGTAGCCTGCACATCATCTCTGCTTGAGGCTAGAGGCTCAAGGCTACATTAGCCGCTACTAGCATAACACACCTGAATCTCTGACTGTACTGTCAGCTGTGGAGTAGCATTGTGGGTAATGTAGGTGCCACATTTTGACAAGGAATGTGTGGATGCATCTCTGGTTCTGCTGCATCAATTTTGATTTTTTTTTTAACTGTCCATCTGACAATGTTACAGGAGTGTACTACTAAATCTGTGGAGTACTCTTTTAAGTGACAGTGGGATTGACTCAGGGAATACTGATGGCTTATATTCTTGTTTTATAGCAGGGCGAAATATTACAAGCAGCAGAAAAGGAGGGATGCTGCTTGGCTGCAGTGAGTGCAAGAACACTGATAGATGTTAATGACAGTAAAGTGTTTGATAAGAACCGATATTAAGAAGATGTATAATTCACAACTTGTGGAAGGATGTTCATAGCCCATGCTATATCCTGTCCTGCTTGCTTTCTGCCACAACACGCAAGTGAATTTCATCTAGCTAAATCTATTCTGATGGTACCATTATGCTGAGTATAAATCCCAGACAGTTATCAGACAGCCTGTATTACACACTAATACACACACACACTGCGACAAATGACCTGTGACTGGAAACAGCTGAGATGTCTATAGGACAAGCTGAAATTGTTTCATACCAGTTGATATAAAGCTAAAGTAATATGAAAAGATGGTGAGACAGAGGGAAGGAGGAGTATTTACTAAAGTAACAATGGAAAGCAAATTAAAAACAACCATTGCTCTTCCAGTCAACAAAACAAACAGCTAAAGCAGAGAGCAAAGAGAGTAGTTTGTGTTGAAAGGGAGATAACTGCCTTATTTTGAAGTTTTATTGAGACTGAAATATTTTGCTCAAGAGAAACCTGAGAGCAAAAAGTAATAATAGGATAAAGACAATGTAAAACATAATTCAGACCCACAGTGCTAGATGTTGGTACTGTAAACCAGCAGCTGTTCAGCATCCAGCTTTTATGGGCTTTTATGTCATTTTAATGAATGACCCACCAACAGGCTCAGGTCTTTTAGTCCCTCATTTCCACACACACATACCTTTATGTACTGTATATAAAACAATGAAAATAAAAACATATTTTTGATTCATTCAATTCATAGCCTAAGAGCTTGGTCACACTAGCAATTATATCAAATTATTGTCCTGTTTGCAACTGAGAGCACATGTTGTCAGTACGTCACCAAGCTTCCAGCACCACCTACATGTATTTCATGAGTACGTGAATAAATCTGCTATGTGCACTTTTTGGGCTGACCATGCACTTATCCTCTCTGTAGGTGGTCATTCTGTTTGATTCTTTTGCAGTAAAACTTAGCAATAGCATAACATAACATACCATGCATTTATTTCATGAGTCAGGATAGCATTAAACAGGACCTGAGTTACCCTCTACGGGTCCCCAGGGCAAAAATTAGATGTTTCCCCTATTGCACCCCACCCTTTGCATTATGTTTGTATTAGTTAATAATTAGTAATTAGCTTGTGGTAACTTGATAAGGCACACATTTATCCTTAGAAATATGCACTATCTAAGTAGAACAGAAACTAAAATAATAAAGACCTTAAAACTCCTGGGAGAGCCCAGACACATGGCCCTTAGGTGCATAGGTTGAGGTGTAAACATTTTGTCTCTTTGTCCGTCATCCCTGTGTGTTCATTGCTCATGTTACAGTTTAAGCTCAATTTGTGATTTGGACCTCAGATCATAGGAGGCTAGTAAGAGCTCTATTATTTTGCCCTGTTAAATGTATTCAAGTTAAAATGGTCTGTTTGTCATGGACGTGGAAAGTTAGGTAAATAAAACCCTTAGATTGCACTATCTGTCTACTTGTGCCTCTACAAGAATGGGCCTCAGGATAATGTGATGATGCAGATGTCATGTTAAAGCCCCCATCATTTCAGTGTATAGTGTGTTTTAGTGGTGCACACAGTATTGCCAAACAATTAACTAATTAATTTCAAACTACCCCAACTGTTCACCACACGGTTTACCTAGAGCCCCTGAGAACCATGAGGGTCTGGGGCCCCAGGGCAGTTGCTCACTTTTCTGGTTGGTAACCCAAATTTGGGATTATAAAGAGCACCTTAAAGCCATAGACTGACCCTACCTGATACA
Source organism: Macquaria australasica (assembly GCA_005408345.1). Lineage (NCBI taxonomy): Eukaryota > Metazoa > Chordata > Actinopteri > Centrarchiformes > Percichthyidae > Macquaria > Macquaria australasica. The sequence continues at coordinate 20,513 of SEMN01000528.1, read as the reverse complement.
TATGCATCAGGATAGCAGACCATTTACCAGTTTTTAGTCCATAGTATGGGTCAAGCTGAAAAAAAACCCTGCCTGCTAAACGCCCATGTCTTTGAAGCTACCTGTTTGTAACGCATGCCCCCCATTAAAAAATTGTATTCTCCAAGACAAAGCTAAGATGTAGTCATCAGGGTTATTTTCTCAGACTTCTCGAAGATCCTCTAGAGCCACAGAAGACATTATACACCGGTTATACATGGTTTTCTCCGGCTGAATAGAATTCCATAAATAGTAAAATAATGTTTAAAATGAGTACAGTGGTCCTTTAGTCTTTTTTACAGGGTGTTTTTTTACAACTCCATTCCTTGGTCCAAACACAGAAGCCAATCAAGCAAGTAATCAGTTATTTTTGCTTTCCATCTTTTCAGGTGCATAAATTCAAGGTTTCTTAAATTATATGCCATGTACTACAAAGGTTTATTTATTTTGATGAAAAGTTTGGCTTATTTTTGTGACTTCAGTCTTGAATTTAAAAACAAAGATTGCATGAGAGGCACAAGCCACTACAAAACATAATATAAAACTTTTGAGAGCAGTCAAGAAATGTAGAATTGCAAAGAGCTCTGAAGCATGTGCAGAGACTTTAGTAAAGAATTCATGTTTGGACTGAATAGGACAGACAGAGACTTGCCCAGCAGTCTTCCTTGCCTGAAGGCAACCAACTGGCTGTCTGGCCAGTAGTCAGTTATCTGCGAGGCTTGTGCTGGCCATGGTGCCGGCCATGTTTACCAGATGCACCATTCCCTCAGGTGAGCGCACTACAGCTGGCAGCTTCGAGATCCAGCAAACTCACTGGCCCTCGGCCCGAAACATGCTGGATGATGCCTGAGACTGAGAACTGCACAGATAAACATATCTGTATGCACCACATAGATCCCACCCACTGTCTTGTCCAGTGGGTGGGAGTACAGATAAACATCCACAGACTGCACAGTTTATGCTCAGTGGCCGTCGTATGACATTACTGCCATTAGTTTGGATAAAGACACTCTTGTTCTTCAATGGTGTAACATTTTTTAAACAATATATCAATATCAGTATCTTCAGAGACAGAGTGCTGCAAATTCCCAGGGGAACATCTTTGACCTATAGACTATTATGCACAAAATGACAATAGATATTCTAAAAATTGAGAGAATGTTTGATCTGCTGTAAAAATCTTAAACTTCTTCTTAAAAACTGAATGAAATCTGAGCTAGTTTATTGTGATTGGGCAACATGTTAATAGCTAGATGTACTGGCTTTAAAACATTACATGTAGGGTAAGGTGGGCATCTGTGTTTTTCTTATTGTCCCATGTAGCCTACTAACAAGTATTGTGTGTGTATCCAAAGCATGATATATCTTATTCCTCTGTGCCATGGAGCTCCATTGTTGTTCCAGAACTATTAAAAACACACCATTGAGCTACACCGTTGCACTGGCTGACATGTTCCTTCATTACCCTGAACATGGTCAATGTAGATTAGTTTTAGTCAGTCCTTCTTACAGTTAGCATCGTTCCAGACCTCTGAATCACCGTCACGACTTAGTCAATTCAAACTGCTCTGTTGTTGTGCTTATCCATTCTATTTTCAGTGGTTGGAGAAATAACTAACCAATCAGAGTTTTGTGGGTGGGATTAAGAATGGGGGCAATGATTCCTACATAGCTACCTAGCTACATCCATGAAAAATATTAACAAAGAAATGTGTGGATAAGATTGGCGTAGCTATACAGGCTGTTGTAAATTGACTTAGAGATATAACAATTTTTAAAATGGCGTGTTTCCTCAGTCTTTTTGATAAACATTAAATGGACTGCTACTGCAGCTTCCATATTGACTGAAAATAACGATGGCTGGAAGGATACATCATACACTACTAACAGGTTAGAACAACACAAAACAAAGTAACAGTGAACAGAAATCAGCTGACATGAACACAATGTCAAGCTGAATGAATGTAGTAACAAAAATGGCAATTCAGTTTGATTATCAGGCTATCAAACATTATCCTGCCACTGTACTCACCAGAGCACCAAATATGACTTAATGTGCGACTGATAGTAGTCCCCAACAAATGCACTATTTATTTCCAAGTAAAGTGAGTAATGTTTGCTAAAACTACAGTGCCCAGTTGTTTTAGGAACCGAGCAAACCGTAAATTTGTTTTGCACCACTAAAGCCCAATTAGAAACATTGCATTCTTACCCTCTGTATATTGCACTCCAGGGGACCTGGGGTGGCATTTTTATCCAATAGGGACTGGGCTCCCTAGTGAGTTAATTTGGCCCTGTTGTACCTAACTACTTGTACTTTAGTATTTCAATTTTATGTTAAATTCTACTCCACTTAATTTCAGAGACAAATATTGTGATTTTTACTCCTCTACATCTATCTGACAGCTGTAGTTACTATAACATTTGGGAAATGCATAATGTGCAAATGAAATATCATTAATTCATATACAGTAAATTAAATTACACAGCAGTATATAAACTAGTTCAAAGCTCCACTAGCTACAACATAAAAATGCATTAATAATAAAATGAATACCCAATAATATAATATGTAATGTAATATTTACTTGCAATGTTTTATTTTCACTATTAGTATTGCTACTTTTACTTAAAGCTGGTGTAGGCAAAATCTGTGCAACATATACAAAACCTTACGCCACTTTCTCTGCTGCCTCGTATCACTCCGCTGCCTCGTATCACTCCGCTAAGCCCCTCCCACCAAACCCACAACTTCGACAGGCAGCAGAAGGAGTCGGTTCCCCTGCAAAACCGTATCCCTCGTAGGGTTCGCTCTCCACGGCGTGAGCCTCACCGAGACCACGGTCCCTCCCACCGTGACTTGTTTTCTCAAAGACGCCCCTCCAGCGCTTTGCAGCCACAGAGCAGAGCGCCCCAGGCTTCAGAGGCAGCTTCAACGCCGTCCAACAGCGGGATCAGAGGCTCGTACACCTCACACACACACCACTGTCCCCCGTCAAAAGTTATTCCCCACTGTTTGTCATCATGCCTCTTTGCCACTCGTCGTTACGAGCGCTATGGCATAGAACATAATGAGCCTGAAGCTCCGTGTGGAGCCGGGACGTGTTGTTTTGTACTATACGCCGCTGTAGGCAAAGGAGGTATTTTAGGATAGTAGGTAGAATGGTAGGATTTTCGGCAGGATTTTACGGCATTGAATCAGGCTTTCTCCATCTGAAGGGATGAGTACGCACATCTGCTCTTGTAGCTTAGCCAATACGAACGCACCGTCTCTCTGAAATAACCTGTGATAGGCTAAAGTCTACCGTCACGGGCTAGATTTTCTGAAGCCTGAAAACAGAGCCAAGGGGGGGGCTGAAGTAGAGGTCTGCTCTCAGACCACTTGAATTACAATATGCTGCACGGTTAATATGGCATTTTTGCCCAAATGACACCAAAAGAAAACTGCCTACCCCACCTTTAAGTAAAGAATCTGAAAATGTCTTCCACTGCTTGTTAAGATAAAATAAAATAAGGTCTGATGCTGCTGTACTGCTGGCTTGTATCATAGGTTTTATGTCGTTTTTACAGCTGACTACATGTGCAAGAATTGAATTTCTATGAGGATTAAAAGAAAAAAAACATTTGCCTCAAAGCAACTGCAGCTCAAGCACTTTGTCTTCTGTTTTTATGTTCATTTTTTAATACATTCCATTGAATGCACTGTAAGAAAAGGGATTTTTCCAGATCCTCTTCATAAGCAGGCACATTATCATAAATTCATTCCAATCTAATCCTCACCCTCCACCAACCTGGGATATTCTCCAGTATAAGAAGGCCACCTCACCTGTTTGAATAGGAAATGATTGCTGAGTGTGTCTGCCTCACGCAGCCAAGTGCTCTCTGAGTTTAACCCTTGAAGGCTAAAGATAGATCCCCTGAGACCCTCTCCATCTCCACTGTGTGCTGTTAACTCCAGTCAGCTTCTGTTTGTTTCTTCCCTTTTGATTTTCCTCATGTCTCATGTAGAACACATTCTCCAGGGGGTGACTGGTTTATCATTTAACAATCTGCACTTAGTGTACAATTAGGTCTGAATATAATACATTTCCTTTGAATGTTACAGTTTTTTTCTTTATTCATTGATTTGTATCTGTGAAATCCAAATCTTGGTGGCTAATGATAAGTGTTCATTTTGGCACTTGATTTTGCTCTGGTTTTAGTCTTATATATATGTGTGTGTGTGTTTTTTTTAATGGTAAATGTCAAGGGAAGCAAAGAGTGCATACACTAAAGAATGAGTCCAGACCATAAACCAGGTCCCCTTTTTGTATCAGTCCCATACAAGATTGATTGAATGACAAGTATTGTTTAGTTGCCACTTCTCATTTATATTTTAGTGAATTTGTTTTTCTTCCAGGAACTGGTAACATTAGTTAAAATTACTGGCTTAACATTACTGAAAGGCAAGATGCTGTTTATTAGCTAAATCAACTACTAGAAAGAGTTTATTCGTCATAGTTTTCATTGACGAAAATAAAGTCATCATGGTTTTTATTGACAAAGTTATTGCTGTTGTTGATGATACCACTTAATTGTTAATTAACAGGCTTGTGTAGGGACGTAGGTGTTTCAATGAGACACAAGACACTTACTATCACAAAAAAGTGCTTTGAGCTAAATGCTAACATTAGCATGCTAACAGTGATAATTCTAGCATGTTGATGTTTAGCAGGTATAATGTTTGCTAATCAGCACTAATACACTAATACCAGCTGACATCATTAACAGCAACATCAGCTGATGATGATTGTTTTGCAGGTATTTGTTCATAAACTGTGTTGGACAAACAGAAAGCTTTTGACCTGATGATGGTGCTACATGAAAAGTCAGAGGATCAAATATTTTACAGTTCAACCTCTGGGTATGATGACTCTCTGTACAAAATTACACTGCAATCCACCCAATAGTTGTCAAGATATGTCAATAAAAACAAAAATATCAACCTTATGGTGGTTGCCAAATATCATGGCAATCCATGTATTAGTTGTTAAGATATTTCACTCTAAACCACAAATGTCAACCCTTATGGTGGCGCTAAAAGAAAAGTCAGAGGATCACCAAAATCAACACGATTCATCATCTGGGAACCATAAATGTCTGCACAAAATTCCATAGCAATCAATCCAATAGTTTTATAGATATTTCAGTTTGGACCAAAGTGGTGGACCGACAGACAGACCAACATTGCCATCTCTAGAGCCAATGGCTTAAATTTGCACTTGTACCTCACTTTCATTTATTTAGTGTTGTGGTTAGTGTGATCAGAGCAGCAAACAAAAACTTTGAGGCCACCAACACAGTGTCACAAACTGGCTCAAGGAATGCGACAAGGGATGCCCACTGAGGTTGGCCAGGCAGCCTCCAAGACAGTGGGAGGGTCGTCATAAGAGAGTGAAAAGAGACATACACAATTCTTCATCCATCATTTTATGTCCTGTAGATTACAGTTACAATTTTAGCCAAAAGTACGAGTTATCTGTTCACTGTTATCAAATATTATTTTTTCAGATTTAATCTAAAACTCACTTCAGAATCATATCTTGATTTTTATTCTGCTGCTCAGTCTGTGACATACTTTATAGTACAGGTATATTCTCCTTGTAACAGTATGTTTAAAGCTTGCTGTCCCCATGGTGTTGAGAGACGTGCTGTGAGGCAATTCAGTTCGAAGGACCAACTGATTGGTAACGAAACCTTATTTTCCAAGTATCGATCCTGGGGGCAACCTGCAAAATGCAAAAACCTCAGCAAGACGGATCTGCTGTCACATCTTACAGTAGAAATCAGGCAATCAATGTCACATACCTCCAGTGGGGCCTGCATGGCCTAATTCCACTCACCAGCGCTAAATAGTGAAAACCCCTGGGTTCATCAATCATCAATTCAAGGAGCACTCTTAAGTTAATAGTCCGGTCTTTACCCACTGAATGGCCACTGCATTTATCTGTGTGACCTAGCGGATACTCCCTCTATGTGACAGAGGGAGGAGATGGGAGCAATATGTTTTACTTTGATTGCTGTATTCTCTTTCTCTCTCAGCTTGCTGCACTATAATTCCCAATTTGGAGCTGTCTGCTATCATGATTTGAAATTGAAGCTTGAAGCAGACTGATTATCTCTAACCCCCACGGAATACCTTTGATTGATCAATTTTAGGGAAATTGGCATACTTGAATGTGAAAGTCAATATTTCCTGGACAATATAGATAAGTAATATCTCATGACGCATCATTTCACCCAATGCCAAAGTACGTTCTTGTATTGGCAAAGCTGGCTCAAGCCTTTCTAGGGCCTTAAACTGAGAGAAGACCTTGGGGTATGACTCTCTGGCTCAAGACGCTCCTCTTCTGGAGGGTGTGGGAAACGTTCAGGATGCTAACCAACTTGGACAGCATATTCTTCTCCGTCACGTCCTCCAGAGAGTCCAGCTGTCCACCGTCCCAACCACACAGCAGCATAAAAGATGGCACTGGTCACCACAGACTAGAACATCTGCAGCCTCCTGTTACAGACATTGAAGCCTCTGAGCCTCCACAGGAAGTAGAGCCAGCTCTGGCCCTTCTTGTAGACGGCCTGTTTCAAACCCACTCTAGCCTGAATCCAGGTGCACTCCAAGGTATTTATAGGAGTGAACCACCTCGACATCCTCCCTCTGGATGGATACAGGGGTAAGAGAAGGCTTAGTCCTGCAGAAGTCCACAATCAGCACCCTTGTCTTGCTAATGAAAAGACCCTCTACAACCACACAGGTGTTTTCAGTTATTGTTGCAGATTAGACTTCTGCTCAGGTTGAAGGAGCTATGCTGGGAATGAAAAGTACTTTGTGGATTGTTTGACCACTAGTGGCACTATGGAGAAATGTTTTGATGAACCGGTCTCCTTTTTGTTTACATGTTGTACTCAACTAACATCCAAACAAGAATGCACATGAACACATATGACATAGTACACACTCCTGCGGTTTTATGCTACTCCACTGATGCACAGTTGGTGACTATAACTTGCCAAGAAACATAGTAATGTGCCAGCAAAAGGGATGAAAGATGATAGTGATGCTTTTTCCTTGAATGTAATTTGGTACTAATCATAGGCAAAATAGAACTGCTACATTTAAGCCTAAACAAATGTTTATTATTTGTTCACTTATTTTAGAACTTTATTCTCCATATATTTAAAACTGTATTGCCTGTTTTTAAGGATATTGCAAACCTATAACATAGTGTTACCAAAGAAGACTGCTAGCTAGAAGACATGCAGATTTTGCAAATGTTTTATGAAATTCATTCAACACACTTGTTAGGCCTCAAGGATACACACGAGAAGTTTGGATGTGAAATACTGAATATAAACATAAATGTTTGTTTACAAGAAAATTGCATTATAACTCATAGTAAGGTTTAAGGTGAAGTTGCTACAGCTTAACAGGTTAAACAAAGCAAACAGGAGAGTCAAGGGGATATGTATGTATTTCCTCCTGCTCTCTCTCTCCCGCTCCCCCCCTCCCCCTTCAACCCAACCGGTCAAGGCAGATTACCGCCCACCTTGAGCCTGGTTCTGCTCAAGGTTTCTACCTGTTAAAAGGGAGTTTTTCCTTGCCACTGTCGCATAGTGCTTGCTCATGGTGGGAACTGTTGGGTCTCTGTAAATATAAAGAGTCGGTCTAGACTTGCTCTATTCGAAAAAGTGCCCTGAGATAACTTTGTTATGATATGGCGCTATATAAATAAAACTGAATTGAATTGAATGTATGTGCACAACACCTGTTCAGAGCAGTTTCCCTCTTACTGAAAGTGCAAATGTTAAAAAAAGAAAAAAAGAAGACATTTCAATATATAAATATTTAAAAATTGTATTTTTAAATATATAAATATTTAAATGATGACATCGCATTTGTGATTAGCTCTTTTCAGAGGCCCCCGTTGGCTGTAGGGCCATAAGCAGCCTTAAATTGGCTGTGCGTATTAAGTTAAATACATTACACACAAGCTGACAGATGTTTTTTTTCCTTTCCCTAGGTTACAAGTGCCCATGCCTCGAAGGCAGACATTGTCAAGTCGGGAAGCCCCAAATCCACACTAAAGCATATATGGACAGAAAGCAGTAAGGATTTGTCCATCAGTAGGCTGCTGTCACAGACTCTACATGGCAAAGAGAACAGCACAGCCTTGGACCTTCGCTATGACACTCCAGAGCCCTACTCTGAGCAGGACCTGTGGGACTGGCTGAGGAACTCCACAGACTTGCAGGACTCACGGCCGCGAGCTAAACGGCGGCCAATGGTCAAGACGGGGAAGTTCAAGAAAATGTTCGGCTGGGGGGACTTCCATTCTAACATCAAAACGGTCAAACTCAACCTGCTGATCACTGGTAAGATCGTGGATCACGGCAATGGCACCTTCAGTGTCTACTTTCGCCACAACTCCACAGGCCAGGGCAACGTGTCTGTCAGCTTGGTCCCTCCAACCAAGATAGTAGAGTTTGATGTGGCAGCACAGCAGTCCGTCATCGACGCCAAGGACTCAAAGTCCTTCAACTGCCGCATAGAGTACGAGAAGGTGGAGAAGGGCGCCAAGAACACACTCTGCAACTTCGACCCGTCCAAGACCTGCTACCAGGAGCAGACCCAGAGTCACGTGTCCTGGCTCTGCTCCAAACCTTTCAAAGTCATCTGCATCTTCATTTCCTTCTACAGTACCGACTACAAGCTGGTGCAGAAAGTGTGCCCGGACTACAACTACCACAGTGACACTCCCTACTTCCCCTCTGGCTGACGTTCCCATACATTCACAAACAGAAAAGTGGATGAGTAGAGCACAGACTGGGGCTTCTACCCATCCCAGAGAAATGTGTATGTTAGCCGTACTGTCCCTAAACATGTCCATACCAGAGTGTCAGCCATCCCAACTGATTTCCCAATTTAGAGTTCTGAATTTTGCAGGGAGAGGTTTCTTTTAACTGCTAAAAAGGTGATATATAGGACTGTAATATGCTTAATATGACCTGAAAAATTGATTATGATTAATGATTACTATGATTATTATCAGTTAGAATTTTGTTCCTGAATTATATTTTGTCCCTGTTGAACCATGTGTAGATAGCAGGGGCTTATTGGTCCTTTTGTTATCACTATTGAACTCTGCCCTTTGTTTGGTTTTTGTTTAGTTCACACTTCTTGTCAAACTAGATGTTAATAAGTTTGTTTTCCTCTTTTAGCATATTTCATTTACAATGCATTAACTCTCTGGACAACAATGTATGGACTGTTTGCCCCTGCTGTGCTATTTATGCTCTGCAGTTTATCCTGCATAACTGGAAAACAATATTAACTCCTTGTTTAAAAAGAATTAAAAAATAAAATCCTCAGAGTTTTTACAAAACCTGCAAGGCAGCTGAAGAGGACAGTGAAGATTCATATGTGAATTTGATGCTTTTAGAAATGTGAGGTGGTCTTACCCATGTAGGGGTGAGCTGGAACTGAGCAGGCTTTTCCCTCAGACAAGTTAACACGCCCAGATACTGTAACACTTGCTGTATTCAAAACCGTCTACTACATACTACCGACAAGTATGTACTACATACTGCATACTGCTTTTTATAGTAGTATGCAGTATGAAACTTTCAAATCAATTTATTTTGCACTATGCTAGGCCGGTTTCTGGTTTTGGAAAGTGGAAGTAAACATTAGCACAACTAATGGCAAACCACTGTCAGTACTTTGCATTGTGGGACACATAGGGGAGGTAGAGTGGTCTGATGCATCACAGAGACTTTTTCTGAATTAGTACAACATCTGGGTATTTCTGGCATACTGCAGATTTTGCTTTTGTTTGCATACTGCATACTACATGCTACATTTTGGCCAAATCAGTACGTACTGCTAGTATAGTAGGCAGTTTCAAATACAGCCACTGTCAATCTTCAGCTGCCGTCAGAGTGTTCCTGCTAGTGCAGCTTGATGTTCAGTTTGTTGGGTGATTGGTTCATTCTCGGCTGATTGAATGTCTGATTACCTGACTGATTGATCATGGGGTCATTCGTGGGGGATGGGGCTTGCTCATTGTCACTTAATATATCAAATGTAATGTATTGAATTCTATATCTTAGAGCCTAATTTGTATGAATGGTTTGTATTGTACATAGTTTATCCCAATTGCGCTGCTTCTATACATGCCCCACATGAGCTGTGTGTTTACCCCCTACCCGCTAAGTCCTCTTGTTCACTCCATTTATGCTCGTTCTTACCACAAACAAAGAAACAAAGGAAATTATGTTGCTGCCCTAGATGTGAATTTCATGAAAACAGCAATCCTGTACAGAAGCTGTAAAACTGACTAAATATATTAAAAGTATTCATTGAAAGTTTCTTTATTGGGGGGGAGGTGGGGGTTAGAGATGTACATATGAATTAAAGAATATTATTATTATTATTATCGACTGAATGTTGGTATGTGTGAGCTCTTTCTGTGAGTCTTACTGTAATGAGTCACTAATGATTTGTTGAAGTCCGGTTACATATCACTATGCCTGTCAGCTGTTTGAAGGAGAATGGCTACAACACCAGACTCCAGTGTGTAGTAATACCCTGAATTACAACAACAAGTAGTTCTCATTTCCCAGGAGGCTTGACAGGAGAATTAGGCAGCACGAAGAGAATGCAATTTACTGTATTGTGAACTGTGTTGTGGATGGTTACAATATCTTATTACATGTGTTGTTCTTTTTCATTTTGGCCCTGAGTGCTAAAACTCATTTTGGGCTGAGCAGTCGCCAGGTAGCTGCAAACCTCTGACCACAGAAATCCATGCACTGATTTCACAACCCTATCACCACTGTGCAAAATACTGGTACTTTAAAAAATAAAATAAAATAAAAAAATCAATATCAGCCACACCTTAACACATACCATTTTCCATCCTATATGCTTTTCTATATGCAGTGGAAAAAATAAGAAATGTTGTTACATTTTAATAAATATGCAAAATGGGAGGCCATTTTTCATCACTGTCCAGAGTCCTGCACGTTTCCAGTTTTGCAAACCCACCACAAGCCTTTAAGTTTAGCACCAGAACCGACCCTTTACCTGCAATTATCTCTAAATCAATTCCCAGCCTGACACGTTAATATAAGACTCGCAACCTGACCAATAGCTCAAATATGCTCTGAGCTGGCTGCTGGGCATTACAGGCAAAAACTGTAAGGGTGTACAAACAATGCAATAAATAAATGTTAGAAAATAAATACAGCTATAAATAAAAATGCAGTGACACAGGTAGAAATACCCTCCACATTTTCAGTAAATTATTTTCGCTTGTGTTTCCTCTCACCCAGACCAACAGGATGGCACAGACACACACTCTCACCTCTCCAAGACATCAGGATTTAAGTATTAACTGACTCTGTGTCCTTTTCTGACAAAGCTGACAGCTATTCCGTACACTTCACAGTTTATACATTGAGATTGTTTGTCGAATAGTAACAGACTAGCAAATCTCCAAACCCCATGTTTTATTATTTCGTCTGGAGATTTAAGACTGTTTAAGAACTTTTTCCATTGGATAAATAAGGACATAAGACATAAATTAGGTTTATCAAATATGTAGTGAAGGAACAGAACAGTATCCAGTATTTCCCACACTGCTACTGCCAGACAAGAACATTGATATTGGATGATTCTAAAAAAATGGCAACGATATTTAACACTTCCAACATTTTGAAGATATATCTGTGCAGAGCATCTGTGGTATGCTTACAAATAGGGAAATGTCATGGTTATGGCAAATAAACTGTTTAAGATGCAGTTAGGGTTAGGCCACTAAAATGGTGGTAGGAGCTAGGGCTAGGATTGGGTTATGGTTGAAAACAAAGCAAAAATGTACAGGTCTAGACAGGGGCGCAAACTTCCTCACCCTCACATTCTGCCTCGCTACATAATGGACACTCATTCCTAGACTGACACAGAACATTGGCATTGGATGTAAATAATCCGTTATAGAATCATACAATATGAATGTAATTCCTACTATAGGGATACTGGGCTCGATTTCACTACTTGAGCAATGTCAGACTTGAGTAATGTCAGAAAATCCATACTATCCCCATAACACTGTCCTTGTATCAGAAAAAACATGATCATAAAATAAGTAAACAATCTGCTCTGAGATGAAAAATTCTCAAGCTGTAGCTTTTGTTCCACAGATTCTAAAGACAACCCTGAGCGACTTCAACAGCATTGTAAATGAAGGCTACTATTTTCTTCAAAAGCTCTACACACTTAATTAGAAAATGTTCCCCACTGAGGTCTTCTGCAGACAGTTCTTATCCTTAAGACAGTTTTGGAATCAGTCAGTATCAAATCATCACACTGATAAAAACCAAGAGCTGAAAACAAATGATGGAAACACTCACCATACAGAAGTTCTGAAGATATTTTGGAAAAATACAACAAGGAAATGAAGGAAACCATTCTGGATCTACAATCCTGCAGCATGCACAAAAACCTAATATTTAGTGATTCTGTACACTTGCAGACATCAGTGTATGACAATTTTCAAGACCATTCAGACATAATTTGGTCAATACTCAAATGTAGGGCTGGCTATTTTTTCAATGCTAAATAGTCTGCTCTACATTTTACATTTCAATACACATTACTGTATTTAGATAATCTTTCCACTTCCTCATGATGCATTATATGATAATGCTTTTCAACTGTGCAATGAACTGGTTAAAGCTAGTTATCTTCACTGGTATAATTTATTTCACCACTATATAAAATTATGTTTTTCGTAAGGCTGAAGAAAGAAAGGACTGAAAGTACTTGATATATATTATGACAAATTACGCATCCTCCATATTTCTCATGTGTATAGTGTACAAACAGAGTGTATGTAAACAGTCTGTGGAAAGCGTCACATTGCCTACATAGTAAAAGGCACCCAGAACACATAAGCTCCATGCCTGACTATAATTACTTATTGGATCTTCTTCTGATTTCGCACCATGTGTGATTGAGCAGATTTCCTAATAATCAAGCGTGCCAGAAAGCTGGACACATAGAGGTGAACTTGTATTTCAGTCCCTGGGTGATGTGGAGATTGGGATGCGAGACTGATAGCGTCTGTTCTGGGACTTCACAGTGGCACCTGCCATCGAATCCTCCAACTCGGCAGTTAGGATCAGCAGTCGGCTTTAAACAGATTAGGGGCTCTGGGGGAGGGAAATCCGCTGTCTTTAGCTGGCTCACAACTTATCAGTAATTAAAGTGGATGCCAGGTTTGTGTGTTCATTGGCGGTCCATGGAGTGCTTTTATAGCTGTCCTCATTAAGAAGATGCCTCCAAAAGTTTGCCCTCAATGCTCACTTTTAACAAGCCAGTAGGGATTTCATAGTATACGACTAAATATCATCAGTGTAGAAGCAAACACATAACAAAATTCCTGTTAATTCTAAATGTAATGAACATGGGAAAAATAATTTTTCTTTCATTTCTTTTTTTTTAACCTTACAGCAATGCCATAGAGGAAATGTTTTGATTTGATTTCTATGTGGACCCACAGGGGATTGTTATATTTAAAAATACTACGATAATAAAAATACATTGCCAACTAATTAATGAAGCCTTCAATTCAAAACTGGATGTGATACTACAGACACATTCAAAATAGAGATTGATTGATTCCTTTCTGTGTAATATTTATATTCCCAAATCTGAATTGAAGTTTTTGGGAAAAGATTATCTTACTACACGTTATATATGGTCTCCCAACTTTACATATCACCAGACAGAATGCTGATATTGGACAATTCTGCAAAAGCACATGGATTTCCTTTTATGTTCTGTGCCAAGGTTTTAAAGATTTTCTTTTTCATTTTACTACTCAATCTGGAAGATTAAGGTTAGGGAAAGATTGTGGTTATGGCAAATAAACTATAGTTAGGGCAGGGTTAAAGGAAAATTCTAGTTTATTTCAACCTGGCGTATTTCCTATAAATGTGGCTATTGTGGCTTGTGCTAACAATGCATTCACCACCTCCGTTGTAGAGATCTGGGGAAACAAGGACTCAAAACAACGTATATCAGGTCAAGCTATGCGAGCCTCCTACAGCTTTCCAAATAAACATGGTTTTTACATGAATCTTTTAAAACACTTGTCTCTGAGTCCGACCAAAAGTGCACACTACTAGCCATCTGGAATGGCCATTATGGCTAACTGCATTGGGGGTCTACTACACCTGGGTCAACTTCACCCTGCATATTCATCCGCAGACAGCGGTTTGTTTACATGTATGAGGCTGACTTTCACTGTGGTTATACTGTCTTCTGATAAAACTTCTGATGAAAAATTAAATGCAATGGCAGATTATCCCATGCACTATTATGAAGAAGATGTGGAGTCATTTCACTTTGATTGTCGACTGTTTATTTATTCGAACCGGAGTACACAGATGAGGAGCTAAATCAAATGGAAGAGGAAACACAAAAAATGGGGGCAGACAGACAACAGGACCATCCAGAAAGACGACATACCCCAGGAAACTGGCAGTGTTCCTGCGCTCACTGCTCTCTTCAGCCAACTGAGGAGGAAAACTTCTGCTGCAAAGGGATCTGTTGATGTCCGACTTAGAAAATAGTTGCGTCCACTGATGAGAGTGATCCCAGCTGTGTAACTACAACGCTTATCAAAATTGTTGTCCTGCAGACTTTGTTTTCACCTCCTCATATTCAACTGGAAGAAAAGATGGAGGCATGCATACACATACAGTCTCATCAGGTCTCTCTGAGTTAAGCTTTGGTCCTCATTTCAACATTTTTGTGTATAGCAGATATATTGCTGACCATTGTCTTTTGGAATTCATGGCATATTTGAACAGTGGAGCCCCCACTAATAATCTGGTAGAAACAGCAGCTATGAAGTTTCTTTTAAGGTGGTAAGTAATGTAGATGTTGAATACATGAATAACCACAAATCATGTGTTTGTGTCACAACCTTCTCTTCGTAATGGGGATATTGACAGTATTGTCAAAAAGCACTAGGATGGTCTCTCTGGACGCCGTTCGCAATCAAAGTCACCAAGGCACCCACGTTATAGCACAATATAGTGTGTCCACGTTATTACATGTGGGAGCATAAGCAATTGCTGGTAACTACTTCAATTTGTGTAGTGACAGCGACATGATGTCATGGGTCATAAATACAGTGAATTCTTTGCCTGTGACAAATTCATGAGGTTCACACGTTAAAGTGGTATTGCAGGGCTTTGTACTATATTTATTTAAAAAATGTCACTAAGCAACCCATTCATAATGACAGAGAAGTAAATGTTCTCTCATTCAGTTTCAGTTTATCTTTGCCAAAAGCACACATCAGCAACAAAATCAAACAAAAGCAGTACACAGTAGGGTGTACTGCTGCATAATGACTCGGTTTGCCTTGGCAGCAGGGGCAACTGGAACACAATACTACCAGTCGACTCTACCTGTCAGCTCCTGTCAGTGCCTCTGTTTTTATTGTACTAGATAGTGCTGCTGCTGCTGCAAGGCAGGCTGCCAGAGAGGCAGCAGACCTAGACACTAGCTGGGCAGCAGCCTGAGCTTCTGCTGCTCTTTGTTGCATTTCCTCAGCAGTGGATTCTTTCTCATACAGATCAGCTTTGTTGGAGGATTCTGGATACTACTGACACGATAGGCCTGTTTCAAGACTAAATGTCTTCAGTCATGTTAGCAGTGCTAACACATACAGAAGGACACTGGAAAGTTTCTATGGACATTCATCTACTTTTGTTTTTGCCATGAAGCTGGGTCACTAGTGGAATCCATTACAACAGCTAAATCCAAGCTGACTACAGCTGCCCTCCACAAAGTACCTACAACCTTTTCAGAGCCACTGAGTATTTGATAAATAAAGTACTGTAGGCTTTTGGTGGAGTTTTGCTTTAATCCTTGAACCCTCATTTGCTGCAGAATAACCTACCACATGTCCCAGTGCAGAATCTGGCAATTTCCATGTGTGACCTTTCTATTTTGGACACTCATTATGAGCTTTCCTCTGAGCAAGATGTCATGTTGCAAGAAATATTCCATCCTCTTTTTCAATGTTCAAGGTACATTTGTCATTCTACAACACAGGGCTGCACAATTAAATGAAAGTTGTAGCCTCCTTCATGATACACACACACACACACACACACACACAACATACTGTACAAATATTATAGAATAAAATTGTTATGGCTGTAGTGCAGTGTGTTTTTAATTGAGTTTTGTTCTGCTCTCTCTCCTGTGCTCCAGGTACCACCATGCCCCTCCTGCAGTGGGTGGTCAAGCGCAGCTGGTTCCACTTGCTCATCAGGGTCAGGAATACAAAAACTGGGAGAGGAGATTCAGGCGGGGCCAGTGGGTTGCTAACTCAAGTTGGACTGTACCAAGATCGGTAGTCTTACTCCCTTTTTTGGAGGGCAGGTTTATAGTGTTTTTTTACTGATTAGTAATTTCCATTAACTCAAACTGTTGATAAAATGTTGCATATAGCTGGGTCAGCTTCTCCTTCTGTTAATAGGAAGCTGGATTTCTGTTGTCGTTTATGGCTTTTGTTGTACTTTGCCTTGATCTAAGTTGCTAATAAATTCCATATTTGTGCCTATGCTTTCATTCCCTTGATTCTTTTTCCCTTTCAAGCCTTTCAAGTCGCCGTGAGCCAGAAGATAGGTAGACATAGTTTGGGTTAGGCAGGATCTAGGGGAGTTGTTGCTGTAAGGCTAGGCTTGATATTTGGCTATTGTGTGTGTGTGTGTGTGTGTGTGTGGCATCAAAGTTAGCTATATTGGTGAGTTGTTGCAATTAGGCTAAGGCTTCCTGGTAAGTATGGCAGCTTTTGAGTTTGACCAGTTTGTGGCTAATCCTATTTTGAGTCAGTTCGATAAATGCAGAAAAAAGGATTTGGGTAAGATTGCTGAGCATTATGATGTTCCTGTCTCGAGTTCCCTTGCTAAAAAAAAAGTGGGATTCTTCTCACATCTGCTGTGGATACTGACAGTGACTGGTCCTCTGGAGGTAGAGTAGACTTGGCAGCTGACTCTTTGTTGAGGAAATCAAAGCAAGCATAAAATGTTTTAAGCTCATCTAGCGACGTGGCCTCACACATGATGGGGGGTGCTCCTACTTTTGTAGCCTATCCTTTGTGTTGTTGGTGTTGAGGTCTCTCTCCAGTCTCCCCTGATGTCTCCGCTTTGCCTCCTTGATGCCAGATTTCAGCCTGGCTCTGGCAGTGCTGTATGCTTCCTTGTCACCTGACCGAAAGGTAGCCTTTTTGGCTCTGGATAGGGCCCTCACCCCTCCATTCATCCATGCTTTTTAGTTGGGGAATGATTTTATTGTCTTTGTGATTACCACATCATCAACACATTTGCTGATGTATGATGTCAGTGTTGATGTATATTCCTCAAGTTTAATGTGGTTCTCCTGGGTGGCGGCATCTCTGAACATGTGCACTTAAGACAGTCCTGTAGAGCTGCTGCAGTTTCATCTCTCCACAATTTAACTGTTTTTTTTTCTGATGGTTTGACCCTTTTCATTAGCTGGGAGTAAGTAGGCAGGAGAAACTTAGTTCATATCCCGGCTCTCTTCCCCCTCTTCCTGGGCGATCACACCACTTGCAGTGACATTTGGAATGGCTGATCTGGCTGGATGGTCGGAAGATGTTGTGGTTAGTTATCGTCTCAAGGTCTGCTGCACTTAATGCTCTGCGCTTCCTTTTCTGACGTTGATGAGTGTATTTCTGTCATAGGTAATACATGCTTCAGTAATAAATGCAAAAAAATAACAAATTACAACTAAAATGTAGCAAAGTTTGAAGGAGCTACTGGCCGCCGCATCTGCACGTGCCACCATCACCATGGTAACCATGGGAGCATGATCAGGAGGATGCCAAGCATCTTGGGAGCATGATCAAGAGGATGAATCCTTATTAATTTAATGAGCCCATGACCCTTCCTTTAGCATAAACTTCTCAGCCCTAAATGCTCCAACATGTTAACAATAATCTAAGAGCTGTTATGCCCAGCTCGTTCAGGAGCATAAAGAAGTGAGGTCCACACAATAACAACTGAAGTAAACAAGTAATTTATTAAGGATAACTCAACATAAGCAAACTTTCATGTGTGAAGTCAGCAGTCAGTGGTGGATGTTTGATGCTATGTAAGTGTAGGTGCTAACCTAAACTACTTGTAACATGAACAAAAGATAATCTAAGCACAATCAAACCAAACAAAATCAAGTTGAGTGGCTGAAAGGCACCAGCCTCCCATGACGGAGAGAGGGAGCCATCTTGGAACCAACCAGCTTATATGGGCTCCCAACAGGCCAATCCCTCAATGAGGTGGGATGGGACAGGCAATCAGGGAGGACCTGAAAGAGGGAAGCAGAGGCAGGCCAAAACAGGTACTGTCATATGGCCCAGGACCATCACAGAGTCTACAGCCATGCTAGCAGCTCTGTGATGCTGTACATAGGCACAGCTTTGAGCTAAATGCTAACATCAACATGCTCACAACTTGACATGCTTATTTTTTGCAGATATAGTGTTTACCATGTTCACCATCTGAGTTTAGCATGTTAGCTTGCTAACATTTGCTAAATAGCATTAAACACAGTACTGCTGTTAGTTTAAATTAGCGACACCAGCGGCCATAGTCAAATGCATCCCAGGGGCCAGAGCGGGCGACGTTCAATCCTATTTAAAACTGCTGGCTAAGGATAAACGTAAATATGCTAAGATTGTTATTCACGTCGGCGGTAATGACAGCCGATTGCGCCAATCGGAGGTCACGAAAATTAATGTTGAGTCGGTGTGTACATATGCAAAAACAATGTCGGACTCCGTAGTTTTCTCTGGACCCCTACCTAATCTTACTAGCGATGACATGTATAGCCGCATGTCATCATTCAACCGCTGGTTGTCGAGGTGGTGTCCCGGTAATGATGTGGGCTTTGTAGATAATTGGCGGACTTTCTGGAGAAGACCTGGTCTGATTAGGAGAGATGGCATTCATCCCACTTTGGATGGAGCCGCTCTCATATTTAGAAATCTGGGCGAATTTATTAGTGGCCCAAAGCCATGACAGCTCAGACTTCAGACCATAGACTTAATACAGTCTTGTGGTCCAGACCAGGAAGGCAGAGTTGCAGTCCCTGCGCTTCTCCTGGCTTCCATTAGAAACCCACCTAAACTCACAGAGAGGTTTGTCTGCCCCAGACCACTTGAATTATTTAAATCAAAAAGTAAGCAGAAGAAGAGTTACACATAAAACCTAATAAAATTAAAACCTCCACTGCAACAGTACAACAAAATAGGAGGAGTAAATGTGGACTCTCTTAAACATCCAGATCTCTCTCATCTAAAGCTGTTCTAGTAAACGATCTAATATCGATCATAATATTGATTATTTTTGTCTTACTGAAACCTGGCTGTGTCACGATGAATATGTTAGCCTAAATGAATCCACTCCCCAGTCACATTAATACTCACATTCCTCGAGGCTCAGGCCGAGGAGGTGGAGTTGCAGCCATCTTCGACTCAAGCCTATTAATCAAACCCAAACCGAAACTAAATTATAACTCGTTCGAAAGCCTTGTTCTTAGCCTTTCACACCCAACCTGGAAAACAGTACAGCCAATTCTATTTGTTATAGTGTACCGAGCTCCTGGACCGTATTCTGAATTTTTATCTGAATTCTCAGAGTTCTTATCAGGTTTAGTCCTTAAAACAGATAAAATACTTATTGTAGGTGATTTTAATATTCATGTGGATGTAGAAAATGATAGCCTTAGTGCTGCGTTTATCTCATTATTAGATTCGATTGGCTTCAGTCAGAGTGTACATAAACCCACTCACTGTTTTAACCACACCCTCGACCTTGTTCTTGTTTATGGGATTGAAATTGAACATCTAATAGTCTTTCCACAGAATTCTTTTTATCAGACCATTTTTTATTAACTTTTGAATTCCTATTGCTGGACTACACGCCATTGGGCAAACATTCCTACACTAGATGTCTATCTGATAGTGCTGTAGCTAAATTTAAGGAAGTGATTCCATCGGCATTTAATTCAGTTCCATGTCTCAATGTAACAGATGACTCCTATGCTAACTTTAGTCCCTCCCAAATTGATCATCTTGTTGATAGTGCTGCAGGCTCACTACGAATAACACTCGACTATCGCCCCTCTAAAAAGAAGATAATAAAACAGAGGAGGTTAGCTCCATGGTATAACCCGCAAACCCGCAAATTAAAACAAACATCGCGAAAACTTGAAAGGAATTGGCGTTCCACCAATCTGGAAGAATCACGTTTAGCCTGGCAAGATAGTCTTAAAATTTATAGGAAGGCCCTCCGTAATGCCAGAGCAGCTTACTACTCATCATTAATAGAGGGAAATAAGAACAACCCCAGGTTTC